>LPNX010655904.1:2597-27876 GCA_001517045.1 Pseudotsuga menziesii
GTGGAGAAGATCCCTGTTTATAGCCTATATGATGTAACCAATAAGGCAGAAACATTGAGATGCAACCAGCTTCAGACATTGAGAGAATGGAAAGAAAATAAGAGTATTCTCCTTGTAAGTTATTCACAGTTCTCAAGTATAGTCTGTGAAAAATCAGAAAATCAAATGACACAATCTTGCCAACAAATTCTACTTGAGGGACCAGGACTGTTGGTTTTAGATGAAGGGCATTTCCCACGCAACAAGGACACCAACATACTCCATGCTCTTTCCCAAATACATACAAGGAGACGGGTGTTATTGTCAGGCACCCTCTTTCAGAACAATTTTAAAGAGCTCTTCAATCTTTTACAAAATTCCTCATCTAAATTCATCCATAGTAGTATATAGCTGTTTCACAAGACATTGGCAACTATATATCTAAAATTTGAATGAACTGTTCGAACATAAAAGTGGAAGAGAAATACATAGAAACATCAGAGTCTTAATAAAAGACATGGCCACTGTAGCCTTCATCCACCTGCTGCTCTTCATTACCAGGTCCTTTGGAGTTAGAAATATCCATGATAGCTATGGATCTTTGCTGAACAGTGTCATCCTCCTTCAGTTTTGAGCCTTCTGAGTGAACTTTTTGAGACTGCATGCCCTGAGACAGGCCCAAAATGATTTTGAAGTGCATCTCTGTATCACTGTATCACTGATCCCCCTGTTCCTTAACTTCACACTCCAGATCCTCTTGCTTGGTATCCTGTTGTGGCATGCATTTTTTATACCATCAATCGACCTCCTTAGTGCATCCATTTGGGAGTTCATTTGGCGAAATACCAAATAAGCCCATCTTATTTGGGATTTGGGCTTATTTGGGAGTTCATTATGGTTTTCTAGACTCTGGCTTGTGACCTTTTTCAAGGTAATCTGAAAAGCCTCATTTTTATTTTTGCAATCTGAAAACAAGGCTCAGCCATGTGGTAGTACTTTCAAATCGAATATTTTAAAATAAAGATGAAATGAAACAGACCATTAATGCAAAGCTATTGGCCTCCAAATAAGATTTTTTCTTTCTTTCAAGACATGAACCTCATGAATTTCACCTATTATATAAGCCCAGCAAGTGGTGCCAAGGTAGAAATGTAATGACATGTAAAGGCTGGTAAGGCCTAATATTTTAGATTTGAACTCTTTTCAAGCCTTCTTCAGCCGGTTGATCAGTATCATTACTGCAACTGAGAGGCATCCAAAATTAATGTACAAGGGGCATGTTCAAGATACAGTTGAGAGAATCAGGTTCCCTGTGTTTTCTTTGCTCACAATTCCTCTAAACTTTGTCAGAGTTCCAAGTACAAACTCTATAAGCTGAAGAGGCATCCAAAATTAATGTACAGGGGGCATGTTCAAGATACAGTCGAGAGAATCAGGTTCCCTGTGTTTTCTTTGCTCACAATTCCTCTAAACTTTGTCAGAGTTCCAAGTACAAACTCTATAAGCTGAAGAGGCATCCAAAATTAATGTACAGGGGGCATGTTCAAGATACAGTCGAGAGAATCAGGTTCCCTGTGTTTTCTTTGCTCACAATTCCTCTAAACTTTGTCAGAGTTCCAAGTACAAACTCTATAAGCTGAAGAGGCATCCAAAATTAATGTACAGGGGGCATGTTCAAGATACAGTCGAGAGAATCAGGTTCCCTGTGTTTTCTTTGCTCACAATTCCTCTAAACTTTGTCAGAGTTCCAAGTACAAACTCTATAAGCTGAAGAGGCATCCAAAATTAATGTACAGGGGGCATGTTCAAGATACAGTCGAGAGAATCAGGTTCCCTGTGTTTTCTTTGCTCACAATTCCTCTAAACTTTGTCAGAGTTCCAAGTACATACTCTATAAGCTTAAAGCTAGCATATGTTCTTAAGATTTCTCAGATTTCCAGCGTTGTTATGTTTTCAAATCTAAGAGCATCTCACTATAGATTTTACCTTGAAATATGTCTTTGCAGATAATCCAGGTAATTTTTTTTTTTTAATTTCAAATACCGTCGCTTAAGCGACAGCTGCAAGTATTTTTTTTTTTTTAATTTCACCAACCGTGGATACAGCGACGGAAAGGCGTGGCTATAGCGACGGAAAGACGTGGCTATAGCGACGTCTTGGATTTGCATTTTTTAAAAAACTTTATACAGAGCGTGGCTATAGCGATGGAAAGGCATAGCTATAGCGACGGAAAGACGTGGCTATAGCGACGGAAAGGCGTGGCTATAGCGACGCTTTGGATTTGCATTTTTAAAAAAACCTTTTACGGAGCGTGGCTATAGCGACGGAAAGGCGTGGCTATAGCGACGTCTTGGATTTGCAATTTTTAAAAAACCTTGTACAGAGCGTGGCTATAGCGACAGCAAGGCGTGGATACAGAGACGCCTAGGCGTGGATATAGCGACGGCTTAGACATCTAACGACATATAGAACATTGTCGCTCTTGCGACGCAAATTAGGGGTCGTCTCTATTGCGACGGAATAGTTTCCACGGAACAAAAAACACTTAGACATGGAAATATCCATGCTTTTCCGTGGATATTGCCATGTTTTGCCGTGGCAAAATTGATCACTTGTACTAGTGTTTATTCGCTAATCGATCAACTTCACCATTATTATGCCAGTTGATATGGTAAAATTGAATATTTGAGAAGCAGTTGATATTAGCAAAGATTCTCTTCAGCACTCTTCTCCTCTTCCCCAAACCTCACGATAAAAAAAGGATTTTGCTTCTGCCTGGGTAAAAAAGGACCGCTCCCAAGCTTTCCTCTCTTGATGGTTCCATTATAATAAAATAGATCTGTGATGTATTTTATGAAGGAAAAAAATAAATAAAAGAAAGAATAACCAAATAGCTATCATCGAAAACAAATCTTCCAAATTTATGTTGGGGTAACAAATATTTTACTAGTTAACCACCATGCCACTCAATAAGTAATCAAATTTTGTCCCATGAATCGATAGGTGGAGGATGCATGGTATGGAACTCTCAGGGAGCTTGAAACCCTGGCTATGGAATCAATGTTGTTTTTGCTCTGGTTTGCCGCTTCTCTCCTTGGGTATAGGTTTTGAGGTTTTTTTTTACTTGTTGCTTGAGTCTCATGTTTCACTTTCGTCTTGGTTTTTTGGGGACTCGATTTTCCCTTTCTGGTCTTTCGCACTTTATTTTGTCTCTTCCCAGTTTTCCTCAGATGTTGTTCTGAGTGTGCCTAGCATGTGCTTCTTGCGCGCCATGGACGAAAATTGTATCTCGCTCTCTCCATCTATTTTGGGCGGTATCCTCTCTTGGTCGAAACCTTTCTCCGTTGATTTCTCGAATTTGGGCATTTTCCCATCTACCTCTTCCTTTCGGCATCATTTGAAAGTGAATGGTCAATCCTTTGAAGAACTTTATTCGACACGGTCCTCTGATGCTGCTCAACATTATTCCCAGTTGGTGGATGGACCGGGGGTTCACACCTGGCCAGTCAAACTCCCTTTTCTCTCTAGGGAGTTTGTCTATGGATTAATATTTTTGCATCGCTCATCGGTTGTTCCCACCGGGTGACCCAAAAGGGGGCTCTCTAGTTCACCTCCCTTTGTCTTGGGGACCGCATATTTCTTCTGCTAAGGTGGCAAAACCTACTAAGCAGAATGTTTCTTTTCCACATGGTCCTCGGATTAAATGTTTAACGAGTTCTAAGAGGGTCCATAAAGCCTTTAATATTTCACAGGAGAACCTCCATATGACAGTTGGAAAGGATCTATTCTTAGACCGGGTGGAGGGTATGTTTTCTCGGACGCTGGTGGGTTGTCTTGAAAATGTTTCCATTAATCGTTTGGATTTCATGGAGTGGATAAGGTCTCATTGGAAACCCTTTATTGGTCATTATCTGAAGCTTAGTGTACTGGTTACGGTTGGTGTTGTTTTCACTTTCTATCTGTGGATGCTTTGGAGCATGTTTTGGCTCGTGGATGGATGGTAGGTAAGGGCTCTATGGTTCTCTATTAGTGGCATGTCTCCTTTAATCCTCTAAAGGAACCACATATCCTTCATCATTTGTGGGTTTTATTTCTTGGATTCCCTCTTCAAATATGGACCTTGAAAGTGTTCAAAGATCTTGCCGGAAGGATTGGGAAGCTTATTCACATGGATTTCGATATGATTTACGGGACTGACAAGCAAGTTGTTGTTGTTCTCATAGAAGTTAATGCGACACAGGATCTTCCTATGGAGATTGAGATAATAAAGGGTGATATTTCCTTTTCCCAAAGAATTGACAGTTAAGATATTATTTTTTCATGGTTTTAAATGTCGCAGAACAAGACATCTTCAGGTAAATTATCTAGGGGCCTCGAGGTTGTCAGCTTTCAGTTCTCCAAATGGTTCTCCTACTGATGGGTGTTCAACATTTGGGAGGCTATTTATTTTCTAAGGACCTCACTGAGGACTACTGGATTATAGTTCTAAGGCGGAAGTGATTCCTTCCTATAAGCAGCCATCTCTAGAAAAATTGTGCACTATCTTTGTAGTGGTCCCCTCAGGTGAAGCACTCTCTTCTTTTTTGATTAATTTGAAGTTCCACCCAAATCTTTTTTAGTGTCTTACTGATGAAGAAAGAGGATTTTTTTATTCCCTGTCGTCGACTATCCTTTCCTCTCAGGGAGTCGAACTTGTTGGTCCCTTTATTGATCTCTCCCATGATCCTATCCCTTCTCCCACACTTGACCTCCCCTTTTGTATCCCTCTGAACGTGCCCTTGAAAATCCCTTCCTCTAATTCAAATTTACAAATCCCCTTCATCTTTGTGTTGTCCACCATCCTTGCCACATCAAATGTACCACAAGGGGGTAATGTTTTACCTTGAACCGGAGCGTGAACGTCTCCTAAACATCCCTCTCTCCCTAGTAACATTCTACGTAACTCTCCTGAAAACCTAAAGGAGCATTCACTTTGTTAGAAAACAGGACCGCAGAGCAATAACAGATATACAGTTAAATCAATAAACAAGATGCAAAACACATTAAAACATTACAGAGAGACACAGATATAACGTGGTTCACCCAAACGATGGGCTACGTCCACAAAGAAATTTTCCAGTCCTTTTATTACAGTCCAGAAAGATGAAGGGATACACCCTGCAGCAAAACCACTGCACTTCCTCTTCACGCTCTCACAGTCTCCTTTCCAATACAATACAATACCATACATAGTCGATTTACAATGCTTTCTTTTATAGGGGAAATACAATGGGAAAATTCTAGGGTTAACCCAATACCATGGGTCCACAATACTGTTGGCCAACACACTTCCCAAAAAAAAAAATTCGAGGGCTCCGCCCCCGAACCCCCTTTTTCGGGGTGCTACCCCGAACCCCAAGGCAGGGGGAACAAGTGTACAGTACTCCTGGGTTACAATCACAACTGAATAATATCTCTGGATCTGGAAGATTAGGCTCCACAACCAACACACTTCCTTTTGAGAAGTCTGTCAAAACTCCTCTTTCCATTTATTCTAATAAGCATTCAAGAGAGGGTATTTCCCATATAAACTCGATACGTTTTCAAAATGTCACCATATGAAAACAAAGGCGTAAAAAACAAGTTGATACAAAACAATTTCACTCGGCTGAGGATGTGGTCTCTGATTCGACCTCCTATATCCCCTTTCTGTTAGGCTTAAAACTATGGTGCGAAATGCACCCAACCGCTATGTATTTTGGCCTCTTAGAGACTTACGGGTCGATGTGGAGGCTCCCTTATGATTTGTATCTCCTACAATGTAAGAGGTTTTGGGGGGGGCTAAGAAACTAATTTCCCTCATGCATATTTTTGAAGTAATTTCTCCTGATATTTTTTTCCTACAAGAAACTATCAGCTCTATTGATGTTGCATGAGAATATATTTTGTGTATTTTCCCTAGATGGGAATGTTGTGCTATTGACTACACTTGTTTATCAGGCGTTTTACTACATGTTTGGAACCCTAAGGTCTTTGATTTAAAGGCCTACCTTACTTGTGCAGACATCCCTCTGGAAGGGAAAATTATTGGGGCAGATTCTCTTTTCCATCTCCTCAATTGTTATGGTCCTTATGCTGATAGATAATCTTTCTAGCATTTTGTGGTTGATAAAGGTTTTGTGTCCCTTCCTAATTTCTTTTCTTGTGGGGGGAGGGGGGGGCGGACTTAAACCTTACGCTAGAGGCTTTTGCGGTTTGGGAAACTTCTACTCGTTTGGATCCATTGGTGAATTACTTGACACACCTTTTTGTTGAAGCAAGGATGATCAATATTCTTCCCTCCCCTTGTGCCCTACATGGCGCAATGGTAGGCCTGGTGATGCTGCCATCTTGAAGCGATTGGATCATTTCCTGATTTCAGAGAACCTAACTGATACTTTCTTTAGCTTTCGAGCTTGGACGTACTCTTCGAGGCTCTCGAATCGCACTCCCATTTGTTTGCAATGGGATTTGGATGGGAAAAAACAATGCAGGTTGTTTAAATTTAATCACTCGTGGTTGGAGGATCCTTCCTTTAATACTCAAGTGAAATATTTTTGGGCTTCACAACTACATATTCAAGAGGATATCGTCATGGATAGACTCACTCAACAATTAAAAAGATTAAAATATATGGTTATTAAGTGGGAAAGATTCAAAAAGGTTGCCTTTAAAAAATATCTAGTACACATTGAAACTCAAATTGCTTTGTTGTTTCATGGATGTTCCAATAGGGTTTTCACTAAAATGGAGAAATCCTTATTAAGCTAGTTGGAAATAGAGAAGGCTCAGATTTTGAAGTTTGAATGGGATACTTAGTGGCAGAAAATCCATTCTATTTGGACCACCCAGGGGGACACAAACACCAGTTTTTTTCACAAGTATCCCTCACAGCGAAGGAATCTTAATTCTATTTGGGAACTAAAGAGTTCTTCAAGGATGCAAATTTGTACATAGTATGATCTTGAACATGAGGTTGTTGGCTATTTTGGTCATGTTTTTAGTGCCTCTTGGAACTTTGATATTGGTGCACAACTAAGTGTTGTGAATCTTTTCCCTCATTTTTTTCAGAGGAAGAAGGAGAACAGATGGGACAGGCTGTGTCGTTGTCTCATATTGAGGAAACTTTGAAGAAGTTACACAATGATTAAAGTCTTGGTCCATATGGTTGGACCATGGAGTTTTTCATAGATTTCTTCGAGATCCTAAGTCAAGACTTACTTGAAGTGGTTGAGGAATCTCGCCTGAAGGGATATGTTTCAGGTGCTTTAAATTCAACGTTCATTGCACTTATCCCAAAAATCTCAAAGCCAAAGTCGTTTTGAGATTTTAATCCAATTTCACTCTATAACCTGATATATAAGATCATTTCTAAAATCATAGCAGAACGGATTAAGCCTACACTGGCCAAGCAGATTTCTAAGGAGCAGTTCAACTTTATCTTTAATCGCCTTATTCATGATTCTGTGGGTGTGGCACAAGAAGGACTACACAACATTAAGGTGAAACAGATTCTTGCTTTTGTACTAAAAATGGACCTTATCAAAGCTTACGATAAGGTAGATTGGGTTTATTTAACACTCATACTTTTTCAAATTGGCTTCCCTTCTATAGTCACGGAGTGGATTATGACATGTGTTTCTTCAACCAGTTTGTTGTTATGGTTAATGGCACTCCGTCCCTTTTCTTTAGGATTTCAAGGGGCCTTACACAGGGTTTTCCACTCTCCCCGTTATTATTTCTCTTGGCTATTGAAGGTTTAAGTCGACTAATCATACAAGCCAAAAATGAATAGTCTATAAAAGGTATCAAGATCTCTTCACATATTGAGGTGACTCGCCTCCTTTTTGTTGATGATGTGTTAATTTTTGGTTTTGGCTCTATTGAAGAATAGAAAATGTATCATCAAATTATCATGTTTTTTTGTTTGGCTTTGTGTATGGAGGTCAGCCATAAAAAATCCTCTCTCCTTTATTTTGGTGTTTAAGAGCCATTGCTGGAACAGGTAAAAAATATCTTTCCTTTCATATTGAAGCCTCTAGAGACAGGGATGAAATATCTAGGCTACGTTATTAAGCCTAATTACTACTGTTGTCATAACTGGTTGTGGATACAACATAAAATTGAATTGTTGGTGTTTTAAATGGTTGTCGTTGGGAGGACATCTTATTTTATCTAAAGTAGATCTAAAGTAGTTTTGGAAAGTATTCCTGTATATTGGATGGCTTTAGCTGGAATTCTAGCCTCCATCCTCAATAACATTAGAAATATTTTGTTCAATTTCCTTTGGTTAAGGACTTGTGAAAAAAAATATCACCTTTCTAATTGGGAACAAATCTGCTTCCCAAAATCCTGGGGTGGATGGGGGCTTAGGAACCTTTCTTGGTTTGACCAAGCCCTCAAACTTAAGAGTTTGTGGCGTGGGATTTTTTATGATGGTTTGTGCGGTTCTATTCTTCGAGACAAATATTTGGGTTCACTTTCGGTTGTCTAGTTCATTAGGAATGGATGCCCTACTACCTCTCAAGCATCTAACATTTGGCTTGGTTTCATTTTTTTTCCATTGGATGGGCAGATGGATCTCATGGGATGTTGGCTCTAGTGAACAAATTGCTTTGGACAGAGATCCATATGTGGGAGGTGAACACTTATTTAAATTGCCTTCGACGATTTTGAATCATCTCGCTTTAAAAGGCATATTCTAGTTGGATCAAATAACTTGTGATGACCCACAGTTCTTTTGGTTGGCTCTCAACGGATCAATTACAATTACATGGAGCGCTCGCATAGAAATGGAATGAATATATCTATGGACTCAGACATGTTGGGATTTCCCTGAATGGTTCGACATATAGGTTGTCTTGGATTATGGATTCAAATCCCGGTATGATCACTGCAAATTCTGCATACCATGCCATTCTTAAATCTTATATTAATCATGAACTGCTTTGGTGGCATAAGAAGTGGACTTGGCATTTTCCACTTAAAATAAAATGTTTCATGTGGCTTGTTTTGACGAACACAGCTCTCACCTGGGATAATCTCTGTAGAAGAGTCTTTCGAGGTCCGGGGTATGGTGTGATGTATAAAGATAATGTTGAGAATATAGATCATATTTTCAGGGACTGTTGGTTTTTTCAATATACTTGGATTGATATTATGAAACACTTTCGTTCAAACTTTCTATGGAACAAAGCTACAGTTGAGGAAAATTTGAAGTTATGATTAAATGAACACTCATCTCTTAGGTCGCTTCCATCTTTTGTTGTTTGGTATATTTGGAAGGACACGAACTCTTTTATTTTTTAGAACAATATGCTATATCCTTCTGAGGTAGCTGTCAGAACTATTAGTCATTTTCTCGAATATAAGGTTTATTCAAAGTCAAGTCATCATCATATTGTACCAGTTTTGGACATCGACAAATTCAAAGTGTGGGCCTTCTTTGACGGGGCCTAAAATAATGGTGACTCTAGGGAGGTATGGTCCTGTATTTTTCATATTTCCATTATTTCCTCTTAAATCTTAGATGTGGAAAGGGAAGCAATCAAAGAGATGAACTCAATGCACTTTGGGGATTATTGAAGTATGCTTTTCAACCATATATTCTACATTTACAATTTTTTGGTGATTCTTGAGTTATAATAGATTGGATTGAAAGCAAAGGTAAATTTCATATTGCTCAACTTTCACACTGGTGCAGGAAAACAAAGTCCCTCCTACTTTCTTTCCGCAGTTATACTATCCAACATATTTTTAGAGGAAACAATATGATTGTTGAAGGATGATCCAAAGCAGCACTCCAATTACTCCAATTAGATGAAGGTTGCATGTCCATGGAAGAATTCTTCCATCACATCAACATCCAAATATATACTATAGAGTTATATTAGGTTTCACTTTAGTGTTATATTCTAGTAATGTTATCAATTTTTGTTTATTTGGCATTTTGGCAAAGATCATATATTATTTGAATTGTGTTGATGTATAAGTAATGTTGGACATACTTAAACAATTAGGTGGTTATTCTAGGCATATTTGAAGTGGATTAATCTAACATTTCTAATGTTATGTTAACTAGATTAACCTTATTACTTCTTGACGATGATCATTTAAATATTATAATTTTGATTCATCTTAAAATAACAAGTTATTGAATTTTTTAAAACATTAAATAAAAAAAAATTAACCTATATTGTTTTTCAATCTCAACATAAATCTATGTTTTTTTTCAATCTCAACATAGCCTCCATAATCTCCCTCATAATTTTAGGTTGACGGCAGGGGCGATGGTAAGTGGGCACCATGTCCACGTTAAATAATTCATAATACACGTCTTCCACAAAGATTCTCTATATATCTTACTGGTCTTGGTTTTTTTTTTAATGTGATACAACACAACAGATACTATTATGATACGAAGAAGAGACACGCTTACACATACCGCAAGGTTTAAATATATATATATATATTAAAGCAATTATTTATTAAATTGTAAAATTAAATTATTGTTTTTCTATCTAATATATAGGCACATTTTTCGTTAAAAGTATTTATAAACACTTTTATTTAATAAAATTAATAATAATAAAATGTTGTTAAGATACAATATTAAGATATTAACGATTTAAATTCAAATTTTCATATAAATAAAAAGTTTTAACATATAAATAAAATAATTTTATTTAATAAAATTTTAAGGAAAAGTTATAGTTTAAAACAAGTGGAATAAGCAACAAAGTTGCTTAGTATCTGCCTCCTAAGAAGAGATTGAAAATATATAGCAATAGGATAATTTTGCTATAAAAATATATGATAAAACAAATATAATTACAATTTGAAAGAAATTAAAACAAAAATGAATTAAAAAATATCCATTTAAATAAGATATAGGTTATTGCAATGTAGCATAAAACAAGCATATTCAAGCTTCCTTACATACTTCTAGTAATATTCTTGACTTATGTTATAAAAATATGCAAGTTTCCTTATAAACTAGCATAAATAGGAAATGAGAAATAATAGCTTATAAAACTATAAATTAATATCATTGTTGTGAGAATAGTTTATTTATATTTTATTATAATTATAATGTTATACAAATATGCAAATTTTTTTTATAGGCTAGCATAAATAGGAAATGAGAAATAATAGCTTATAAGACTATAAATTAATCTCATTGTTGTGAGAATAGTTTATTTATATTTTATTATAAATTTATAATTTAAATTTAAAATAAATTTAATTATTTTAAATTGAAAAAAAAATATTTTTTAGTTAAATATTTTGAATAATGGATTTTCCAAGAATAATTTATATATAGTTCAAAATAAACTATTGTTATCAAATAACATGCATATATCTACTTGTTGGAAAAAAAACATGAAACTTAACATAAAACAAGAAAAAAGTAATGAATACATTCACCGTTTATTTTAAGCCCCATAAAAAATATTATGATACACTTATGTGTACAAATGTCAAACTATTATCCAATATAATATCTTTGAATGAAATTTCAAAATGTTCCTATGACTCCAATGAAAAGTAAAAGATTTTAGAAATAAAAATAACATAAATATTTGAACTTTAACTCACATGTAAAAAAAATAAAAACACCCTTGAACATATAGCTATTCAAAGAAGTGTAAAACACCCTTGAACATATAGCCATTGAAAGAAGTGTTTTCAAGGGATGTTTTATTATTGAATTGCACGATCATGTTAATTAGCATATGTGTTTGGGGTAGAAGTTGTCAAACATTTTATCATTCCTTAGTCCTTCGAATTTGATATTAACACAAACACAATGCAGGTTACTCAAATGTAAAATTGAAGTTGTCATGAGTTTGTCTTTGGTTGTCATTATATTTCTAGTAGTTATGAGTTTTTATGATAATATATTAAACAATGTTAAAAAAAATATGTCATCGATTTATGTTGACAAAAAATAATGTTTTGAATAGTTAATATTGAATTATGACAAATGAGAAGACCTTGTACCGAATTTTTGTTTTTAATTACATTTAACAAAATAAATCAAAACCAACCCATTACAACTTAGAAAATCCAATCCTTTCTCAATAAATAATAATTATTATTATATTTATCAACTTTCTCTACTTACTTTCAATACTATTCGGAGATTTAAAGCCGGCCATATAAAATGCGCTGTTATGTGCTTCTAACTTCTAAGGATTCCAAGCTATAAACAGACAATATTCGCTGAAAAACGAATCGAACCTCCCTGTTAAATTCCACCAATCTATAACTGTACCACAGTCACGATACCATTTAGCAAAAAAGCATAAGCAATTCCTCAGGCCTTCAACCACTGATTTATAACTATTACCGGGCTCTGCCATCGCCGAATCCTTCATCTTCCTCTGCCTTCTGTTTCTCTGTGCTTCAAGCTGCAAAGCCATGAACACAGTAACAGGAATAGCAGCCAACTGCATAAACACTGTTGTTATTGGTATCATAAAGCTAATACGGCCATTTTTGGGGATTCGGTGAGCGATTAGATGCATCTGACATCACCTCGGAAAATGAGCTAAAGGCTCCGCTATTTTTGGAGAAAGCAGAGACCGAATACGCTGTTAAGTGGTCTGAAATGCTGCCTCCGTTTTCAAGCCACACGCAGGAGGAGACATTGCCAATGAATATTACAACAGACTCCAAGTCTCAAGATCTAGTCTCTACTAGTAACATAAATAACCATAACCAAGCTGCTCTCAATTCTGTCGTTTTCCCAATATCATGGCAACAGCTTCAGAACACTGAGTATCCAGTACTCGGTGACAGGGCCACAATGCTCAGTACTCCCGTTGTCTGATCCCGATTTCCACCGAATTGCTGCAGTTCTGGACCAAGTTTAGCACAACTTTGAGTTCATCTTGAGAATGCCAGGTTTAGTTAGTCGTTACTAATTTGTCATGGGTCTAACATTTGATAATGGTGGAAATAGGGGCGTGTCTCTAATGCTGAAGCCTATGCAGCCAAAGTTACATCATTGTTTCCCTTACTATCCTAAGGGAAAAGCCAAGAAGGTGTGGGCTGCAAGTTTCCATTCTTGTCCAGCTATGAGATGGCTTCCTGTGAAATTAAATTTTATCTTTTCTTTTTCCAGTGATTAGGATGCAACAACACTAGTTAATAATTTAGAAATTAGTAATTATAATTGCTGATATAATTATTAAAACATATCAGCATTAGCTCATATGACAGATCAACATTAGCCTGACAAGAGAGTTTATCAATTCTAATATAAAACTCACCAAAATGAAGTTATCTGCAATAAACCATGATAGCTCGTCGTCACTCGACGATCGGCGTGGTATATGCAGCCGGTCTAGCAGAACGCTGGGAAGCTTGGCGAAACCAGGATCGTCTCTCGCATCAATTTAAAGTTAAATTTCATGTCCCGGATGATTCTAGCGGCCACCACGCCAGACAGGAGCTACTACAAATTTCATAATCTGTCTCTGGATTTTCTTCCAGGCCCTGTTTTTCTTGTCGCCGGTTGCAAGAGCTTACTTTGTTGTTGTAGCCAAGAAAATGAATTTTTGATATGCAATCCTGTCACCCAAACCTGGATACAAAGCTCATCACCATGATCGTACCTGGATACAAATCTCATCACCATGATCGTAACTTCTACAGAGTCTTAAAGCTCATGTGCAAGGCTCTGGAAGAAGCCCGAGATACTCTGGATGAATACATGATTTCTGTTAATAATGCAGTGTCCATTCTAATCAAGCAGAGTCCTCGAGACTTGAACCTTAGGTTGGTAGAATCAAGAAGCAGCATAAAGCATGCAGTGACTCTGTACAATGCATATTGCTGCAACAAGGGTGTCTCCACTTTCCACAATCCAATGCAGGTACCCACGGCAAGAAATTATAGAAATGTTCTTCAAGGGGACTTGATGAATATATGGGAATGCTTGAACGAGCTGGAACAGGATTATAAGGATAGAGAACCAGTACATGGACCTTGTCCAAAGAGAATTTTGAAAGCCGTTGCTAAGATGAGAGCTAAAACAGTTTGCAGAGATGATATTGACAAATGGGGAGAAGAGGATATGGAACACTTCTGTAGAGCAGGGGGCTTGGAAGCTTTGATTAGTCTTCTAAGTTCATCAAATTCACAGTGTGTTCAGATGCAGGCATTGAAATATCTTGGGACAATTGTAGCAGTTTATAATGAGGATATGAAAAAAAGGATCACCAGTATTAATGATCCGAGTGCCGTGGAGCTGCTGGGATCTATTATAGCTTCGTCTGGTGGAGATCATGTTCTGTCCGAAGCAGTAGCTTTGATGCATGCAATGATGAGAAATAACAACGGAATCGATGTTAAAAAAGCTTGGCAACCAGGTACAATGGCTGCTCTGTTAAAGCTTCTTCTTTGCAGCCCATCCAGCATTGAGGTACAAGCAAATACACTGGGGATTTTATGGGAATTTTCTATATATGAAGAATATCGTTGTAAAATAGCCAACGGTACTATGAATATCAATGGTGAAGTTTTATTAGAAAGGTCAGTTTTGTTATGTAAATCTTCTTCGTCTCGGCCAGTAATCGAATTCTTTGCAGCAGCGCTCTTGCAAAATCTCTACATGGACAAAAATATCAAAACGAAAGTATTGTCCACGGCAGGATTATCAGAGCGCTTATGTAATTTGATTGAGAGCTTTGATAATTGTTATCATAAATCGTCGATGGCACAGCGGATCCAGGCTTTCAAAAGAGTTCAGTATTTAAATTCCCCGATGGCAATCGGATTCTCTGTATCAATGCTGGACTCTCATTCAGAAATACAGCAGATAAGAGGCCTGGATCTGTTAATGCTGGGATTCTCAGTCTCTGCTAGATCTTGCTGCCTCCGAAGGTGTAATATCGAGGGTGATCCGCTTATTGAAATCTGGATCGACCACCGTGCTCGAGAAGGCCACAGAGGCGCTTTATATGCTCTCCATGCCTGAGGAAAACGAGGTGAGAATAGCTTCGAATCACATCACCATTCAAAGGCTCGCCGATCTGGTGCGTCTTCCGGTGGGTACAAGACTCCACACTCTCCTCTACGGCCAAACCTTTCTCCTTTCTCCGTAAATGGATATAATTTTTATTTTTTTAATTTTAATATTATGACGTCATGTGGACACATGTCAAGTCAAATCCAGATACCAAATCCCAAGGCTGACATCATCTTCTATCCACCAATCAGCTGTTGACAAAAATAGTTTTTTAACAAAATTAAAAAAATATTTTACAAATCCCTAAGTCATACTTTGCAAAACAGGTTTTGATTTTTTAAAACTGCCTCAAAAAACACCAGCTAATAGCAAAGTCAACCAAAGTCAAAAGGTGATCGATTACATTATACCTGCTGAGGCAGGTATAAAAAGTTAAAAATAAGAATAAATTAAGATATATATAGAACTAATCAATCTTAATTTACGTTTTGATTATTGTAAAGAAAAAAATCAACATTGTTAAAAATATAATAATCTTTTAAGAGGTTTGTATTGATTTGTTAAAATAAGAACAAACTTTCAATAGCTTTATAATGAAATTGGCATTGGACAATTTCTAAAAAGTCGTGGGACATTTAATTGAGAGGTTGAAAATGAAGATCATAAATATACTCGACTTCAATAGATGTTAATAACTACCACTACCATCTCTTTGCCCACTTTGGTGTTTCCGATTGTTTGAGTTTCCTCTCCCCTTGAAGGAGGATGGTGTGGACTCTTTGAAGGAGAAGCCACCTATGGTTTTAGGTTTTTTTCTATGTCCCTTTATAGATGGTTTTTTGTTTGGTCAAACGCCTCCTCTGGTTTATTTTCCCTATGATGATGATGTTCTTGATCCTTCACCTAGGGTTTCATGATACTTCTTAAGGCCCCGATATGGGATCAAATCTTGGTGGGGGGAAGATGGCGACTATGGGATTTATCAAGCATCTTGGACAAAGATCTGCATTAGCCTCAGCTAGGGAACAAGCCTTTAGGGACATAGGTGCGGGGGGGTAGAAACCATTAGGGGATCTTTCTTGACTAAGATAGTTAGAAAGTTTGTTTTGGCTCTGGATCCATGGTATTTTTTTTGTCTTATTGTCACCAACCCATAAAATCCATACATTAAAAAAAAATTGTTTTATCATTTATTATTTCCATCATGTCGCCACATGACTCTTTTGGTCGTACCACATTTATAATCGTCGTCACATAATTTTTATTCATATGCATGTGAGTTTAACTCAAATTGTTTAACATTTGAATGACAGGTTAATTCCTTCATTTGGCGTTGTCTCCAAAGTAGCAACGACTGTGTCACAACCTCGCTAAGGTGATGTTTTTAGTCCTTGAGTTTATTATTATGGACTTGGTAGTTTATGACCTAAGCCTAAACCTAAGGCGTAGTCCTAGCTACCATTATTAGTTTTCCCTTGTTGTTAAACCAACCCCTTATAAGACATTGTTTGGAAAAAGTGGTTGTAGCATAATGTTTCAAGGACATTGTTTGGCTCAATGTTGGAAGGCTTGTGGCACCATAAGATTTGGACAAAGGTTTAAGCCCTGGCTCGCGACTTACATAGCGTGGGGGTTATAACTTATAACATAAGGTTTGACAATGGATATGATGGGGGAGGCACAAGTGGATGCCAACGAGGTAAGTTTTAATGGCTTGTATTAATGTTGTTGATGTCATAATCTTGGCTATGAGTTGGCAGCGCAGCCAGGCATATTTATTGGCATGGCTTAAACGAGTGCGTTGTGGTCGTAGCTGGATCTCGACCCTCCACTTGTCAAGATTTGGATAAAAGGGTTCTCATAGGGTTTTAATGAGATTTATGTTGTCGTGAGGGTTTTGCTGCATTCATTTAGTCTGTATGAGTTTTGATGTCTCTCCATCGCTCCATGGCCAAGATGTAACATCCTTAACCCGTCGTGGTCTGTTAATGAAATAATTTTGCTTTTGGATTGTGTTCATGTGTTTTACTTGGAGGTTTTATCAGTGTTTTAATGGAGAAAAGTGGTCGCCATTACATCCTCGTCCTTCTTGGTTTGTCGTGATGTTAAGAAGGGAAGTCAGTTGCCTTATTTTTGGGTTTTAGCAGAGGCTTTGCAACCTTTCGAGTTTTATACAGGTAAGGAAGAAAATTCTTCCATCATTACTCTACAAATTTGATTTTTAAAGGTTTAATTATTTACATGCAGAGTTTGACTTAATGCTTTGTTTGTTTGTGCACACAGAGGAGGAATGAAGAGTGAGGAGGAGCCGAACCTTGGCCCTCTACGCGACTTCATAAGGTAAGTTCTCCTCGCTAGTTATCTTTAATAATTTTTACAATTATAAAGTTTGAGTTAATTTGACTCTATCGTTTTTGTTTACATGCGAAGGAAGGTAAATGCAAAAGCTTCAATTTACACCTGCTTCATCCTCATGGCCCAACCCCGAAATGCAGGTAAAAATCACCACCGCATCCTTTTTAACTTTCAACATTTTATAGTTTATTAAACATGTTTTTTGACACAGCTTGATGTGGATGTAGGTTACTAAGTCTAGGCCTGGTGATAGCGGCGACAAGGTCACCTCCTCTTAGACTCCTTCTTCTCTTTCCAGAGGTGAGGAATTTACCCCGCCCTCTGTTAATTAGGAAGAATACGTAATTTACTTCTGATAATTACAATTATACTAACACCACCGAGTTTGTGAATGTAATTACCGGTGCAGCTTGGTTTGTGGAATATACATCCGGGTCGCTCAACAGTCACAAATTAAGACTCTTGATAGGTTTGGTGTTTAATTTGGTTTTCCCAGACGATTTGGTTCGCAGACTAAGGAAGGATAGGGCTTTTACAACTGCTACGAAGATAAGTGTTGTTTTTAATAAACACAACCTGTATTGGGTCTAGACTTAGATGTGTTGCTTAGTTTACTGAGTAGGCTTTGCAGCCTCTCATACTTGGATAGTATTTGAATTTACATTAGTTGTTATATTGAATAAAATGGCTTCCAATCAATATATTGAAGGCCCGATTTGTAAAATCGATTGATTGTGATTATTAGTTGGAAGCTCTGTTTTCAATAGAATGGTTATTGCTTCGACTTTAGATATTGCGACTTTGTGATGATTTTTATTGATTAAGTTGTAAATGATGCCAACAGTGTATAGTCATTGATGCCAACATGGCTTAGTGCCCCTTGAGGAGCCCCTAAGGGTTAAGTAAGTGTCAGAGCCTAAGGAGACCTTTTGATCTTGCCAAGCCCAAGCTTGAAGCCCTTGGAGCACTTGGGACAATCGAAAAAGCCTTGAACACCCTGTAGAGTGTTTAAGTACCCCAAAGATGTTTTACGGTTACCCAGTTGTTTCTATGGTGCCCTAGTACCATAACTTATGCCCTAGTACCCTACAAAAGTGTCCTTGGTGGTTTGAAGAATTTGTAAGAGTCCAAATGACCCTTTCAGTGGTCATTTGTGTTTATTGAGTTCATGGTACCCCATGAGAAGGCCTAGCAACCGCACAGGGGATGTCATGATGGATCCTGACCCTTGGAGGTCTCCTAGTGTGGTTTAGGTGTTTGAAGAATCCTATGAATCCCCTTTCTTGATGAAGACTCCCTGAAGAATCCTATGAATCCCCTTGCTCGATGAAGAATCCCTTGGACCCACATTTGATGGTTTAATGGTCCTTGTCCTGTTAAAGGTGATGATGTGGTCATTAATGACTTGCTGAAGACTTGTAACCCTTGATTAAGATATTGATGCATGTGTATCCCTTGTTGGGGTCATGGAACCCTTCGAGATGGGCATTATGCATGAGAAGGTCTGGCACCCAACTAAATGGCGCCATGATGACCCTTGGACACTATATGATCATTGATGGTGCATTTGGAAATGATTTGGATTTGGATGGTTTTTATTGATTAAGTTGTAAATGATGCCAACAGTGTATAGTCATTGATGCCAACATGGCTTGGTGCCCCTTGAGGAGCCCTCGAGAGTTAAGTAAGTGTTTGAGTCTAAGCAGACCTTTTGATCTTGTCCAAGCCAAAGTTTGAAGCCCTTGGATCCCTTGGGACAATGGGAAAATCCCTAAACACCCTGTAGAGTGTTTAAGTGTCCCAAAGATGTGTTACAGTTCCCTAGTAATTTCTCTGGTTCCCTAGTACCACAACTTATGCCCCAGTACCCTACAAAAGTGTCCTTGGTGGGTTGAAGAAGTTGCAAGAGTCCAAATGACCCTTTCAATGGTCATTTGTGTTTATTGAGTTCATGGTACCCCAGGAGAAGGTCTAACAACCCCACAGGTGATGTCATGATGGATCTTGACCCTTAGAGGTATCCTGGTTTGGTTGAGGTGGTTGATAAAGCCTATGAAGCCCCTTGCTTGATGAAGAATCCCTGAAGAATCCCTTGGACCTACATTTGATGGCTTAAAGGTGATGATGTGGTCATTAATAACTTGATGAAGACTTGGAACCCTTGACGATGATCTTGATGCTTGTGCAACCCTTGTTGGGGTCATGGAACCCTTGGAGAGGGTTACTATGCATGAGAAGGTTTGAAACCCACATAAATGGCGGCATGATGACCCTTGGACACTATATGATCATTGATGGTGCATTTGGAAATGATTTGGGTCTTGGAATCCATACATATGGTGGTTTGTAAGCCCATGATTGTTGGAGCCTTTGATATGATGGAATATTCGGTCATGCTTCCATCATCACTTGATGATGGAGTCCTATGTGATGGGCTTGAAGTCCATGGAAGGTATCTTGTTTAAATATTATATGATATCTTTGAAAGAGTCCTTGAAACCCCTACATGTGGTGCCTTAGGTTTTGAACCATAGTGTGTGGTCCTATTTGTGGTTATATGGATATTGGGATGTAGATGGAGGTAGAGCCCACATATGTGCCTTGATATGTTGAAGAATACTTTGAAACTCTTGTAGTTGGTGTTATGGTCTTTGGCACCATCCATTGTGGGGTCTTTGGTGTCCCGGACATATTGAAGAATTTAAGGATATTAGACCAAGAATTTGAAACCAAACCCATCATAGGGAGATAATTATCATCAAACCATTTCTGTTGATATGAGGAGCATCTTCTAACTCCTTACGGTTGAAGAGATATGAATTTTGAAGTTGGTGTACCCCACCTTTTTGGGTGTGTCGACCAAACAAAAGAGTATTTAATTATTTGTAATTTTGAATTGCATGTTGGCCCAACTTGAGGTACTAATTTTCCTCCATGACTTATATAAATATAATCTCAAACATTTCATTTTTTCATCATCAATTCTCTCTGGAATTTCGCAACTCTTGGAGAAAAGTGCAAAATTTTGTGGAGGAGAAATTTTTGGGCATCTTCACTAAAATTGACATAACTTTCTCATACAGAATTGGAATTACAAAATTCTTGGCTCGTTGGAAATCTTGTTACCAGATCTGTGTGATGACATGATCTAGAGTTTATTTTGATTTTTCTACTATTTATTCATCTTATGATCTTCAAAATGTACACAAGCAGCTTGATATAGGTTGGTTCAATTGAGCAAGATTGGCACATGTTGCCTTCTATGCAGTTGGTTTGACTCAGACTGGTTGAGTTATATGAGCAATTGGTTTGAATCAAGTGGATTAAATTTGGTGTGTAGTTGGTTAGACTCGGATTGAATGAGTAAGTTGATGTGAGCAACAGATTGATTGGTACAACTTGATTGGACAAGTTAATGAGTAGTGTGATACATCGGAAAGTGATCAGTTGATGAGAAGTGATCAGATGATGAGCAGTGGTTAGTAGTGGTAGTGGTTGTGCAGTGTGGTACATATTGTGTAGTGTATTACATGTGTTGATTAGAAGGTTTGCATTATTAGCGTGGTCATGGTTTAGTAGTTTCTATCTTCATATCAGGGTGGCAGGACGGGGCAAGGAAAGTGGGTTGTATCCTCCTTCCGGTTGTAGTTAGAGAACTAGGGAGTTGTAGCTTCCTGTAGGTTGTACCCTCTAAATTAGAGGTTTGTAGCCTCCTTCCAGTTGTAGTTGGAGAACTAAATTCATTGTAATAAGGGGGTTTTTTCCTCCTTCCAGATATTTATGGAAAAATAGTATAAAGGCTTCCGTGGTTTTTCCTCCAAGACTTGGGTTTCCACGTAAAATTTGGTGTTATGTGTTTCATGCTATGCTTATGATGTGATGATGATATGATGATGATAATAATGCTGATGATGATATAATGATAATGTGATAATGCATAATATTGAATAAGTTGTTGATTGTTAATGAAAGTGAAAAGTAATAGAAGCTGTGCACACTAATTCACCCCCCCCCTCCCCCGCGCCCCCCCCTCTCTCATTGTAACTGGTGTTTCCAACAATTGGTATCAGAGAGGGTCCTTCATAGAGATCCTTGTCAGCTTGAAGGAGATCTTTGACACATCATGGGGTTCTCAATAAATGGAGTACCATTGTTTCATGGAAAAAATTACTTCTACTGGAAAAGAAGAATGCAATTTTATCTTGAGGCAGAAGGAATCAATATGTGGCAATCGGTTATTACTGGATATGCTCCTCTAAATAAAGTGAAAACAACAGCTCATAAGGAAACAAAGAATAACAATTCAATGGCTATGGAAACCATCCTTGAAGGATTAATAGATTACCAAAATAAGAAGGTAGGAAAGTGCAACTCAGCTAAGGAACTATGGCTCAAAATAGAACTGATCTACTCCACTAAAGAACATTAGGAAGAGGTTATGAAACTCATGTTTGAAGATTTGATAGATCTCCAAAAGGAGAAAATACGAAAGTACAACTCAATTGAAGAATTGTCATTCAAGATAAATCAGCTAAATGAAGAATAAGAAGCAGAAGTCAGGTCAGTACAAGATCCAGGTAAGTATGAAGGTACGTCCCCTGAACACTCGGTTTGTAATGCTTTTACAAAGATGTGTTTATCGGGTATAGAAGATAAGAGACATTTTTTAGAATGCAATGCTTCAGATTATGATTAAAATTCTTTCTCTCTAAAATATGATAGAAATTTAGCAAATACTATGATAGACAATGAAATTACTAATGTTTTGCAAGAAGTGAAAAATCTTTGTGAACAGAACTAAGTATTGCAAGAGCAATTGGACAAAGCCGAGAAGAGGAATCAAGAAGAATCTGAGACGGCCACACAGACAATAATTAATCTGAAACTCCAAGTCGAAGAAGCTATGAGAATCAAAGAAGCCATTTCCAAATCTTTGAAAGACAAACTCGAGAAGTCATCCACATAAATTAAAAAGCAATCAAAAGAAATTGTCAAGCTCAGAAGATTGCTAGAAGATAAAGAAAAATATTTAATCTGTAAGCTACAAGACAAAGAGAGTGAGATAAGTTTCTACAAGACTAAAGAAATATTGGAAGAGAAGTTAAGAAGAAAACAAGAACTTGAAATCAAATACTTGAAGGCAGAGTTACAGAAGGTATGACTGACAAACTTTGAATTTGAAAAGGACCTCCCAAAACTCAAAAAGGAGAATAATGCACTCAAAGGTCAACTGTAACAATCCCATGAGGATGATCAGAATTCAAAAGGACAGATGGAAGATAATATCCTTGATCTGAACAAACAGGTAGAAAAAAGTCAAGAAAATCGAAGTGGATCTAACGAGACAACTGTAGGAAAAGATAGAAATCTGTCAAAAGCAAGAATTGAAGTTCCTTTCTCTGAAGGAACACTTGCACAAAACAACTGCTCAGTTAAAGACAAATTCGAAGATCGAGAATAACCGTGAAGAATCTATGGAAGAGGAAGAAAAGACTAACAATTATAGACATATTCTTAAAAAGATTCCATGATCACCAAGAATCAAGACAAGTTGCAGCTTGGAGATATCCTATTATGTTCAATGGCTACTGTTACAAGTGCAATAACTATCATCACAAAGCCATCCATTAAATAGATCATGAAAAGATAACACCAAGAAGAAATTAAGATGGGTTTTCCATTCAGTGTTACAATTGTTATCATTATGATCATTTCACAAAACATTGCAGGATGCAGGGACCAGTTAAATTTTAGAGAAGAAAGAAAGTTCAATTGAATGATATCAAAAACCATCATCCTACTAAAGCATGGAGAAAGAAGTTATTAGATTCCACCATTGATAAAAATAGAAATGATAAAAATCTTGGGAAAAAATAAATACTATTTTGAAGATTATCGACCTGTGATATGAAGAATGTGTAAAAGGATAGATGTACTTGATTATCATATTTAAGTATCGTAGTTGGTTCCAACAATATTTGTGTGACAGAATACAAGTCCACCAAAGTAGCATCAGTGATAAGAGAACCAGTATTTCCAAAAGAAGATATTGCTGCCATTAATGCAAACATGAAGAAAAGTTGGATAGGAAGAGAAATTTGATGACAAGGGGGCATGCCCCGAGGGGGAGCAGTATGGTCAAAGAATGTTCCCTTTTCCATTGATTCCAAAGGGGAAGAGAACTTGTGAATAAGGGGAATGTGTTCTGAAGAAGAGTTATGGTGTTGTCATCAATGACAAAGGGGGATATTATTGATTAAGTTGTCATTGATGCCAACATGGCTTGGTGCCCCTTGAGGATCCCATGAGAATTAAGCAAGTGTCAGAGTCTAATGAGACCTTTTGATCTTGTCCAAGCCAAAGTTTGAAGCCCTTGGAGCCCTTGGGACAATGGAAAAATCCATGAACACCCTGTAGAATGCTTAAGTTCCCCAAAGATGTGTTACGGTTCCCCCAGTAATATCTCTGGTTCCCCAGTACCACAACTTATGCCCCAGTACCCTACAAAAGTGTCCTTGGTGGGTTGAAGAAGTTGCAAGAGTCCAAATGACCCTTTCAATGGTCATTTGTGTTTATTGAGTTCATGGTACCCTAGGAGAAGGTCTAACAACCCCACAGGTGATGTCATGATGGATCTTGACCCTTAGAGGTATCCTGGTTTGGTTGAGGTGGTTGACAAAGCCTATGAAGCCCCTTGCTTGATGAAGAATCCATGAAGACGCCCTTGGACCCACATTTGATGGCTTAAAGGTGATGATGTGGTCATTTATAACTTGATGAAGACTTGGAACCCTTGATGACGATCTTGATGCTTGTGTAACCCTTGTTGGGGTCATGGAACCCTTCGAGAGCGTTACTATGCATGAGAAGGTCTAACACCCACATAAATGGTGGCATGATGACTTAGGGGGGCGCGCGGACCTTTTCTTGGAGGGTGCATCTCCTCTATTCTCGCTTGTCTACACATTAAAGGATCATTTATTATTCTCGTTGTCCTTGTCCTTGAAGGCAGTGATCACACAAGCGAAATGAAAGGGATAACATATATGCATAATGGAAATCTCCCGAGTATTCTCATTTAGTTGATCGAGGCTGCAACGGAGTGTGGCTACAGGAAGACGTGGTGAACAATGATTTACGCGACTTGTTTGAACCCTTCCCTTATGGCCTGTGGGTTGATTTAACATCTCTTCTCATGATATGGCAAAGGAAGCGATGGATGACTGGGAAGAATCTTTTGCCAGCATGAAGAACGACATTGAGGATTTCAAAGTGCATATGCGCAAGGTTTTTGAAGTTGTATGCAAAGGGGTCCAGGATAACAGAGAGGTAGTAGCCAACATTAACTATATCTTGAATCAAATTTCATGCTAGGACTCCAAGATTGATGATCTGGAAATACATTTGAAGGAACTTATCGGAACAATTGATATTCTCAAGGTCGAAATTCTGAAAAATGGTGAAAATGTCACAATGCAACCACTGCCAAGAGTCTCCAGATGATGGTGTTTGTACAATGGAAGAAGAATCTGTTACACAACCTGCCTTTGGACTTGCAAGAAAGAAGAAGCAGTAGTTTTGTTCCCCTCCAGGATGTTTAAATGTTTTTTTACATTTTGTTAAATCAACTGTTTGTAAGGGTATATCCCTCTTATAATATGGTGACTTCAGTGGAAGCAAATTAGGAATTTCTTCAAACTAAAGTTAGCTATAGTTATAATCTTCTCTGCTCGAACATCTACTGAAAATATACAGTCTTTTTTTTGCTCTGTAATGAATGATTGTGCACAACTTTTTTATAATACAATAGTTTTCAAGTTCCTGTTAAAAAAAATATGTAGGGGTGTGTGTGTAAAAAATAAATTTATTATGTTGAAGATTAAAAGCACTTCCTTTTAGATTTCCACGAGTACACCCACATAAGATCCTAGTTTCAAAATAAAACTCTAA
>LPNX010655904.1:28242-110727 GCA_001517045.1 Pseudotsuga menziesii
TGAAATCACAAAAAAAAAATCAACTCTATCCTAAAAGTTCTTCATAAAAAAAATTCAACTCTATCTTAAAATTTCTTCATAAAGCATAGCATCTACCCAAAAATAAAATAAAGAAATTCCCAATCAAATCAACAACAGGTTTTCCAAAATACCAACATGCACAATGTTTTCCAAAAGACCAACATGCATAGTGTCTCTGTCACCTTCATATGATGTAATTTGATAAGAATCTATTTGAAGAGAAAGACCCTCTTTTGAGAGAGCATAAACCTTAGAATTATGTTCCATGTAAACATGCCTAAATTCAACCTGAAGAGTGATGAAGAAATATCCTTGATCTATTGTGCTAGTGGGAGGAGGTGAATATTATGAATCTGTGATATTTCTCAAGCAGTTAATTACAAAGAGTGAGTCCCTCACCACTGTTTTCAAGAGAATGTTCTTTGAGCATTCATATTTTACAAGGTAAAGTAAAGAAAGTAGTTTGCCCTATTATTTGAGCATGGCCCTACATTTCCTTTAAAGGAGAAAAATGATTTATCCAAAATAAACAAGACAAAACCTAGGCCGCACATGTTGCCGTCACAGTCACCATAAAAAAAACCCCACATATTACATTTATCAATACTTAATTGAGCGACTTGTCTGCAAACTAGAGTATTTGAAGGATGAGCACAAAGTTTATATAAATTAACAACCCTTGAATTATTTCAATAGGAATCCACTTCCCTTAAAACAAATGCATAGTTGTGTGTTATCTAGATGCTTCAAACAACTATTAAAAGAAGAGCACAAGCTTGTTTAAGGTCTCTCTTTCCAAATCATCCATGTAAGCAAAGGGTGACGTTCTCGTTATTCCATTATAACTTAATTTTAAGCACATTGGAAACTTGATTCCACGCATCCTTTGAAAAATTGCAACACATAAAAAGATGAGCATTGTCTTCTATATCCTCCCTACATAAGTAGCACATACTTCAACCATTCTAGCTTCACTTCTGGAGAGTATTCACATTAAAATCTTCCTATTTAAAGTCAACCACATTAAGATTACATTCTAGCTTCGCTTCTGCAGAGTATTCACGTTAAAAGTTTCCTATTTAAAGTCAACCACACTAACATTACACATTTTGGAGGATCATTTATTTTCCAAAATTGCTTCCACCACCATACTTCATTTGGAATCTTATCCTCAACCAAATATTGGTAGCCTTCTTTTCCAGTATATATGCCTCTCGAAGTATTATAAACCCAAACTAGCTAGTCTTGTTTATCCAAAAGTCAAATATGCGCCTTTGGCAAGGTTTGAAGAAACCTGACCCAATACGACCTCCAGATATTTGGATATTCCAAATGATCAAAAGAAGGCCATCCCTGGTGCCATAAGGTCATGGAGACATGATCCACAAGCTTAGCAAGTGTTTCTCTACCTTGTTGTTGTAGAGTTTGAACCATATCCTATGGAAAATAAAATACCTATATTGCACGCCATGATCGCATCAACCCCTTCTCTTACCTCCATACCAGAGCCGACCTTCCAAGCTAGAAAACAACTAACAATAGGAAAAGTTAGTGTAAGTGTCTTCCATTGATTCGAGGGCCCTTGCACTATTTTATTTTCTCTACGAATCCAATCCAATAAATTTCTTGATGGGTTGTATGTATTAATTAGGATATATTTCCATAGACTTGCATTTGAAAGAAAAATCCACAGTGATCTAGATGCAAGTGCTTTTCCAAAGATATGCACATCCTTTAGGCCCCATTCTCCCTTCTTTTAAGGGAGTGAAACCTTCTCCCAACTAGTCAAATATAAACCCTTGTGTTCATCACTTCTCCTTCATAAATAATTAAAGCACATTTTGCATATCCTTTCTAATATCCCTTTTGGCATATCGCCATAAGGTGCCAATACACTAGATTTACCTCAAGAATAGATTTTACAAGAACAAGCCTCCCAACCCTTGATAAAAATCTATTGCACCAAACATGGATTCTATTTTCAAGTCTCCCAAATAGCCATTGTTATTCCACCTTCTTGTAGTTGTTAGGTTTTATGATAAAACCAAGGTATTTTAAACCATCCTCCAAATTCCCATACACATAAGGAATCGTGATTTCCAGTCAAGCTTGAAGAAGCTTATGCTAATTTCTCTCTATTCACTTCCATTCCTATAGAAACACAACATAAATTCAGAATTTCCATTATCTTAATTATTTCCCATTCACTTCCATAACAAACCAACATAATATAATTAACAAATAATAAGTGATTTGGGGAGACTCTTCTTCTAATTAGAATACCTTGCACTATCCTTTTGGTCTTTACTTCTAACATACACCTAATCAATCCTTCGAAAACCAAAAGAAATACAAAAGGGGATAGTATGGAAACCATGACATAGGCCTGTATACGACTTGAAGAAAGGGCCAACCAACCCCCTAATATCTTCCTCAACTACTATGAGAATATCTTCACCTAATATTTCAAAGAAAGAGATATAGAACTCTATAAACCAACCATCAGTACCAGGGTTACGATCTTTCTTAAATGGGTTCATCACCTCAAGAAGTTGTTCCCTTTTCACCTCTTTATAAATTTCCACATTGTTGGTTATCGTGGGCAGACCCGGGTTTACTATAATCAACCAACAACACCCCTAGCTCACTGGCCCTTTCGGCAACAGACCGCGAAGCAGTCTGAAGTCTCACCCAAAGTGATTCTAATGGGTTGACCAAGGACTCAAGTGTCTTGGACCAGGTTCTGTGGCATCTTTTCTTACGACTCGCAGCTCTTCTAGCTGCGAGGTCTCTTTCTCAGCGCGTCGCGCGACTCCTCTGCTCGCGTCGCGCGATCTCCTCGTCTCATAGCTCTTCTAGCCGCGAGATGTTCCTTTTATACTGCCGTGCGGTCCCTTTCTACGTCGTGCACTTCCACTGACTCGTGATATCTCCAACCTTACCGCATCGCCGCACACCGTGCGACACGCAGCTCCTGCCCAACACCAAGCCCTCAACCTACGGTATCGCGCACCACAGCTCCTCTGCCGGTGCGGTATCACCTCTCTGCAATACCCTACCTCCGCGGCTCAGCGCACTTAAAGCGTTGCTCGTGTCGACGTGCAAAACTCAGCATACAAGACTGTTTAATACTGCGACTAGTGACTGTTCAAGCTAAGCATAAATGAACCCACATACAACATGCCACAGGCTTCAACTTATGTTCATCCTCCTATATTGCTGTAAACTGACTAACACATTCATTCGTTAAACTGTAAACAAAGTTCATGAAATAACTGATAAATGCACAAGTAACCTAACACATAATCCAATCACTTAACACATGATTTTAACATCGTTCACCTCCAGGATGGAAGTTATGTCCACAAAACTGTGTTTTCATTATAGCTCGGGGGAAGGTAAAACACAGTTCTGCTGCACCGCATATGCAGCTCAAGATCTTCTCTCTTAGATCTTCTTTCTATCTCTATATTGTCTCTCTTACAATATACTCTTCCCTCTCTGTCGATCCCTGCGGATCGTTACATGCATGCTCTATAAGCTAGCTACTGGTTACAGTAAGATTGCTACCGCTAATAACAGAACCAGAGCTTGACTTTTACAACTGTCTGATAATCAACAAAACAACTAACTACTGGACGAACCCGCTAATGTCTAACGCTTTACAATACAAAATGTATCCCTTTATAGGCAGCCCGAAGGTCTTTCCATTACAACACTATGGGCCTGTCCCAACAGTAACCCAAAACCCTAACTAGTGACAGTCGGCCATATGTGTACTTGAGGTATCCACTTTCCATCACACCACAGCTCTCTGCAGTCTTCCATGCTTCCCGGTGCTGATCATGGGTACTGTGCACCGCTTCGCTTTTATGTCCTTCGTCTTCAATGCTTCAGCCTCGTTGCTCCTTTTCCTTTATGAGGGTTGCTGAGCCCTCCTGTCTTCGCCGCTGCCTTCAATGCAGTGGGTGAGCTCTCTCTTCTCGGCCGCTCAGGTACCGTCATCTACATTGACTTTTCTATCTTAAAAGTCATGGTTTCCGGCTCTACTTTGTTAGCTGGAAACGTGCTATGGCATCGTAGCTCTATCTTATCTTCTCTCCGCCAAAACCTATCTATCCGCTAAACTGGCAGCTTCTTCTGTAGCTGCGGGACCCTGCTCCAACAGTCCCCTAACACTTACTTGTGGCTCTTCCTCGAGCCACTTCCAGCGGGCTTCTCCTGCTGTAGCTTTGCCTTGGCTTCCTGCGAAGTCCTCTGCAACCTGTCTCGAAGTCCTGCGACTTCCTTCTGCATCACTTCGACACGTTCTCTATAGTTTTTGTAACTTGGTTCGCCGGGCTCTCTTATCCTTCTTGACCGTAGTCATGGTCTCGCTCTCGTCGCTCTTGAAACCTTTTAAGAACCTTCTAGTGTTTGAAAGGTCTTCCACAGATATCCTTTCCTCTTGATCTGGGTTAGAACTTTTATCACAAGGAAAATCTGTATCTTCCAGCCTTCTCAAACATTTCATTTAGTCTGGAGCCTTGTATATGAAAGAGATACAAACCATGAATTCCATTCCGAGAACAAGCCTTTGTCTGCATGCTGGAATTCTACCGTCTGTTGGGTTTGCTGTCCTCTTCCACTTTTCTTCTCTTCGAGGTGCTCCAGGTACTCATGCTACCTCTGATCGTCAGATTTTCGTTTTGTTGCCTCCGCAATCTCTTGTGCTTCTCTTAGCTTATCAGATAGGTCGACGACCTTCTCCCGTTGCTTTATTTTTCTCATTTTTACTTTCCTCCTGGCGGAAGATTTCTTCTCATCATTCTTCTGCTCTGATTTCTTATCTTCAGTGATCGGCTCAGCGTTCTTCTTCTCCTTAGCAAAGACTTTGGTGACAACTTCTACTTCTGGCGCTTTACTCTTCATCCTTAATGGTTGTTTGACCTGTGATGTACTTACTTTCACAACCCTGGGCGGCGTCGTCATAACGGACCTACGGCCACCAGGGTCGAAGCGTCTCGGCATGCCTTCTAGAGGTTCGTCCTCGGACAAAACCCTCTCAATACAAAACGGCAGACGTGCAATGGCTGCAACTTCTGAAAATCACAGCACTCTATAACCAACTGAGCTCTGGACAGAGAACTCTTAACAACTTACTCTATAGCTCTCGGTTTTTCTGCAAGCGTAACCGTCCCAATTGAATACTTTCTGCTTTTATGCCCAATATGATAATTCCGGACACAACGGTCATCTAGACTGAACCCGTCGGTCGTAACAAATGCCTGGACAAGACCACACCCGTCATCTGATCCTTAATAAATGCAGAAATCCGATCGAATTTCCCTCGAAACGTGTGTGTACAGGCGCCGGTCTCGTCGAAGATTTGCCAAATCTGGAAAATTTGATTATACTGGTGCCCAATCTACGGTAAGATATACCGGTCATTTCCTCATTAACTGCCTGGCAGAGGGTGATTTGACTGGCCCTCTGTCGGTTGCAAAACTGAATACGTGGCACGAGGAAACATCGCACCGCCGTGATGCGACTCCACGTCACATGCGTAAAACAATACTCTTTTTTTTCTTTTTCAAAATGAACCGACCTTATGCGATTCCTCATACTTAGAAAATACCTGCCGGTGTAGATTAGTTCCCGGTGCGATGCCTCCTTTCAACTACACTGGACATCTGGACCACCATAAACTGGCTAAGCTAGGGCTGAGAGGTGGAGTGGCTATCACTATAGAGCTTAAGCCTACTACCATTAATCCATGTGGGAAGAAGCTCCCCATTCAACTTGTTGAGCTGAACGGCACCTCCCTCTGTAACTTGCTGTGTCTGATATGGCCCCAGCCAATGCGTCTTGAAATTCCCTGGAAACTTAATGAATTTGCTGTCATAGAGGAGCACTAGGTCTCCGATCTGGAAAGTCTTACTCTTAATGTGTCTGTCGTGCCAATATTTTTCTCGTGCCTTCTTCACTTTCTGATGGAATCCGGCAATGAATCTGTCTTCTTCTAATGCAAGCAGCTATGCTAGCCTTTCCTCCATTGTGTCTGTATCAGTCATCCCGGTGATCTGAGCGATTCTTAAGCTGGGAAGAATATGCTCCATAGGCATAACAGCCTCCTGTCCATATACCAAGCTGAAAGGCATGTGTCCTGTAAGTTTCTTGCATGTGGTCCTGTAAGCCCATAATACAACATTAACTCTAAGGTCCCAATCGTTCCTTTGGCTGTTGCAGATCTTAGTAAGAGCATTTTCTAAAATCTTATTAAAGGCCTCCACCGTACCGTTAGCCTGTGGGTGGTAGGGAGTGCTCTTATGGTGCTGAATCTGGAATTCTTCTGTCAAGGCCTCAATAGTGTTGTTCAAGAAATAGGTACCTTGGTCGCTCATCAAAATTACTGGGCATCTGAATCTACTGATGATGTTCTCAAAAAGGAACTATGCGACTGTAGCAGCATCACAATTCTTTACTGCTTTGGCCTCTGCCCATCTGGTGAGGTATTATGTTCCGGTGATAATATATCTCGCACCAGTGCGCTTTCCTGGTGGGTTGATAGGACCCACAAAATCTATAGCCCATTTGTCAAATGCGCGCAGCGTAACCTGCGGTCGCAGCGGCATTTCATCGCGTCGCGAGGGTTTTCCTACCCTTTGGAAGATATCGCAGCATCTGCAAAAGTCCTTGGTTTCTTTATGCAACGTAGGCCACCATAATCTCGCCTCCAGGATTTTCTGCGCAGTCGGCTTTCCTGCGAAATGACCTCCTGCGGTTCCTGAGTGTGCCTCTCTGATAATAGCGTCTTTTTCATGCGGCATCACACATCTGCACAGAACTTCATCCGGACCTAACTTGTATAGGTGTCCTGCGATGAGGGTGAAGTCTGCTGCTTTTACAACCAACTGCCTCTTTTGCTGCTTAGTAAACTCATCAGGTGCTACTCCTGTACTGAGGAAATGAATAATATCGGCATAGTAGTTGTCTGCGATCTGGATAGAAAACAATGGCGCATCTGGCAGATTGTCATCTAGGTTACTTGGCTCTTCTCCTGAGTCTAACCGCGACAGATGATCAGGTCCGGCATTTAGTCTTCCTGGCTTCAGAATGATTTCAAAATCATACTCCTGGAAGAGGAGTAACCATCTGTAGATTCTCCCCCCTAACACTGGCTTATTGACCAAATACTTTAACGCGGAATGGTCAGTGAACATCTTAAACGAGGCACCCAACAGGTAGTGTCTGAACTTCTGCAGTGCATACACCATAGCTAGGCCTTCTCTTTCTTCTGTGGTGTAGTTCTTTTCTGCCGTCGAGAGCTTTCTACTGGAGTATGCGATAAGATGGTCAATATCTCCTTCTCCTGGTTGTGTTAAAACAACCCCTAGTGCGATGCCTGACGCATCCACATGTACATGAAATGGCTTAGTCCAGTCTATAAATACTAGGATGGGTGCTGTAACCATCTTCTCCTTAAGTATGTCTAGACTCTGCTGACATTCCTCATTCCATAGGAATTTTACATCTTTCTTTAGCAATTTCTCCATTGCTGTTGTAATCTTTGCGTAGCCTTTGATGAACTTTCTGTAGTACCCGGTATGACCAAGTACTGTCCTCAGTTGCTTGACTGAGTTGGGTGCTGGAAGATTTACAATGATGGAAATCTTCGCGGGATCTACCATCAAGCCTTGTCTGCACACAATATGACCCAACAAAATACCGAATGGTGCACAAAATATACATTTTTTCAAATTTAGAGAAATCTGGTACTTCCTACATTTCTCTAACATCAGTCTTAAGTCTCCTATGTGCTTATCGATTAGTCCAAATACAGTCCAATCATCGAAATATACTTCTAGGAATTTATGAATGTATTCTTTAAATACAGCAACTACTACTCTAGAAAATATAGCTGGTGCATTCTTAAGACCAAAGGGCATTACCGTATACTAGAACGAGCCCCATTCTGTTGCAAAGGTGGTCTTGGATCGATCTTCTGGATGTATTCTGATCTTGTGGTAGCCTGAGAAGCCATCGGTGAAGGAGTAAACCTCCTGTCCTCCCACGTTGTCTAATACTTCATCAGTGAACGGTGTCAGAAATGGATCGTGAAGCGATGCATCATTGAGCTTGTGTAGATCGACACAGATCCTGATGTCTCCTTTGGTTTTCTTTTCCTGTACGACCATGGGACTAACCCATTCACTCTCTTCTACCGGCTCAATGATGCCTGCCGCCAGCATCTTATCGATCTCATCCTTTACTTTTTCTTTGTAGCGCAGATTCAAACTATATGGGCGCTGCTTGACTGGTCGAGCATCCTCCTTCAATGGTATCCTCATGACTCCAAGGTTTCCAACTATTCCCTTCATCTCTGTGAACTTGGTGGGAAATAGGTCCTGATAAGCATGTAACAAATCTGCAATCTGTTCGACTGTTTCATCGTTCCAATAGTCTCCAATAGAGGCAAACTTAGGCTCTGTGTCTGTGCCAATATTGATCTTTTTAATCTTGATGGGTTCGGTGATTGCTGGAATTTCTAACTGCGGTCCCTCAACATCGCGAGTCCCTTCTAACTCTGGAATGTTGGTGTTGCGAGGATCCTCATCCTCATCTCTTGGTTCTTCTTGAAAGTTGTAGCATTCTAGCGCCTCTGTTAACTGAATGGCCCAATTAGGCTGAGTCTGTACTGACGGGGTAGAGTCCTCAAATATCTTGATCTTTATTACTTATAGGGCCTGATCAACACCTGGATACTCAGATTCAAAAGCAAAGGTGAGTAGAAAGCTGTCTATCATAAGTGGCCATGTTGTTGTTCCCTTACACAATTCAGTCTCTGTATACCAGTTCCTTGGAACTGTGTCCAAAGTATGAATGAATCGGTGAACCCATTCATCCTCGGGAATGTCCGACCAATTCTGTTCGCATGTATGAATGTGTGACCTAGGGTCACTCTCTCCTGTGTACTTCTGCTGGACGTAATCGGTGTCGATAGAGAATCTGATCGCCATCAATCTTTTAATATCATCCCATGATGCAATGTTCTCTTTATGCGCATACCACCATCTTGCAAGTGTGGCTCGTACTGCAAGATCCATAACTGCGATTCTCTACTCATGAGGAATCTGTTGCTCAAATTGCTCAAGGAAGTCCTGGATATCTGTCAGACCATGATATGATGGGATCTCGTTGATCTCTGCGCCAATCCGTCGCAGTGACTTAGTCAAGTACGTGCACCTGCACGCTGAGACTTCGTGAAGTCTGTTCTGCCAGTTCTCTAGACCAACATTTGAATCCAATGCGCATTAGCTGTCACATCGCCAACTAATGTTCCCATCTGCTGTTGGATTTACATAGTCGCTCTGGTTTGTGGTCATCTGATAGAGACTCTCCATGTTACGTGCCTCCTCCTCTGCTCAGATAGGTTCAATATATCTAGGACCCTGGAAAGGATCCAACGGCGCGATGACCCGGATCTGCGTGTCCTCAAAGGTCATTTGTCTTATCTTTAGGTCGATGACAGCCATGTTACCGATCGCCCAATCGATACTTAATAATGCTGGATACGGTCGACTGTCGCCAATGATTTCTATAACTTCGAAGTCCACGAAACTGCGAACTCCGTCAATGTCAACTGGCACCTGCGGCAGTTGACCCAATGGTGATACTCGCTGCTGGTTAGCTAATCTCAGGTGGATAGGCGATCTGACTAACTGAGGGCTACCCATCTGTTCCCATGTCTGCTTAGTCAGAACATTCACCTCTGATCCTAGATCTAAGACGACCTCATCCATTTCAAACTCTCTAATCTGTGTTGTGAGCTTCATCTCTCTTCCGGTCCTTGTATGTCCTGTAATATTATGAACAACGCAGTGTGCACTACCCGAGAGAGAGGGTTGCTGACACTAATCTATGATGCGCTGGAGTTCGTCGATAGCTTTTTCATTTCTCACGAGTTTTAAGCAACTGCGCAGGAAGGATTGTACGCTTCCTGTCGATTCATCCTCGTCACCTCTTCCCGATGTGGTAGCCTGCGGTATCTGTTCAGGGCTTTCGCCACAAGGTGCTTGCTGCGGTACACTCCTAGACGACGGTACCTGTTATCCTGATTGCGTAGGTTCATCAAAGAAAGCCTTAGCTTCGTGAAATTTTTGTTTGTTCTTTTGTAGGTCGAGTGGTGTTGCTTTGGTAGGAGCTCTGCGCACCCACGGCCGTCGTGTGTTCTTTTCCATCTCCTGCGATGTCCCACTGGTAGAAACACCGCTACGAGTCATAATATTGACTCTTGGTTCTGGCTCGGCCTGCTCAGTAGCAATAAGCTGGATGTTCTGGTGTACTGCTGGCTTAAGTTCTCTGATCTTAGCTATCAAGGTAGGACATTCCTCTATAGTGTGTTCATAAGATTTGCAATAATTACATGTGGTAGTGGGGCTCTGATAGTCCCTAGCATAGTGTCCTACAACTCCACAGTTGTAACAAGTAACTGGGCCGCGACCCTGGCCAAAACCTTCTCCATGGCCAAATCCTTCTGCTCGGCCGAAGCCTCCTCCTCGGCCTCGTCCTCTGAATCCTCTGCCCCGACCACCATAAGCCGGATCCTGCTGTGGTCCTACTGCTGGACCCTATGTCTCTGACTGGACTCTGTACAAGTCTTGCTTTGCTCCCACCATCATGTCATAGGCTCTGAAATCTTGTTCCTGATGGCCTACAGACTTGCAGAAGACGCAGTATAAGTTCTTAGGTGTCTGCACATACTTCTGAAGTAGAGGGCAATGGTGAGGTAAGTGTCCTCGCGTTTTGCATATTTCGCACCATGGCCCGTGGGTCTGTGGTAAGGGGTTAGGAGCCCCTGTTGCTATATATTCTACAAAGACTGGACAATTGTCTTTACTATGGCCCTGTGCTTTACATTTTATGCACCATATCTCTTGTGCAACTTCTTTCCCTTTCTTCAGCTCATGCAATTGTAATGTAAAATTAGCCAACTGGTTCTGTAAGGTTGTCATGCCTGTACTGGTCTCAGCTAGAGGTGAAGCCTCGAGTTTCATTGCCATCTCCAACGTGTCATCCTGCGTCTGGAGTTTCTGCTGCATTAACGGTAGTCTAATGTGAGGGAGCAGCGCTGCAATAAACCATTCCTTATGCTGCTCCGCCGTGAACTCAAAACTGACTTGGTCTATAAGGGATTTGAATTTCTGATCAAAGTCCCACACCGACTCTGTAGGTAATTGCTTGATGTCTTTGAGTTCTGTTATGCACTGTGACTCAGACTTAGGTTTCTTAAACTCTTTAATCATGGCGGTCTTGACCTGGACGAGTGTTCTGGGTATGGCAGCGTACTTCATATACCATGTTAAAGCTCGTTCTCTCAATGTGGTGACCAACTGTACAAGTTTAATGTTATCATTGTGGATTTGTTTAATGGTCCACATGGCTTCGCATATAAACCAATGCTGTTCCGGGTCCTCTGCTCCTGTACCCTTAAAGGTAGGTAGCTTCATATCATCTCCCATTCTATTTCTCTGCGGTGGGTTCTGATTGACTGGATCACTACCACTCGGCGGTGTAGGTGAAGGCGATGTAGCGGTAGTAGGTACTGTCTGTGAGCTACTGGATGGAGTACCTACAGGATTACTCTGAGTCCCGGTCTGTTTCTGTGGGGTATGGGGGTAGTAAGGGATACCCCCCTCTGGTTCTTCTGTGGTACTATGACTCTACTGTCTAGTATTATCTGGACTGTCTTCAAATATTGGAGATCTGAAATCTACTTTATACTTCTTTCCACTATGTGTTCGTCCAATGTCATCAAAATCACTTTCAAACTCTTGTGACATTACTATCGCTACTTACTCATCTGAAACTAGATCCATTGTTCATTTTTCATGTAATAGCATCTTAATGGACAAGTTTAAAGATCTTAGGTACTTACCACGATATCTTTTGAAGAAGTAGCGCTCAGCCTCGCTGAATCTTTTCGTCTGGTCAACTGCAAACTCTGTGACGAAGACTCCTAGCACACTCACAAGTCAGAAGTCTACTGCCCTCGTGAGGAGATTATCAAGGTTCTCCACGGTCTGAATCAGCTCCGGTGTCCAGACAATGTCTCTTTTCTTTTTGAATATGCCTGTATCAGTTAGCTTTGCTAACCAGTCATAAAGCTCGTTTCCAAAGGTAGCAAAGAATATCGCATGTATGTCTGTAATGATATGTTTTTGTAACCAGGCCTCTGTGTTCAGTTTAGGGCTCCTGTTCTCTTGTTCAGCAAACTCTTTCAGGTTAGACCAAACCCACTCGTTGAGTTCGTCTCTAGTAGGACGCCACCAGAACATCAGCGCTCTGTTTGTTCAACGCCGGCAACGGAACCATTTGTTGGTTATCGTGGGCAGACCCGGGTTTACTATAATCAACCAACAACACCCCTAGCTCACTGGCCCTTTCGGCAACAGACCGCGAAGCGGTCTGAAGTCTCACCCGAAGTGATTCTAATGGGTTGGGCAAGGACTCAATTGTCTTGGACCAGGTTCTGTCGCATCTTTTTTTACGACTCGCAGCTCTTCTAGCTGCGAGGTCTCTTTCTCTACGCGTCGCATGACTCCTCTGCTCGCGTCACACAATCTCCTCGTCTCACAGCTCTTCTAGTCGCGAGATGTTCCTTTTATACTGTCGTGCGGTCCCTTTCTACGTCGCGCACTTCCACTGACTCGCGATATCTCCAACCTTACCGCATCACCGCGCACCGTGTGACACGCAGCTCCTGTCCAACACCAAGCCCTCAACCTACGGTATTGCGCACTGTAGCTCCTCTGCCGGTGCGGTATCGCCTCTCTGCGATACCCTACCTCCGTGGCTCAGCGCACTTAGCGTTGCTCGTGTCGACATGCAAAACTCAGCATACAAGACTATTCAATACTGCGACTAGTGATTGTTCAAGCTAAGCATAAATGAACCCACATACAACATGCCACAGACTTCAACTTATGTTCATCCTCCTATATTGCTGTAAACTGACTAACACATTCATTCGTTAAACTGTAAACAAAGTTCATGAAATAACTGAGAAATGCACAAGTAACCTAACACATAATCCAATCACATAACACACGATTTTAACGTGGTTCACCTCCAGGATGGAAGTTACATCCACAGAATTGTGTTTTCATTATAGCTCTAGGGAAGGTAAAACACAGTTCTGCTGCACCGCATATGCAGCTCAAGATCTTCTCTCTTAGATATTCTTTCTATCTCTATATTGTCTCTCTTACAATATACTCTTCCCTCTCTGTCGATCCCTGCGGATCGTTACATGCATGCTCTATAAGCCAACTACTGGTTACAGTAAGATTGCTACCGCTAATAACAGAACCAGAGCTTGACTTTTACAACTGTCTGATAATCAACAAAACAACTAACTACTGGACGAACCCGCTAACGTCTAACGCTTTACAATACAAAATGTATCCCTTTATAGGCAGCCCGAAGGTCTTGCCATTACAACACTGTGGTCCTGTCCCAACAGTAACCCAAAACCCTAACTAGTGACAGTCGGCCATATCTGTACTTGAGGTAGCCGCTTTCCGTCACACCACAGCTCTCTGCAGTCTTCCATGCTTCCCAGCGCTTATCATGGGTACTGTGCACCGCTTCGCTTTTCTGTCCTTCGTCTTCAATGCTTCAGCCTCATTGCTCCTTTTCCTTTATGAGGGTTGCTGAGCCCTCCTATCTCCGCCGCTACCTTCAATGCAGTGGGTGAGCTCTCTCTTCTCGGCCGCTCAGGTACCGTCATCTACCTTGAATTTTCTATCTTAAAAGTCATGGTTTCCGGCTCTGCTCTGTTGGCTGGAAACGTGCTACGGCATCGTAGCTCTATCTTATCTTCTCTCCTCCAAAACTTATCTATCCGCTAAACTGGCAGCTTCTTCTGTAGCTGCGGGACCCTGCTCCAACACATATCAACATTCTCGAATGTCTACTTATTAGGTTCATCATTTTCACCAACGAACAATGATTATGTTATTTGAAAATATTTTTTGAAAAATATGGCACTAAGGTATGTTAGATCCTTAAAGGACCTAGCCTTATTTCCTTCCTTGTCACGGTGCTCCTATATAGTATTATTTTTCATCATGTAATCCGCAAATTGTGAAAAAATTGTATTTTGATCACCACTTTCAATGCAGATGGATTTATTTTTAATTCGTCATTCTCCCTCCTCTTCAAATAATAATTTGGATTTCTTAGCTTCTAGCTCCTTAACTTTCTCCAACTGCTCTTCATCAAATAACATACTAAAATTCTCATGAAAAATACCTACCAAATAGTTCCCAATATCTCTAAGGCAAGATCATCTCATTCTTCACCAGGCAACTTCCCACTTTGTTACCTCTGCCTTAATAACCTTAAGAGCTAAGACAAATTGAGAACAAGCTAATTCAGTAAGATCAAGTTCATAATGTTTCTAATTTATGTAGACAATACCTCCAAAATCCTGATCATCATACCATGAAAGATTAAACTTGAAGGGTGATTTTGGTTTGTGTTCATCACCACCCAACTCTAAAATTACCGAAAAAAATATCTAAGAAACAGATTTGACCAACCCAAGACCTAAACTTGTCAACCTGACTACACAAATATTCATGCCACAAGAATTTATCAAGATGATTTGATACAACATATATTCCTACCTTGTTATTTACCCATATCGTATTTACATCCACTGGAGTAATGTCAACTAGCCTCACCTTTTCTAAAGAATATGTAAAACCATGAAGAGGATCATAGTGAGCACTTATAATCCCCATATCTCATCCTCATGCTTCGTAAAATTCAAGTTATAGCAATGATTGGATTGGGCCTCATTAAAAAAAATGAATTAAAGAGTTTCTCTTGAAAGACGGCCTTATCGTCATAAGGTTGATAAACATTCATAATACAAAAAACTTTCCCTTGGCTTCGACATTCCACCTCACCGAAAAGATTCGACAAAATAGAAAAATAGATTATAAGCTTCATACTATCTCTCCAACCAGTAACAATGTCTCTAGAATTTCCATCTTAATTAATATCTTGGAATTCTTGTCCCTAGAATAAAGCATGAAAAGATGAACAAATAACGTTTGCCCTTCCCATCATCTCCTGTAGAAATAACATGTCAATACTTACCTTTCTCACTAGAGATTTTAGAGATGCTTTCTTGGCCTAGCTCACAAGTCCTCTTACATTGACAAAGAGTAGTTTCATTTTGAAATTGTAAAGTGGGTTTTGGGTGCTCTAAGAACACTAGTTATTAAAGCTCATCTCCCTTGCCTAGCTTCCTTAGAAGCCTTCTCTTGAGCATGTTGAAGTTTGGATTTTATTCCATCTCCAACAACAAAACTGCTCACTCTTGGATCCATCTCTATTCCATAACATGATGCATAATTAACCCCCCCCCTCCCCACCCCGAGGCTCCTAAGGATGAAATTTGTATTGAACCTCCCTCATTCCCAAGCTTGTTGATGAGGGCACCTCTATTGTAGAGGATGAATACTTTAGATTCACTTTACCTATTATAAACAAATATCCACCACAATAAGCAAAACTCGAACCATTAAGAATAATGGTAGAATTCAAAGAATCAACATGACACGAGTTCCCTGGTTCAAGGGGAGTAGTCTCTAGCCCTAACTCACCTAATTCCTAAACTTTAGTGTCTTCACCCTTTAACACAAGCTTACAAAAATAAGAGATATAATTTGGAATCATATTATCAGACTTACCATACAATCCAATGCCTCCAAAAGTTGAGGATGGATCTTGAACTGGAACTGGGTTCACCTGAGTAGAATTTTGTTAATAAACTCATTCACTCTCAATAAAATCAATGGATGGATCAAACTGGAAGTCTGTAGTAGTCCCAACTTGGGAAGATCTCAATCCTCATGTGCTAGCTTCTTGGTTCACTACTTGCACAAATCTTGAATTATTTGATTTATCACCGAATGTAGGAGAAACTCCTTCAATCTTCTTCCATGATTCCTTTGGAACCCATTTCCATTTAAGTGTTGGAACAAAACAAACATTCACCACGTGCCCAAACTTATGACATTGAAAACATATGAATGAGATATTGATGTAGTTAAGAGACTGGATATGCTTATCGTCGCCTATCACCAAATCGATGGATTCATATAAACCTTGTGTAAATCTAATTCTATTAAAACCCTAGAAACAATCCTCTATGGATGAGATAAGAAGCGATCATCCACAATCAAAGTTCTACCAACCCGATTTTGTATTTTTAGATTCTAGCTATAGCCCACCATTCGATCAATAGTCCTGGAAGTTTAATCCAAATGGAAAATTTATCTAGCACAACCTCCTTAAGGTTCATAAAAAGTATACTAGGACTTCAGGTGAATAAAAATTGTATTCCAAAACCATAGTACTTTTAAAGAGGATTTTGTATCCTTTTTATCTTGGAATATGAACCCCAAACATTCTCTCATTGAGATATGGAAAATAGGGGAGTATTCCAATACTGAATTCCACTGTAAATCTACCCAAGCTCCCAAAAAGGTCATGGAAATCTGTCTACCAAGAAACTGGGTTCCACCATCCAACTCCAAAATATTCTACAAAGTTAAATCTCGGCCAACAACCAGGGATACATTAAGTCTTTTTTATTTTATGGTTTTATGTCTCTTCTTTACTCTCTCAACACCTTGGCAATCAAAAGAATTCTCCTAAGCTATCAATGGATTTAAAGCTTCATTAGGATCAACCTGGATGAAAGGGTTCGATTTGGACCAAAAAATGGGTACTATATGTCCAAGGAAACACCCCGATCTAAAACATCATAAGGACAAATACCCAGATCACAACCATAAAACATAATGAGGTTTTCAAATCCAGTGAGAAATTCTAGATTAAAAGAATAAGTTATACCCCCCCTTGTCAAAAACACATCTCCCTTCAACCAAATAAATTGTACTTGACCCATTAATTCTTTTTGTGGATAGATCTTGTGGAGCATATTCTCATAATGTCTATCCATTCACACTTGGACTGTCATGACGGTAAAAAATCACATAACCCTCCAACTCAACCAAACCAACCGCATTCCTGACACATGTGACTAACTAGGTCACCCATAGATGGTCCCATATACTACACAAAGATCTTTGCTTTAGAGATCTCGTCCTTAGAATAATCCACCAAGATCCCTGCTATCTCTTCTGCCATGTTGTCCAGCCTGCTAAGATGAATCACCTTAAGGAGAGAATAAATAATTATAATACAATAATAATCTAATTTTAAGGTCATGACCGAGCTAGACACTAAATTGGTGTATGAGCCCCCTCGTTTGTGGAAAAGAGACCCCAAACAAGGTGAATACAAAAATATGGAAAAATTCATATATTTTTGTATTTGAGGTTGAGAAGAAGTGAATAATATACCACAACGTGTGTAAAGCACTTCTTGAATTGTATACATTATCGAATGTTGAATTCTCCTTTAAAAGTTAGTGGGACCTATGCTTCTCTTCCTATTTGCAAAAATAATTGGATAATAATACCAAATGTCCTAAATGAAAATAAGTAAGCATTCTAACCAAAATTGAATGGGGCATAAGGCTAAGTCAAAAATCCATCTCTAGACCCAATTAACAAGCTTTATTTATACTTCAATTCTATGTTACATAATTTACATATCTATATTTCTTACTAGGTTTATAATGTTAATCTCAATCCTTAACTTGAAATAGAAAACTAACTTAGAAAACTGATACAACCCTTGTTAACCTAATTGCACTAAGAGGAGTGAGGTGCTCTACAACCCAGTACCGAGGAGATGTTGTCACGTAACATTAAGCAACGTCGCATATTTCAATAATAAAAAATTAAAAATTATATAAAATACAATAAAATAAAAACATGTAGGCTTAAAAAAATTTACATATATTTTAATGAAAAGTGATTAAAAAATTCATGTCGCTCATAAAATAAATAAAAATTAAAACCATCATAGATCCATCTTAAACTCCAAGGGATCAAATTTATTGAAGTGTAATTATTTTTAGATGTGTAAAAATTTGAAGATAAAAAAATTACATCTCAAGAACAGGGATAATTTTAGGGGCGAATTTTAGCCCAGTGGGCTATTTTTCCACGTTTTTCTCCAAAAAAACATTCGCCATTTTGCATTTTTTGAAGCCCTCTTTCGCCCAATTTTGATGGGGTAAATTTTTTTCACCCTAAAAATCGCCAAATTAATATATAAATGATATAAAATCCTTGGAAATTAATTTTTTTTTTGAAAAATATCGCCAATCATTTTATAGTTGGTGTTTTAATAATTGGTAATATTCGCCAACATTTATACACTTTTAAATAAGTATGGTTCCTTAAAATCATCCCTGCTCAAGAAATTGGATCCCTCTTGGTGCTTTATAGATCAAGGTTTAAGATGGATTAATGATAATAATAAGTATAATAATAACTCTCAATAACTTTAATCAATTTAATCATTTTGAAAACATTTTCATTATGCTTTCACAAGTTACATAAAACTAAACTTTACTCAATTTAATCATTTTGAAAACATTTTCATCATGGTTTCTACAAGTATGTTACATAAAACTATTATTGGTATTACTTTAATGAATGTGAATAATGAGAAATAAGCCTTGCAATATGGATTTGGCTATATGTTATTAAGGCATGGAAGGTATAAATGTTTACAAAGAAAAGAAAATAAAAGAGTTCGGATATAATTTTAAAAATACAAATTACCTAATCAAGTGGAATAAGAGGGAGCTCGAATGTTCAGGCTGGTTGACAAAGTACAATCAAAGGCTCCCACAAAGCCAAACATTCCAGTGTTCTGGCCTTTGGATGAATGCTTACTCTTTTTATTTGTTGGGGATTGGGGGTGTATTTTGATTACATATTTTGAGGATGGATATGACCCTCTTTTTTTATTTTTGATATTCTTTATTTGTACAAAATGTTGGTGGAACATAATTGTCAATGGCGAGGGAAAAAGAAGACAACTATATGATATTTTTTACTGGTATGTATTATGTGATATGATTCATATTGTTATGTAAAGCTACTCGCTTAGACAAATGCAGTTTTATAAAAAAAATTTAACAGAAACTAAGAAACTTTATATTAATAAAAAGAGGCAATATACAATGGGATATTGAGCTTCAGTACTATAAAATTAGAGACAAGACTATTCTATGTATGCCCATCACATAAACAAGATACTTCAAAATCATTTTTGCTCAGATTTGGCATCCTATCCTTCTACCTTTAGTAGGGTAGATTCTTACATATTGACTGCAAATATAGAGGCAAAAGAACATTTAACTATCAAAAGGAAGAAAGAGGACAAGCACATCATTCATGTGGGAGCTATGGGAGAGACGCTACTTTTGGGGTTACTCCTGCATCCTGAGTCGCTAAGGAGAGGCCTTCCATGGGAGAGGCAGGTTCTAGTTGGATCGTATTTCTTTTTGTATCGTTCTCATCTGTCAATGGCTCCTTTACATCTTCCTACATGGTGTCCATTGCGCTTTAAGTTGGAAGAAGCAATGTTTAACATGGTCTTCATTAGCTTACATACTTTATTGAATGTAGCTTTGCATGCGCATCAAGAAGTGACACATTCCATTGAAATTTTTCTCCTAAGATTGCTCCATCCTCGCCATCGTCCTCCTTAACTCCTCCACTTCCCTTGTTAGCACTCGCGTGTTTGTCTTCACGTCCTCCAACCTTGTGTTGAAACACAAAATTTCCTTCTATGTGTAATATTACCCTTCAAGAATCTCTTTTGCTATCTCCTTCTCACTGAGAAGCATGTTCTTAAACTTGATCATGTCGGCTTCAATTCCCTGGAAGGAGCCAAATATCGGCGCCCCGTTGCTGGTCTTGCTCTAACTACTCTTCATGACTCCTGGATCGCATAGGAAGAGGGGGTCTCTAAGTCTGAGAAGAAGGAAGGATGAGTCAAGATTTTCACCACTAGGAGCATGCTCCATATAACCTCTTCTCAGCTTCGCGAAACTTAGACGATAAGTTGGCTTGTGCAAAGCATAAAAATGGGGGCTCGCATTAATGAACTTCACATGAAATCGAACCGAGCTCATTAAGATGTGGGATAAGGCATGGGAACCTTTAATGCAAACGTTCTTCCTCTAAACTGACACTTGTCAGTCCGCCACCTCTTCCACATTTTGAACAAATGCTTGGGTGGAAGAAACCTTATTTCTCTTTATACACATAAGGTACTTAGCTTAGGAAACAAGAGGTCCAATTGGTTCTTAGAGAGTTGTTCACCATTAACTCTCCTTCAAGTAGCCTACATCCTTTATTCGCTAATCGATCAATTTCACCATTATTATGCCAGTTGATATGGTAAAATTAAATATTTGAGAAGCAGTTGATATTAGCAAAGATTCTCTTCAGCACTCTTCTCCTCTTCCCCAAACCTCACGATAAAAAAAGGATTTTGCTTCTGCCTGGGTAAAAAAGGACCGCTCCCGAGATTTCCTCTCCTGATGGTTCCATTATAATAAACTAGATCTGTGATGTATTTTATGAAGGAAAAAAATAAATAAAAGAAAGAATAACCAAATAGCTATCATCGAAAACAAATCTTCCAAATTTATGTTGGGGTAACAAATATTTTACTAGTTAACCACCATGCCACTCAATAAGTAATCAAATTTTGTCCCATGAATCGATAGGTGGAGGATGCATGGTATGGAACTCTCAGGGAGCTTGAAACCCTAGCTATGGAATCAATGTTGTTTTTGCTCTAGTTTGTCGCTTCTCTCCTTGGGTATAGGTTTTGAGGTTTTTTTACTTGTTACTTGAGTCTCATGGTTCACTTTCGTCTTGGTTTTTTGGGGACTCGATTTTCCCTTTCTGGTCTTTCGCACTTTATTTTGTCTCTTCCCAGTTTTCCTCAGATGTTGTTCTGAGTGTGCCTAGCATGTGCTTCTTGCGCGCCATGGACGAAAATTGTATCCCGCTCTCTCCATCTGTTTTGGGCGGTATCCTCTCTTGGTCGAAACCTTTCTTCATTGATTTCTCGAATTTGGGCATTTTCCCATCTACCTCTTCCTTTCGGCATCATTTGAAAGCGAATGGTGAATCCTTTGCAGAATTTTATTCGACACGGTCCTCTGATGCCGCTCAACATTATTCCTAGTTGGTGGAAGGACCAGGGGTTCACACCTGGCCAGTCAAACTCCCTTTTTTCTCTAGGGATTTTATCTATGGATTAATATTTTTTCATCGCTCATCGGTTGTTCCCACTGAGTGACCCAAAAGGGGGCTCTCTAGTTCACCTCCCTTTGTCTTGGGGACTGCATATTTCTTCTGCTAAGGTGGCAAAACCTACTAAGCAGAATGTTTCTTTTCCACATGGTCCTCGGATTAAATGTTTAACGAGTTCTAAGAGGGTCTATAAAGCCTTTAATATTTCACAGGAGAACCTCCATATGACAATTGGAAAGGATCTATTCTTAGACCGGGTGGAGGGTATGTTTTCTCGGACGCTGGTGGGTTGTCTTGAAAACGTTTCCATTAATCGTTTGGATTTCATGGAGTGGATAAGGTCTCATTGGAAACCCTTTATTGGTCATTATATGAAGCTTAGTGTACTGGTTACGGTTGGTGTTGTTTTCACTTTCTATCTGTCGATGCTTTGGAGCATGTTTTGGCTCGTGGATGGATGGTAGGTAAGGGCTCTATGGTTCTCAGTTAGTGGCATGTCTCCTTTAATCCTCCGAAGGAACCACATATCCTTCATCATTTGTGGGTTTTATTTCTTGGATTCCCTCTTCAAATATGGACCTTGAAAGTGTTCAAAGATCTTGCCGGAAGGATTGGGAAGCTTATTCACATGGATTTCGATATGATTTATGGGACTGACAAGCAGGTTGCCGTTGTTCTCGTAGAAGTTAATGTGACACATGATCTTCCTATGGAGATTGAGATAATCAAGGGTGATATTTCCTTTTCCCAAAGAATTGACAGTTAAGATATTATTTTTTCCTGGTTTTAAATGCCGCAGAACAAGACATCTTCAGGTAAATTGTCTAGGGGCCTCGAGGTTGTCAGCTTTCAGTTCTCCAAATGGTTCTCCTACTGATGGGTGTTCAACATTTGGGAGGCTAGTTCTTTTCTAATGACCTCACTGAGGACCACTGGATTATAGTTCTAAGGTGGAAGTGATTCCTTCCTGTAAGCAGCCATCTCTAGAAAATTTGTGCACTATCTTTGTAGTGGTCCCCTCAGGTGAAGCACTCTCTTCTTTTTTGAGTAATTTGAAGTTCCACCCAAATCTTTTTTAGTGTCTTACTGATGAAGAAAGAGGATTTTTTTATTCCTTGTCATCTACTATCCTTTCCTCTCAGGAAGCTAAACTTGTTGGTCCCTTTATTGATCTCTCCCATGATCCTATCCCTTCTCCCACACTTGACCTCCCCTTTTGTATCCCTCTGAACCTGCCCTCGAAAATCCCTTCCTCTAATTCAAATTTACAAATCCCCTTCATCTTTGTGTTTTCCACCATCCTTGCCACATCAAATGTACCACGAGGGGGTAATGTTTTACCTTCAACCGGAGCGTGAACGTCTCCTAAACATCCCTCTCTCCCTAGTAGCATTCTACCTAACTCTCCTGAAAACCTAAAGGAGCATTCACTTTGTTAGAAAACAAGACCATAGAGCAATAACAGGTATACAGTTAAATCAATAAACAAGATGCAAAACACATTAAAACATTATAGAGAGACACAGATATAATGTGGTTCACCCAAACGATGGGCTACATCCACAAAGAAATTTGCCAGTCCTTTTATTACAGTCCAGAAAGATGAAGGGATACACCCTGTAGCAAAACTGCTACACTTCCTCTTCATGCTCTCACAGTCTCTCTTCCAATACAATACAATACCATACACAGTCGATTTACAATGCTTTCTTTTATAGGGGAAATACAATGGGAAAATTCTAGGGTTAACCCAATACCATGGGTCCGCAATACTATTGGCCAACACACATCCCAAAAAAAAAATCGAGGGCTCCGCCCCCGAACCCCAAGGCATGGGGAACAAGTGTACAGTACTCCTGGGTTACAATCACAACTGAATAATATCTCTGGATCTGGAAGATTAGGCTCCACAACCAACACACTTCCTTTTGAGAATCTGTTAAAACTCCTCTTTCCATTTATTCTAATAAGCATTCGAGAGAGGGTATTTCCCATATAAACTCGATACGTTTTCAAAATGTCACCATATGAAAACAAAGGCGTAAAAAACAAGTTGATACAAAACAATTTCACTCGGCTGAGGATGTGGTCTCTGATTCCACCTCCTATATCCCCTTTCTGTTAGGCCTAAAACTGTGGTGCGAAATGCACCCAACCGCTCTGTATTTTGGCCTCTTAGAGACTTACAGGTCGATGTGGAGGCTCCCTTATGATTTGTATCTCCTACAATGTAAGAGGTTTTGGGGGGGGCTAAGAAACTATTTTTGAAGTAATTTCTCCTGATATTTTTTTCCTACAAGAAACTATCACCTATATTAATGTTGCATGCGAATATATTTTGTGTATTTTCCCTAGATGGGAATGTTGTGCTATTGACTCCACTTGTTTATCAGGTGTTTTACTGCATGTTTGGAACCCTAAGGTCTTTGATTTAATGGCCTACCTTACTTGTGCAGACATCCCTCTGGAAGGGAAAATTATTGGGGCAGATTCTCTTTTCCATCTCCTCAATTGTTATGGTCCTTATGCTGATAGATAATCTTTCTAGCATTTTGTGGTTGATAAAGGTTTTGTGTCCCTTCCTAATTTCTTTTCTTATGGGGGGAGGGGGGGGGCGGACTTAAACCTTACGCTAGAGGCTTTTGCGGTTTGGGAAACTTCTACTTGTTTGGATCCATTGGTGAATTACTTGACACACCTTTTTGTTGAAGCAGGGATGATCAATATTCTTCCCTCCCCTTGTGCCCTACATGGCGCAATGGTAGGCCTGGTGATGCTGCCATCTTGAAGAGATTGGATCATTTCCTGATTTCAGAGAACCTAACTGATACTTTCTTTAGCTTTCAAGCTTGGACGTACTCTTCGAGGCTCTCGAATCACACTCCCATTTGTTTGAGATGGGATTTGGATGGGAAAAAACAACGCAGGTTGTTTAAATTTAATCACTCGTGGTTGGAGTATCCTTCCTTTAATACTCAAGTGAAATATTTTTGGGCTTCACAACTACATATTCAAGAGGATATTGTCATGGATAGACTCACTTAACAATTAAAAAGATTAAAATCTATGGTTATTAAGTGGGAAAGATTCAAAAAGGTTGCCTTTAAAAAATATCTAGTACACATTGAAACTCAAATTGCTTTGTTGTTTCATGGATGTTCCAATGGGGTTTTCACTAAAATGGAGAAATCCTTATTGAGCTAGTTGGAAATAGAGAAGGCTTAGATTTTGAAGTTTGAATGGGATACTTAGTGGTAGAAAATCCATTCTATTTGGACCACCCAGGGGGACACAAACACCAGTTTTTTTCACAAGTATCCCTCACAGCGAAGGAATCTTAATTCTATTTGGGAACTAAAGAGTTCTTCAAGGATGCAAATTTGTACATAGTCTGGTCTTGAACATGAGGTTGTTGGCTATTTTGGTCATGTTTTTAGTGCCTCTTGGAACTTTGATATTGGTGCACAACTACGTGTTGTGAATCTTTTCCCTCATTTTTTTCAGAGGAAGAAGGAGAACAGATGGGACAACCTGTGTCGTTGTCTCATATTGAGGAAACTTTGAAGAAGTTATACAGTGATTAAAGTCCTGGTCCATATGGTTGGACCATGGAGTTTTTCATAGATTTCTTCGAGATCCTAAGTCAAGACTTACTTGAAGTGGTTGAGGAATCTTGCCTGAAGGGATATGTTTCAGGTGCTTTAAATTCAACGTTCATTGCACTTATCCCAAAAATCTCAAAGCCAAAGTCGTTTTGAGATTTTCGTCCAATTTCACTCTATAACCTGATATATAAGATCATTTCTAAAATCATAGCAGAACAAATTAAGCCTACACTGGCCAAGCACATTTCTAAGGAGCAGTTCAACTTTATCTTTAATCGCCTTATTCATGATTCTGTGGGTGTGGCACAAGAAGGACTACACAACATTAAGGTGAAACAGATTCTTGCTTTTGTACTAAAAATGGACCTTATCAAAGCTTACAATAAGGTAGATTGGGTTTATTTAACACTCATACTTCTTCAAAGTGGCTTCCCTTCTATAGTCACGGAGTGGATTATGACATGTGTTTCTTCAGCTAGTTTGTTGTTATGGTTAATGGCACTCCGTCCCTTTTCTTTAGGATTTCAAGGGGCCTTACACAGGGTTTTCCACTCTCCCTGTTATTATTTCTCTTGGCTATTGAAGGTTTAAGTCGACTAATCATACAAGCCAAAAATGAATAGTCTATAAAAGGTATCATGATCTCTTCACATATTGAGGTGACTCGCCTCCTTTTTGTTGATGATGTGTTAATTTTTGGTTTTGGCTCTATTGAAGAATGGAAAACGTATCATCAAATTATCATGCTTTTTTGTTTGGCTTCATGTATGGAGGTCAGCCATAAAAAATCCTCTCTCCTTTATTTTGGTGTTTAAGAGCCATTGTTGGAACAGGTAAAAATATATTTCCTTTCATATTGAAGCCTCTAGAGACAGGGCTGAAATGTCTAGGCTACGTTATTAAGCCTAATTACTACTGTTGTCATAACTGGTTGTGGATACAACATAAAATTGAATTGTTGGTGTTTTAAATGGTTGTCGTTGGGAGGACATCTTATTTTATCTAAAGTAGATCTAAAGTAGTTTTGGAAAGTATTCCTGTATATTGGATGGCTTTAGCTGGAATTCTAGCCTCCATCCTCAATAACATTAGAAATATTTTGTTCAATTTCCTTTGGTTAAGGACTTGTGAAAAAAAATATCACCTTTCTAATTGGGAACAAATCTGCTTCCCAAAATCCTAGGGTGGATGGGGGCTTAGGAACCTTTCTTGGTTTGACCAAGCCCTCAAACTTAAGAGTTTGTGGCGTGGGATTTTTTATGGTGGTTTGTGCGGTTCTATTCTTCGAGACAAATATTTGGGTTCACTTTCGGTTGTCCAGTTCATTAGGAATGGATGCCCTACTACCTCTCAAGCATCTAACATTTGGCTTGGATTCATTTTTTTTCCATTGGATGGGCAGATGGATCTCATGGGATGTTGGCTCTAGTGAACAAATTGCTTTGGATAGAGATCCATATGTGGGAGGTGAACACTTATTTAAACTGTCTTCGACGCTTTTGAATCATCTCGCTTTAAAAGGCATATTCTGGTTGGATCAGATAACTTGTGATGACCCACAGTTCTTTTGGTTGGCTCTCAACGGATCAATTACAATTACATGGAGGGCTCACATAGAAATGGAATGAATATATCTATGGACTCAGACATGTTAGGATTTCCCTGAATGGTTCGACATATAGGTTGTCTTGGATTATGGATTCAAATCCCGGTATGATCACTGCAAATTCTACATACCATGCCATTCTTAAATCGTATATTAATCATGAACTACTTTGGTGGCATAAGAAGTGGACTTGGCATTTTCCACTTAAAATAAAATGTTTCATGTGGCTTGTTTTAACGAACACAGCTCACACCTGGGATAATCTCTGTAGAAGAGTCTTTCGAGGTCCGAGGTATGGTGTGATGTATAAAGATAATGTTGAGAATATAGATCATATTTTCAGGGACTGTTGGTTTTTTCAATATACTTGGATTGATATTATGAAACACTTTCGTTCAAACTTTCTATGGAACAAAGCTACACCTGAGGAAAATTTGAAGTTATGATTAAATGAACACTCATCTCTTAGGTCGCTTCCATCTTTTGTTATTTCGTATATTTGGAAGGACAAGAACTCTTTTATTTTTTAGAACAATATGCTATATCCTTCTGAGGTAGCTGTCAGAACTATTAGTCAATTTCTCGAATATAAGGTTTATTCAAAGTCAAGTCATCATCATATTGTACCAGTTTTGGACATCGACAAATCCAAAGTGTGGGCCTTCTTTGACGGGGCCTAAAATAATGGTGACTCTAGGGAGGTATGGTCCTGTATTTTTCATATTTCCATTATTTCCTCTTAAATCTTAGATGTGGAAAGGGAAGCAATCAAAGAGATCAACTCAATGCACTTTGGGGATTATTGAAGTATGCTTTTCAACCAAATATTCTACATTTACAATTTTTTGGTGATTCTTGAGTTATAATAGATTGGATTGAAGACAAAGGTAAATTTCATATTGCTCAACTTTCACACTGGTGCAAGAAAACAAAGTCCCTCCTACTTTCTTTCCGCAGTTATACTATCCAACATATTTTTAGAGGAAACAATATGATTGTTGAAGGATGATCCAAAGCAGCACTCCAATTAGATGAAGGTTGCATGTCCATGGAAGAATTCTTCCATCAGATCAACATCCAAATATATACTATACAGTTATATTAGGTTTCACTTTAGTGTTATATTCTAGTAATGTTATCAATTTTTGTTTATTTGGCATTTTGGCAAGATCATATGTTATTTGAATTGTGTTGATGTATAAGTAATGTTGGACATACTTAAACAATTAGGTGGTTATTCTAGGCATATTTGAAGTGGATTAATCTAACATTTCTAATGTTATGTTAACTAAATTAACCTTATTACTTCTTGACAATGATCATTTAAATATTATAATTTTGATTCATCTTAAAATAACAAGTTATTGAATTTTTTAAAACATTAAAAAAATAAATAAAAAATTAACCTATGTTGTTTTCAATCTCAACATAAATCTATGTTGTTTTTCAATCTCAACATAGCCTCCATAATCTCCCTCATAATTTTAGGTTGACGGCAGGGGCGATGGTAAGTGGGCACCATGTCCACGTTAAATAATTCATAATACACGTCTTCCACAAAGATTCTCTATATATCTTACTGGTCTTGGTTTTTTTTTTAATGTGATACAACACAACAGATACTATTATGATATGGAGAAGAGACACGCTTACACATACCGCAAGATTTAAATATATATATTAAAGCAATTATTTATTAAATTGTAAAATTAAATTATTGTTTTTCTATGTAATATATAGGCACATTTTTCGTTGTTTAAAAGTATTTATAAACACTTTTATTTAATAAAATTAATAATAATAATAAAATGTTGTTAAGATACAATATTAAGATATTAACGATTTAAATTCAAATTTTCATATAAATAAAAAGTTTTAACATATAAATAGAATAATTTTATTTAAGGAAATTTAAAGGAAAAGTTATAGCTTAAAAAGTTAAAAATAAGAATAAATTAAGATATATATAGAACTAATCAATCTTAATTTACGTTTTGATTATTGTAAAGAAAAAAATCAACATTGTTAAAAATATAATAATCTTTTAAGAGTTTTGTATTGATTTGTTAAAATAAGGACAAACTTTCAATAGCTTTATAATGAAATTGGCATTGGACAATTTCTAAAAAGTCGTGGGACATTTAATTGATAGGTTGAAAATGAAGATCATAAATATACTCGACTTCAATAGATGTTAATAACTACCACTACCATCTCTTTGCCCACTTTGGTGTTTCCGATTGTTTGAGTTTCCTCTCCCCTTGAAGGTCTCAAGGATGGTGTGGACTCTTTGAAGGAGAAGCCACCTATGGTTTTAGGTTTTTTTCTATGTCCCTTTATAGATGGTTTTTTGTTTGGTCAAACGCCTCATCTGGTTTATTTTCCCTATGATGATGATGTTCTTGATCCTTCACCTAGGGTTTCATGATACTTCTTAAGGCCCCGATATGGGATCAAATCTAGGTGGGGGGAAGATGGCGACTATGGGATTTATCAAGCATCTTAGACAAAGATCTGCATTAGCCTCAGCTAGGGAACAAGCCTTTAGGGACATAGGTGCGGGGGGGTAGAAACCATTAAGGGATCTTTCTTGACTAAGATAGTTAGAAAGTCTATTTTGGCTCCGGATCCATGATATTTTTTTTGCCTTATTGTCACAAACCCATAAAATCCATACATTAAAAAAAAATTGTTTTATCATTTATTATTTCTATCATGTCGCCACATGACTCTTTTGGTCGTACCACATTTATAATCGTCGTCACATGATTTTTATTCATATGCATGTGAGTTTAACTCAAATTGTTTAACATTTGAATGACAGGTTAATTCCTTCATTTGGCGTTGTCTCCAAAGTAGCAACAACTGTGTCACAACCTTGCTAAGGTGATGTTTTTAGTCCTTGAGTTTATTATTATAGACTTGGTAGTTTATGACCTAAGCCTAAACCTAAGGTGTAGTCCTAGCTACCATTATTAGCTTTCCCTTGTTGTTAAACCAACCCCTTATAAGACATTGTTTGGAAAAAGTGGTTGTAGCACAATGTTTCAAAGACATTGTTTGGCTCAATGTTGGAAGGCTTGTGGCACCATAAGATTTGGACTAAGGTTTAAGCCCTGGCTCGCGACTTACATAGCGTGGGGGTTATAAATTATAACATAAGGTTTGAAAATGGATATGATGGGGGAGGCACAAGTGGATGCCAACGAGGTAACTTTTAATGGCTTGTATTAAAGTTGTTGATGTCATAATCTTGGCTATGAGTTGGCAGCGCAGCCAGGCATATTTATTGGCATGGCTTAAACGAGTGCGTTGTGGTCGTAGCTGGATCTCGACCCTCCACTTGTCAAGATTTGGATAAAAGGGTTCTCGTAGGGTTTTAATGAGATTTATGTTGTCGTGAGGATTTTGCTGCATTCGTTTAGTCTGTATGAGTTTTGATGTCTCTCCATCGCTCCATGGCCAGGATGTAACATCCTTAACCCGTCGTGGTCTGTTAATGAAATAAATTTGCTTTTGGATTGTGTTCATGTGTTTTACTTGGAGGTTTTATCAGTGTTTTAATGGAGAAAAGTGGTCGCCATTACAGCCTCGTCCTTCTTGGTTTGTCGTGATGTTAAGAAGGGAAGTCAGTTGCCTTCTTTTTGGGTTTTAGCAAAGGCTTTGCAACCTGCCAAGTTTTATACAGGTAAGGAAGAAAATTCTTCCATCATTACTCTACAAATTTGATTTTTAAAGGTTTAATTATTTACATGCAGAGTTTGACTTAATGCTTTGTTTGTTTGTGCACACAGAGGAGGAATGAAGAGTGAGGAGGAGCCGACCCTTGGCCCTCTACACGACTTCATAAGGTAAGTTCTCCTCGCTAGTTATCTTTAATAATTTTTACAATTATAAAGTTTGAGTTAATTTGACTCTATCGTTTTTGTTTACATGCGAAGGAAGGTAAATGCAGAAGCTTCAATTTACACCTGCTTCATCCTCATGGCCCAACCCCGAAATGCAGGTAAAAATCACCACCGCATCCTTTTTAACTTTCAACATTTTATAGTTTATTAAACATGTTTTTTAACATAGCTTGATGTGGATGTAGGTTACTAAGTCTGGGCCTGGTGATAGCGGCGACAAGGTCACCTCCTCTTAGACTCCTTCTTCTCTTTCCAGAGGTGAGGAATTTACCCCACCCTTTGTTAATTAGGAAGAATACGTAATTTACTTTTGGTAATTACAATTATACTAACACCACCGAGTTTGTGAATGTAATTACCGGTGCGGCTTGGCTTGTGGAATATACATCCGGGTCGCTCAACAGTCACAAATTAAGACTCTTGATAGGTTTGGTGTTTAAGTTGGTTTTCCCAGATGATTTGGTTCACAGACTAAGGAAGGATAGGGCTTTTACAACTGCTACGAAGATAAGTGTTGTTTTTAATAAACACAACCTGTATTGGGTCTAGACTTAGATGTGTTGCTTAGTTTACTGAGTAGGCTTTGCAGCCTCTCATACTTGGATAGTATTTGAATTTACATTAGTTGTTATATTGAATAAAATGGCTTCCAATCAATATATTGAAGGCCCGATTTGTAAAATCGATTGATTGTGATTATTAGTTGGAAGCTCTGTTTTCAATAGAATGGTTATTGCTTCGACTTTAGATATTGCGACTTTGTGATGATTTTTATTGATTAAGTTGTAAATGATTCCAACAGTGTATAGTCATTGATGCCAACATGGCTTGGTGCCCCTTGAGGATCCCCTAAGGGTTAAGTAAGTGTCAGAGTCTAAGGAGACCTTTTGATCTTGCCAAGCCCAAGTTTGAAGCCCTTGGAGCACTTGGGACAATGGAAAAATCCTTGAACACCTTGTAGAGTGTTTAAGTACCCCAAAGATGTTTTACGGTTACCCAGTTGTTTCTATGGTGCCCCGGTACCATAACTTATGCCCCAGTACCCTACAAAAGTGTCCTTGGTGGTTTGAAGAATTTGTAAGAGTCCAAATGACCCTTTCAGTGGTCATTTGTGTTTATTGAGTTCATGGTACCCCATGAGAAGGCCTAGCAACCACACAGGGGATGTCATGATGGATCTTGACCCTTGGAGGTCTCCTAGTGTGGTTTAGGTGGTTGAAGAATCCTATGAAGCCCCTTTCTTGATGAAGACTCCCTAAAGAATCCTATGAATCCCCTTGCTCGATGAAAAATCCCTTGGACCCACATTTGATGGTTTAATGGTCCTTGTCCCCTTAAAGGTGATGATGTGGTCATTAATGACTTGTTGAAGACTTGTAACCCTTGATTAAGATATTGATTCCTGTGTATCCCTTGTTGGGGTCATGGAACCCTTGGAGATGGGCATTATGCATGGGAAGGTCTGGCACCCAAATAAATGGCGCCATGATGACCCTTGGACACTATATGATCATTGATGGTGCATTTGGAAATGATTTGGATTTGGATGGTTTTTATTGATTAAGTTGTAAATGATGCCAACAGTGTATAGTCATTGATGCCAACATGGCTTGGTGCCCCTTGAGGATCCCTTGAGAGTTAAGTAAGTGTTTGAGTCTAAGCAGACCTTTTGATCTTGTCCAAGCCAAAGTTTGAAGCCCTTGGATCCCTTGGGACAATGGGAAAATCCCTAAACACCCTGTAGAGTGTTTAAGTGTCCCAAAGATGTGTTACAGTTCCCCAGTAATTTCTCTAGTTCCCTAGTACCACAACTTATGCCCCAGTACCCTACAAAAGTGTCCTTGGTGGGTTGAAGAAGTTGCAAGAGTCCAAATGACCCTTTCAATGGTCATTTGTGTTTATTGAGTTCATGGTACCCCAGGAGAAGGTCTAACAACCCCACAGGTGATGTCATGATGGATCTTGACCCTTAGAGGTATCCTGGTTTGGTTGAGGTGGTTGACAAAGCCTATGAAGCCCCTTGCTTGATGAAGAATCCCTGAAGAAGCCCTTGGACCTACATTTGATGGCTTAAAGGTGATGATGTGGTCATTAATAACTTGATGAAGACTTGGAACCCTTGACGATGATCTTGATGCTTGTGTAACCCTTGTTGGGGTCATGGAACCCTTGGAGAGGGTTACTATGCATGAGAAGGTCTGACACCCACATAAATGGCGGCATGATGACCCTTGGACACTATATGATCATTGATGGTGCATTTGGAAATGATTTGGGTCTTGGAATCCATACATATGGTGGTTTGTAAGCCCATGATTGTAGGAGCCTTTGATATGATGGAATATTCGGTCATGCTTCCATCATCACTTGATGATGGAGTCCTATGTGATGGGCTTGAAGTCCATGGAAGGTATCTTGTTTAAATATTATATGATATCTTTGAAAGAGTCCTTGAAACCCCTACATGTGGTGCCTTAGGTTTTGAACCATAGTGTGTGGTCCTATTTGTGGTTATATGGATATTGGGATGTAGATGGAGGTAGAGCCCACATATGTGCCTTGATATGTTGAAGAAGACTTTGAAACTCTTGTAGTTGGTGTTATGGTCTTTGGCACCATCCATTGTGGGTTCTTTGGTGTGCCAGACATATTGAAGAATTTAAGGATATTAGACCAAGAATTTGAAACCAAACCCATCATAGGGAGATAATCATCATCAAACCATTTCTGTTGATATGTGGAGCATCTTCTAACTCCTTACAGTTGAAGAGATATGAATTTTGAAGTTGGTGTACCCCACCTTTTTGGGTGTGTTGACCAAACAAAAGAGTATTTAATTATTTGTAATTTTGAATTGCATGTTGGCCCAACTTGAGGTACTAATTTTCCTCCATGACTTATATAAATATAATCTCAAACATTTCATTTTTTCATCATCAATTCTCTCTGGAATTTCACAACTCTTGGAGAAAATTGCAAAATTTGGTGGAGGAGAAATTTTTGGGCATCTTCACTAAAATTGACATAACTTTCTCATACGGAATTGGAATTACAAAATTCTTGGCTCGTTGGAAATCTTGTTACCAAATTTGTGTGATGACATGATCTAGAGTTTATTTTGATTTTTCTACTATTTATTCATCTTATGATCTTCAAAATGTACACAAGCGGCTTGGTATAGGTTGGTTCAATTGAGCAAGATTGGCACATGTTGCCTTCTATGCAGTTGGTTTGACTCAGACGGGTTGAGTTATATGAGCAATTGGTTTGAATCAAGTGGATTAAGTTTGGTGTGTAGTTGGTTAGACTCGGATTGAATGAGTAAGTTGATGTGAGCAACAGATTGATTGGTACAACTTGATTGGACAAGTTGATGAGTAGTGTGATACATCGGAAAGTGATCAGTTGATGAGAAGTGATCAGATGATGAGCAGTGGTTAGTAGTGGTAGTGGTTGTGCAGTGTGGTACAGATTGTGTAGTGTATTACATGTGTTGATTAGAAGGTTTGCATTATTAGCGTGGTCATGGTTCAGTAGTTTCTATCTTCATATCAGGGTGGTAGGACGGGGCAAGGAAAGTGGGTTGTATCCTCCTTCCGGTTGTAGTTAGAGAACTAGGGAGTTGTAGCTTCCTGTAGGTTGTACCCTCTAAATTAGAGGTTTGTAGCCTCCTTCCAGTTGTAGTTGGAGAACTAAAGTCATTGTAATAAGGGGGTTGTTTCCTCCTTCTAGATATTTATGGAAAAATAGTATAAAGGCTTCCGTGGTTTTTCCCCCAAGACTTGGGTTTCCACGTAAAATTTGGTGTTATGTGTTTCATGCTATGCTTATGATGTGATGATGATATGATGATGATAATAATGCTGATGATGATATAATGATAATGTGATAATGCATAATATTGAATAAGTTGTTGATTGTTAATGAAAGTGAAAAGTAATAGAAGCTGTGCACACTAATTCACCCCCCCCCTCCCCCGCGCCCCCCCCTCTCTCATTGTAACTGGTGTTTCCAACAATTGGTATCAGAGAGGGTCCTTCATAGAGATCCTTGTCAGCTTGAAGGAGATCTTTGACACATCATGGGGTTCTCAATAAATGGAGTACCATTGTTTCATGGAAAAAATTACTTCTACTGGAAAAGAAGAATGCAATTTTATCTTGAGGCAGAAGGAATCAATATGTGGCAATCGGTTATTACTAGATATACTCCTCTAAATAAAGTGAAAACAACAGCTCATAAGGAAACAAAGAATAACAATTCAATGGCTATGGAAACCATCCTTGAAGGATTAATAGATTACCAAAATAAGAAGGTAGGAAAGTGCAACTCAGCTAAGGAACTATGGCTCAAAATAGAACTGATCTACTCCACTAAAGAACATTAGGAAGAGGTTATGGAACTCATGTTTGAAGATCAGATAGATCTCCAAAAGGAGAAAATATGAAAGTACAACTCAATTGAAGAATTGTCATTCAAGATAAATCAGCTAAATGAAGAATAAGAAGCAGAAGTCAGGTTAGTACAAGATCCAGGTAAGTACGAAGGTACGTCCCCTGAACACTCGATTTGTAATGCTTTTACAAAGATGTGTTTATCGGGTATAGAAGATAAGAGACATTTTTTAGAATGCAATACTTCAGATTATGATTAAAATCCTTTCTCTCTAAAATATGATAGAAATTTAGTAGATACTATGATAGACAATGAAATTACTAATGTTTTGCAAGAAGTGAAAAATCTTTGTGAACAGAACCAAGTATTGCAAGAGCAATTGGACAAAGCCGAGAAGAGGAATCAAGAAGAATCTGAGACGGCCACACAGACAATAATTAATCTGAAACTCCAAGTCGAAGAAGCTATGAGAATCAAAGAAGCCATTTCCAAATCTTTGAAAGACAAACTTGAGAAGTCATCCACATAAATTAAAAAGCAATCAAAATAAATTGTCAAGCTCAGAAGATTGCTAGAAGATAAAGAAAAATATTTAATCTGCAAGCTACAAGACAAAGAGAGTGAGATAAGTTTCTACAAGACTAAAGAAATATTGGAAGAGAAGTTAAGAAGAAAACAAGAACTTGAAATCAAATACTTGAAGGCAGAGTTACAGAAGGTATGCCTGACAAACTTTGAATTTGAAAAGGACCTCCCAAAACTAAAAAAGGAGAATAATGCACTCAAAGGTCAACTGCAACAATCCCATGAGGATGATCAGAATTCAAAAGGACAGATGGAAGATAATATCCCTGATCTGAACAAACAGGTAGAAAAAATTCAAGAAAATTGAAGTGGATCTAACGAGACAACTCCAGGAAAAGATAGAAATCTGTCAAAAGCAAGAATTGAAGTTCCTCTCTCTGAAGGAACACCTGCACAAAACAACTGCTCAATTAAAGACAAATTCGAAGATCGAGAATAACCATGAAGAATCTATGGAAGAGGAAGAAAAGACTAACAATTATAGACATATTCTTAAAAGATTCCATGATCACCAAGAATCAAGACAAGTTGCAGCTTAGAGATATCCTATGATGTTCAATGGCTACTGTTACAAGTGCAATAACTATCATCACAAAGCCATCCATTAAATAGATCATGAAAAGATAACACCAAGAAGAAATTAAGGTGGGTTTTCCATTCAATGTTACAATTGTTATCACTATGATCATTTCACAAAACATTGCAGGATGCAGGGACCAGTTAAATTTTAGAGAAGAAAGAAAGTTCAATTGAATGATATCAAAAACCATCATCCTACTAAAGTATGGAGAAAGAAGTTATTAGATTGCACCATTGATAAAAATAGAAATGATGAAAATCTTGGGAAAAAACAAATACTATTTTGAAGATTATCGACCTGTGATATGAAGAATGTGTAAAAGGATAGATGTACTTGATTATCATATTTAAGTATCGTAGTTGGTTCCAGTAGTATTTGTGTGACAGAATACAAGTCCACCAAAGTAGCATCAGTGATAAGAGAACCAGTATTGCCAAAAGAAGATATTGTTGCCATTAATGCAAACATGAAGAAAAGTTGGAAAGGAAGAGAAATTTGATGACAAGGGGGCATGCCCTGAGGGGGAGCAGTATGGTCAAAGAATGTTCCCTTTGCCATTGATTCCAAAGGGGGAGAGAAGTTGTGAATAAGGGGAATGTGTTCTGAAGAAGAGTTATGGTGTTTTCATCAATGACAAAGGGGGAGATTATTGATTAAGTTGTCATTGATGCCAACATGGCTTGGTGCCCCTTGAGGATCCCATGAGAGTTAAGTAAGTGTCAGAGTCTAAGGAGACCTTTTGATCTTTTCCAAGCCAAAGTTTGAAACCCTTGGAGCCCTTGGGACAATGGAAAAATCCATGAACACCCTGTAGAGTGCTTAAGTTCCCCAAATATGTGTTACGGTTCCCCCAGTAATATCTCTGGTTCCCCAGTACCACAACTTATGCCCCAGTACCCTACAAAAGCGTCCTTGGTGGGTTGAAGAAGTTGCAAGAGTCCAAATGACCCTTTCAATGGTCATTTGTGTTTATTGAGTTCATGGTACCCCAGGAGAAGGTCTAAGAACCCCACAGGTGATGTCATGATGGATCTTGACCCTTAGAGGTATCCTGGTTTGGTTGAGGTGGTTGACAAAGCCTATGAAGCCCCTTGCTTGATGAAGAATCCATGAAGACGTCCTTGGACCCACATTTGATGGCTTAAAGATGATGATGTGGTCATTTATAACTTGATGAAGACTTGGAACCCTTGATGACGATCTTGATGCTTGTGTAACCCTTGTTGGGGTCATGGAACCCTTCGAGAGGGTTACTATGCATGAGAAGGTCTAACACCCACATAAATGGTGGCATGATGACCCTTGGACACTATATGATCATTGATGGTGCATTTGGAAATGATTTGGGTCTTGGAATCCATACATATGGTGGTTTGTAAGCCCATGATTATTGGATCCGTTGATATGATGGAATCTTTGGTCATGATGCCCTCATCACTTGGAGATGGAGTCCTATGTGATGGGCTTGAAGTCCATGGAAAGTATCTTGTTTAAATATTATATGATATCTTTGAAAGAGTCCTTGAAACCCTTGCATGTGATGCCTTGGGTCTTGAACCATAGTGATGTATGGTCCTATTTGTGGTTATATATATATTGGGATGCAAATGGAGGTAGAGCCCACAGAAGTGCCTTGATATGTTGAAGAAGACTTTGAAGAAGACTTTGAAACTCTTGTAGTTCGTGGTATGGCCTTTGGCACCCTCATGTGTGGGGTCTTTTATGTCCTAGACATATTTAATAATTTAAGGGTATTAAACCAAGAATTTTCAAACGAACCCATCATAAGGAGATAGTACTCATCAATACATTTCCGTTGATATGTGGAGCATCTTCTAACTCCTTACGGTTCAAGAGATATGAAATTTTGAAGTTGGTCTACCCCACCCTGTTGGGTGAGATGACCAAACAAAAGAGAATTTAATTATTTGTAATTTTAAATTGCATGTCGGCCCACTTTGAGGCACTAAATTTACTACATGACTTATATAAATAGAATATCAAACATTTCATTTATTCATCATCAATTCTCTTAGTAATTTCATAACTCTTGGAGAAAAGTGCAAAATTTTGTGGAGGATAAAATTTTGGGCATCTTCACTAAAATTGACATAACTTTCTCATACATAATTGAAATTACAAAATTCTTGGCTCGTTGGAAATCTTGTTACGAGGGATATGTGATTACATGATATAGAGTTTCTTTTGGTTTTTATACTATTTCTTCATCAAATGATCTTCAAAAGGTACACAAGCAGCTTGGTACAGGTTGGTTCAATTGAGTAGGCTTGACACAAGTTGCCTTATGTGCAGTTGGTTTGACTCAGGCTAGTTGAGTTATATGAGCATTTGGTTTGAATCGGGATGGATTATTTATATGAGTAGTTGGTTTGAATTAGGTGTATTGAGTTTGGTGTGTAGTTGGTTAGACTCAGATTGACTAAGTCAGTTAATGTGAGCAACAGATTGATTGGTACTACTTGATTAGACAGGTCGATGAGTAGTGTGATACAGTGATCAGTTGATGAGTAGTGATCAAATGATGAGTAGTGGTTAGTGGTGGCAGTCATTGTGCAGTGTGGTACAGATTATGCAGTGTAGTACAGGTTTTGATTAGTAGGTCCGCATGATTGGTGCGGTCGTGGTTCATCAGTTTCTATGTTCATATTAGTGTGGCAAGACAGGGCAAGGAAAGGGGGTTGTAGCCTCCTTCTGGTTGTAGCCAGAGAACTAGGGAGTTGTAGCTTCCTTCAGGTTGTAGCCTGTAAATCAAGGGGTTGTAGCCTCCTTCTAGTTGTAGCTGGAGAACCGAAGTCATTGTAATAAGGGGGTTGTTTCATCCTTCCAGTTATCCGGGAAAGCTATTATAAAAGCTTCTGTGGTTTTCCCCCAAGACTTGGGTTTCCATATAAAATATGGTGCTATGTGTTTCATGCCATTCTTCTGATGTGATGATGATATGATGATGATATAATGATATTGTGATAATGCATAATATTGAATATTTTGTTGATTTTTAATAAAAGTGAAAAAGTAATAGAAGTTGTGCACACTAATTCACCCCCCCCTCTCAGTGTAACTAGTGTGTCCAACAGATTTAGCTCTTTGTCCAGATCGATCTATTCTTGGGTATGGATGCCCGCAGATAGAGAATGTATTGTATTCGATTAGGTTATTAAAACCTGTTAGATGTGATTTGTCATTTCTAATCCTTACTGTGAGTTTTGATTAAGATATTGATTTGAAAAATATAGTTTGTTATGCGTTTTAGCTAGATTTGTTTCTTTGTTGTGTTTGGAACTCAGATCTATGAGATGGGGGTTGATGATTATCTTGTAAAATGATTATTTTGCTTGATTGATTGTAATCTCGTCGTTAATTTCTTTAGGTTTGTTAAGAATGTTTAGATATGACATAAACGGTTATGAATACCAAAAAAGAATAGAGGTTGTATAAATGGTTATCATGTTTAACTTATAGTTGTGATTTTTTGATTTACTGTTTGTTTTGGTTATCAAATACGATATTGATTATTGTTGAGTTTTGGGGCTCAAAACTACGTTTTGAGTGTTGATCTGGTTAGCTGAGCACTCGGTTGATGGATTGAAATACATTCGTTCAGATCTTTTATCTATTACTAATTTTAGATCTTGCCCTAATCTGCATATGGAAGCCCAAACAAAGACTAGATTTAAATATATATCAATATTTATGTCTTAACTTAAACATAGATAAAATATGTGTAGATGCCTTCGACTCTTAAAGGAATGTGAATAGCTTATACTTACTTAAATATGTTTGATTACTTGATATACATACATTTATAAACAATGGTAAAGTTATCTAGATGTACTTAGAATATAGATAAGTTCTACGATTCTTCTACATTCTATACATAATTAATCTAACAACTAATTGTTTATACTAAGAACATATTATTGAAAAGACATAAAACGATTAGGGATAGATGCATAGTATAATTCTCAATTTAAAATGCATGTAGAATTTAAATATATGCTCAGACTATAATTATCAGTACTAAACAATATAAATTTATTAAGGAATTAGACACCACTGCTGGGAAAAAAAACTGAAGTTGTCGTTCCTCCCAACCAACTCCTAGAGAAACCAAGTCTTACTTGCTCCAAAACCCCCGATCCTAGTTTTTGAACCACAAGGACAAAATCTAATCAATGCGCCATCTCTTTGCATTAACTGTAACAACTCCAAAAATCCATAAAGAAATTAAAAAAACTATTTCTATTTCTTAGGGTTTATCCTAGGTAACAACATAGCTCATAGAGTAACTTCTATATTTACAATAATAACTAGTACTTACCATTCTATTGACAACAACACAATTTCAAATAAAACATTCATGAAACCATAATACTACTAGGTTACATTTTTAATTGGTTTAAAATGGTGTATCAACTTTATCATAGGTGGAAGTTTGTAGCCTTTAACTTGTTTGCAATAAGAATTGGATTCATTATGCTTTATATATATTGTTTTGGGCCCTTTGCCTACCTACCCTGCCTTGATACAAGGGTTAGGAGGACAAGAGTCTTACTTAGCTTGGTTAAGCTAAAGCATTTCTTTTACTTGTGATTATGCAGGTGTTAAATATCATTGAAGGATTTGCTCTTTGTAAAATCCTAAAATGCCAAAGGTAAGGTTCTAAGGGGACCTTAACCTGGCTAGGAGATGGCACGAAGATTGGATATAAAATACTATGACCTAACTATACAAGGTTATAGTATACTAGTATGACTTTTAAAATGCATTTGTATAACATCGAAATAGTTTAAACACAAACTATAGACCGAAGATTAAATATTTGCAATTTAGTGGAGGTAGGAGAGTTTTAAAAGAACCCACGTGAAGGGTTTTAGTTCCAACCAACCAACCAACGGGGTAAAACCCTAGCAATCCAAAAGGGCTTTGTTATTTTTCAGTTGATGAGAAAAAATGTGAAGGGCCGAGGCTCTCGACATTCTCGGCCATGCTTAACCTTGTTGACGTTTGGGTGAGTGCAAATGGTTTCACGATTCTGTAACAAGAGTGGGATTGTACCCACATTGTCTTTGCTTCTCTTGGATGCAGTCCTGGTCTCGACCCACCATCAAACTCTTGCAGAGTCATTCGCCAAGGTAAAGAAATATTCTTTCGAGTTAATAACTAAAATTTACTTGCTGTAAGTTTTGATATGTGCTACATTTTTTTTAACCTTTGTCATGTTTTTTATTGGCAAGTAAAAAAATTTGAACTGGTGTGAAGGAGCTCGAGTTGTGGGTGGTTTTTGCATTGTGGTCTATGGTAAGACCCTATGACCTTGACCCTATGGTCCTTGTTGAAGTGTAAAAACTGGAAAAAGGATTCTCTAATTCAATTATGTTTTCGTTGGCGATTAAGGCTTTCCTCAGTCCTTCGTTTTGTGGTAACCATCTATTATTCAACAGGGATACGATGCCTTTTTATTTTTGAAATCCTTAGGGATTTTCACAATGTTAAAGTTTATAAATAGGTTATTATCATGCATGGAAAATGTATCAAGTCGTATGATGAAGATACTGTAAAAATTCTTCACGGTCTCCTTGGTTTTTTTGCTTAGCTACCATGTAATTGATATATATGTTTTAAGCTCTTACTATGTTTAAAATAATAAGTATCTTATTTATAAAATCTCTTACAGCTCTTACTATGAGCATTTGCTAAACTCATTTCTTACTTTGATTACCAGTCTGTATTTTGATAAATTTATGAGAAACTTGGTTCGACTACTATGTAGTTTCCTTATGGGTTTTTTCGCTGTAATTTCTAGTGACATTTTAAGGCTGTGAGGACGCTGCATTTCTAAAATTGTTAATTTATGGAGTTGATCCGTGGAAATGGTAAATGTTAAAATCTTTTGCAAACTAGTTCTCAATTGATTCGACTCCTTCTTTTCAGTTTAAATTATTGTCGTTTTTGTTTATAAACTTGTTGTAAAGAAAAACAACCCTTACGGGGTTTGACCTCTTTACCTATTTAGTTCTTAGTTTGTTTATTTATTAAGGGTATAAACACACACATATATATATACACACACACACACACTACTATACTAATATTGTTTTGGAAAACGATAAGGATTTAAAAAGGAAAATAATTAGTTACGGTCAGTTTAAAAAAAATTACGGCTACAGCCTACACTCTCTTGGGTTGTATAGTGCTAAGGTAGATTTCAAATATTATACTTTTCTTGTTTAGATGGAAATAGTCTTTACAAGCTTAGATTTTTAAACTGGTATTTCATTTTTACAGCTATATTGATTTATTTTTTGAAAACGTGAACAAATTTTAAATTATTAACCTAAGGAGGCTATGGGATTTTTTATTGTTTTTAGTTAAATATTTGTGCAATTAAATATAATTTCTAAGCCTTCCAACTATAATTGTTCTATATGTGTGTGTATTTTTATTCTGTGGGTATTATCCCTTGGCTGTAAGCCATAACATTTCTTAAAAGAACAAGTGATAACTGTAAAATATTTTTTATTTACTTTAAAACTACAATACTCTTTAATTTAACATTTTTATTAAACTGTGAGGTTTAGATAAGAAATCTAAAGAAATACTAAATATTAATTTTTCTACGTATACCATGTATAGTCAAATGAAGTTTATATACATAAAATATGAAACTGTTATAGATATGACAACCTACAACTTTCACCAAGAATCCCTATGTATATTGTAACCTTCATGAAGTGATAAATGTATAGGAAAAAGAAATAATATCCTACTTGAGTGAAGAGGAGCTGCGTTCGAAAATTGGAGATCTCGACGTTTCGATCCCTACTCTGGGATCATCCTACTTGTTACAGAAAAAATTAATAGTTCTGGAAACTTAACATTCATAATATTCCACAGATATGAATATAGAATGAAATTAAAGTTAAATTCCAAAACACTTAGAACCTGTTAACTATCAAAGGGGACAAACACCCAAAGAAGATCGTTCCTCCCAATTGTCTCCTAAAAGCATCCAAGATCACTTGCTTTAGGACCCTCGAGCCTGCTCACTAAACCACCACGACGAAGATGCTGTGAAGAATCCTATAGAGTATTGTCTGTAACTTAGAAACCTCACTTGCAAACTTAACTCTCAGCAATTCACTTTAGCTGTCCCCTCATCGAATTCCTCTTATGTACCTAACTTTTCAATTTCCAGAAAAATCACGAGGCTCTAATCACTTAGAATAGGATGTACTAAGCCTCCTGCTCATTCGATGGTATATATAAACTTTCCTAGGTCTTTGGGTCAGTTTTTCAATTAAATGAGCCACCTGCTCGGTTCCTCTTTTCAGGCAACATGACCACAATTACAGGGATGTTGCCTCCTTCAACAACTCGAAACTAAATGTTGTTGTTGCCTCTTTTCATTTTGGCCCTCTACAACATATCATTACTCCTAGTGGATCAGTGAACACTCTTCAACAATCTTCTTTGGATAGGTGTCTCTTCTTTTAATTATTTAAATAAATAAAATATTCAATTACAGTCATCTTTGACCATCCTTGGTCAACAACATAAAACTTTACAAACAAACAAAAAAATCGGTTCTAGGTGGGTTACAAACACCCCCTCTTAAGTTCAACATCGTTCCCGATGTTGCTTAAGTATCTACTGAATCTTCTTGGAACAAAATTGGATATGCCTCCCGCATATGACTTTCTAACTCCCAGGTTGCTTCATCTGGATTAAGGTGCTTCCATTGCACCTTTAATTTTCCAATGGCGAGATTCCGAAGAAAAATTTCTCTCTTGTCGAGGATACAATCCAATTCCACCTTAAAATCTCCTTCAGGTTCTACCTGAATAACATTCCAATCGATCACACGAGTAGCATCGTGCACATACTTTTTCAATATAGAAATATGAAATACGTTATGTATTCTAAGATTAGGTGGCAAAGCTAACTGATAATCCACCGGTCCAACTCTTGATAATATCTCAAATGGTCCACAATACCTGGGTGCTAATTTAGCACAACTCCCCAACTTAAAAGAGCTTTTTCTGGGTTTTACCTTGACAAACACATGCTCACTTACTTGGAATTCTTTTTGAGTTCTTTTAAGGTCTGCATAACTCTTTTTTTTGTCCTGTGCAACTTTCAGATTACTTTGAACATGTTTCACTGTAAGTTCCAGTTCTTTTAACAAGTCAGGTCCTAACATCAATCTGTCAACCGAATTAATCCATGAAATGGGAGTATTACATTTCCTACCATATACTATTTCAAAAGGACTAAGTATAGTTGAAGCTTGATAGTGATTGTTATATGCAAACTCGACCTCCATGAAATGGGAGTATTACATTTCCTACCATATAGTATTTCAAAAGGACTAAGTTTAGTTGAAGCTTGATAGTGATTGTTATAAGCAAACTCGGCTAAGTGTAGATAATATTCCCATTTCTTGGGATGATCTCTAACATACATCTATAACATATCTTCTAAAACTCGATTAACTCTTTCTGATTGTCCATTCGTTTGCGGATAATTTAATTTTGTATCTAATCCTTTAAACAATGACTTCCAGAAATTACTAGTAAACTTAGGATCCCTATCAGATATTATTACCTTAGGAATTCCATGCAAACGAAAGATTTCCTTCATAAAAATATCAACAATATTATCAACTTTATAAGTAGTTTTAACATGTATAAAATGACCTGCCTTGCTAATTTTTTCTACCACTACCATTAAATAATCATTTTGCTTTTGATTTTTAGGTAGTCCTGTTATGAAATCAAGGCTGATAATTTCCCATTTCCAAATTGGGATTGGCAACGGTTGCGAAAGACCTATTGGGTGTCGATGCTCAGCTTTAACTTGCTGGCATTATGTACACCTAGCTATATATTCAACTACTTCATTTTTCATATTAGGCCATAAATAATCTTTTCTTAGCATTAATATCGTCTTTTGATAACCCTGGTGTCTTGAGTAAGGACTTTTATGTACTTCATTTGAAATTAGCAATTTAATTTATGGTATATTGGGTACATGTAATCTGTTTTTATACAATATTAAGCCTTTTTAATTCAAACTGAAATCTGTTTTTACATTTTCAGATCCATTTTCTGTAACTTTTCTCTTAGGTTTTTATATTCTTTATCCATTTTCACTCCATCTTCCAATTTATCGTCCAATTCTGTTTTGTAGCTGTTAACATCGGCTATAAAATTCAGTCTTGCATTTATGCTTGAGGCATCATCCACCTTATTTTCCTTTCCTTTTATATGTTTGGTCTAAAAATCATATTCGCTAAGGAAAGCTAACCATCTTGCTTTCCTTGTGTTCAGATTTTGTTGATCAAACAAGTATTTCAAACTTATGTTATCAGACACTAATAAAAATATTCTAACGATTAGATGATGGCTCCATATTTTCAAAGCATGTATTATGGCAGCCAACTCTACCTCATAAGTAGCATAATCATTTTCATGTGTTTTTAACTTTCTTGACTCATATGCTATTACGTGACCTTCTTGTGTTAATACTCCACCCACGCCCTCATTTCATGCATAAGTGCACACAACAAAGTCCTTGTTTGGATCTGTTATTTTTAATATTGGTGTAGTAGTTAAAAATTCCTTTAAATTATTAAAGCATTCTTCACGCTTTATATCGCATACAAATATTTTTCCCTTTATCTTTAAGGATGTTATGGGATTCGCGATCTTCGAGAATTCTTCTATGAATTTCTGGTAATAACCTATAATCCCCATGAACGATAGTACATCCGATACGTCTTTAGAAATATGTCATTCCATTATTTCTCTTATCTCTTCACGATCTATTGATATCCCTTCCTTGGATATCACATGACCTAGATATTGTAATTTATCTTTAAAGAATTCACATTTACTGAATTTAGCATACAATTTGTGTTCTCTCATAACTTGTAATATTATCTGTAAATGTTCATCATGTTCTTGTTTTGTTTTTGAATAAATTTTTATGTCATCTATGAAGACAACTATGAATTTATCCAAGTACTTACTTAAGACATTGTTCATTAAACACATAAAATTTGTTGGAGCATTCATTATCCCAAATGGCATAACTATAAACTCATAATACCCATATCGAGTTTTGAATGCAGTTTTAAAATTATCTTCATATTTAATTTTGACTTGATGATACCCAGTTATCAAGTCTATTTTTGAAAATATTGTTGCTCTACATATCTGATCGAACAGATCATCTATGCGGGGCAATGGATATCTGCTTTTAATTGTCATCTTGTTTAACTGACGGTAATCTATACATAAACGTAAGGTATCATATTTATTTTTAACAAATAAGACAGATGCTCCCCATGGGGATACACTTGGTCTTATGTAATTCTTATCTATCAGCTCTTGTAGTTATAGTTTTAATTCATTGAGTTCTAATATGTTCATCCGATAAGGAGCCTTTGAATTGGGTACATCTCCCAGTCCTATTTCATTAGTAAAATCCAATTATGTTTTCAGAGGTAATCCTGGAATCTCTTCTGGGAATATATCTAAAACTTATTTTAAGATTGGTATATCATCAAATTTTAACTTATCTTCTTTATTCATGTGTTCGTCATTCATTACATGCATAACAAAAACTTTACAACCTTTTCATACAGAAATTTTCATTTGTAAAGCTAAATTTTTTCTAACATAAACTTTTCTAGGTATCCCTTTGACTGTAACTATTTCTCCTTTATCTTCTAAGCATGTAAATGTTTTCTCGAAACAATTTAAAACTACTTTGGGTTTTTCCAACCAGTCCATACCTATTAGAACATCATATGACCCTCACAGTAATACATTTAATTTCACTTGAGTTTTGAACTGACTCAAACTTTTAACAATTTTCAACATAGTTAACTACCTTTCTTTTGGTTCCTGTTGTTGGATTATCATATTCAATTTTGTCCTTAAAGCTAAGAGGTAAACAACTCAAAAGCCTCTGTATCTTATGCTTTTCATCGATTATATAAGGTACATATCGTAATAAACTTAAAAATTTACTACTTAGTTCCTTCATTGAACCTAGTCTAAGATCATAAAACTCTTTAGCTCTTTCTTCATAATACTGTTGAGATTAAAAAAAAAAAATTTGAAGTATTTCTTGAAAGTCCTCCAGGTTACATACTTTTCTTTAATGTTTTTAACTCTTTTTATATCCTACCACCATATGTCAACCTTTCCGGTTAAGTTATAGATAACCCTCGGAGCTTTTAGCCTATCTAAGTAATTATAAATTTGAAAGTACTTCTTCATACTCACAGCCATGCCTCAGCTTCTTCACCCTTTTCTACCTCTCCATTAAACATAAGAGGTTTTATTTTTTTTAATTTTCTTGAGATTTTCATAAGGTTTATATTTCCTCTTTTTAGGACTACTATCGCTATCACTACCTCCACTAGAATATTTATACTTTTCTTTGTGCGACCTTACTTTAATTCCTGAAGAGGATTTACTTTCATTATCAGAAAATTTCAACTTCTTACCTTTACGCTTGTAAGATACTGTTCTAGACTCAGTTTCATGTTTTTTTCTTTTATGCTTGCCTCCGTTATGTATTTTATCTAGCAATATCTGATTCAGTTCTTCCTGGTCTCTTAAGATTCTTTCGTTAGATTATTTTGCAGTCTGTAATTCAACTTTAAAATCTTTTACTGTTTGAAGCAATTCAGATGGTTGATTATTTAATTCCACATATATATTTTCTGGATTATTATGATGTGATCCATCTTCAGTAGATGCTTCTACTCCTTCCATTTCCTGCAAAAAAAAAGTTTATATTTCTGTACAGAAATAATTTTTAAACATAATCAGTATTTTTGTTTTCTTGTTTTGTAAGCGAGTTGAGCCAATCTTCAGGCCTAATGTTTGGCAACTCACTCTGATACCACATGTAACAACTCCAAAAATCCATAATTTTTTTTTTTATTACTTAGGGTTTATCCTAGATAACAACATAGCTCATAGAGTAACTTCTATATTTACAATTATAATTCGTACTTACCATTCGATTGACGACAACACAATTTCGAATAAAACCTTCATGACAAAACATTCATGAAAATATTATACTACTAGGATACAATTTTACTTGGTTTAAAATGTTGTCTCAGATTTGTTGTAGGTGGTAGTTTGTAGCCTTTAACTTGTTTACTATAAGAATTGGATTCGTTATGCTTTATATATATTGTTTTAGGCCCTATGCCTACATACCCTGGCTTGATACAAGGTTTACGAGGACAAGGGTCTTACTTAGCTTAGTTAATCTAAAGCATTTCTTTTACTTGTGATTATGCAGGTGTTAAATATCGTTAGAGGATTTGCTCTTTGTAAAATCCTAAAAAGCCAAAGGTAAGGTTCTAAGGGGACCCTAACCTGGCTGGGAGATGGCACAAAGATTGGATATAAAATACTATGACCTAACTAAACAATATTATAGTATACTAATATGAGTTTTAAAATGCATTTGTATAACACCGAAATTGTTTAAACAAAAACTATAGACCGAAGGTTAAATATTTGCAATTTAGTGGAGGTAGGTGGGTTTTAAAAGAACCCACGTAAAGGGTTTTAGTACCAACCTACTGGCCAATGGGGTAAAACCCCAGCAAGCCAAAAGGGCTTTGTTATTTTTCAGTTGATGAGAAAAAATGTGAAGGGATTAGGCTTTTGGCCTTCTTGGCCATGCTTAACCCTGTTGACGTTTGGGTGAGTGAAAATGGTTTCATGATTCTGTGGTAGTAGTGGGATTGTATCCCAATTGTCTTTGCTTCTCTTGGTTGTGGTCCTGGTCTCGACCCACCATCAAACTCTTGCAGATCCATTGACCGAGGTAAATAAATATTCTTTCAACTTAATAACTAAAATTTAGTTGTTGTAAGTTTTGATTTGTGCTACGTTTTTTTTTAACCTTTGTCATGCTTTTGACTGGCAGGTAAAAATAACTAAACTGGTTTGAAGGAGCTCGGGTCATGGGTGGTTTTTGTGTTGTGGTATCTTGTAAGACCCTATGTTCCTTGTTTGGATCTACTATTTTTAATATTGGTGCAATAGTTAACAATTCCTTTAACGTATTAAAGCTGTAACAACTCTAAAATTCATAAATAAATAAATAAATTTATTCATCCCTTAGGTTTACCCTAGGTAACAATATTATGCATATAGTAAACTTCTATATCTAAACTGTTCCAAATATTTAACTCATTACTATCACTTAAACATCGATTTACGACAACATAAATTCGACAGGAACTCCATGATACATCCATTATGAATATACACTACTAGCTTATAGTTTTTATTTAGCTTCAGGTTCTTATGTGTTGTACCTATTTGTTATAAGTTGTAAATAGCAATCTTAAAGGGTTTACGGCCTGCCCACAACAAATAATTTAATATTTTGATTAAGATATATGAGCAAATCTTTTGGGTTAAAAGAGTTACTGTTCATTCCTATTGACATCAAATTTATCCACCTGTAAGAGATTTGTCGTATGTTTTCTTTGTGTTTTATAATTGTTTTATTGTTTACTGTTCATACCTATTGATATCAAATTTATCCATCTGTAAGAGCTTTGCCGTATGTTTTCTTTGTGTTTTATATGTGTTTTATTGTTTTTACCACTTGTGTTTCCTTGGCAAAAAATGTGGATTTAATATAGTTAGGTTTTTTGCATTTTAGTTCTAACTTCTTAAAACCCCAGTTCTTCTTTTCTCATAGCCGCCTAAGCTTTTCGGCTAAACATATACTAATTGTTTTTAATTAAATAATCCTTTTAGGCTATATTGGCTAATACTTGCATATTTTATAAAATATATAAATATTTCAGTATTCTTATAGTTCTGAACCTAGATCTATTATTTGGCAATATATATAATTTTAGGTTATAACAATATTTGTTTAAGAGAAAGTTTATGACTCCACATATTCTTTTACCATTTTCAAAAGGAAAGAAATAATCCTGATTTGTAAAAGATTATTGCTTTAATTCGAAACGAAGATAACATTAACCTTTGATTTTACTTGCAAGATTTATAAGAGAAAACTAAGATTTTAGTAAGTATTATACATCTACGTATTTCATGTATAGTTAGATCAGATTTAGTTGAAGAATATGAAATTGTTTTAAATATAATAGCCTACAATTTTACTAAGCAGAGTACCCTGTATATTCTGCAACATTCACGAACTGATGATTTTATAACCAATAGAGATAATATCTGATTTGTTACAAAGAACAACTAATACTTTTGGAAACTTCAATACTCAGAATATTCAACGGACATAAACATAAAATGAATTGAGGTTAAATACCAAAACACTTAGAACGTGCTAACTGTCGAAGGGGAAAAACACCCAAAGAAGATTGTTCCTCTCAACTGTCTCCTAAAGGCGGCCAATATTACTTGTCTTAGGACCAGTGGGCCTGTTCACTAAACCACCAAGATGAAGATGCTGTGTAGAAGCCTACATAGAAATATCTACAACTAGCAAACTCACTTGCAGACTTAACACTTAACAATTTCACCTTAGCTATCCCATCATCAAATTCCTCTTGTGTGCCTCCTGCTTAATTCGATGGTATTTATAAGCTTTCCTAGGTCTTTGTGTCAGTTTTGCAATTAAATGAGCCACCTGCTCAGTTCCTCTTCTCAGAGAACATGACCACAATTTTAGGGATGTTGCCTACTGCAATAGCTAGAAAGTGGATGATATTGTTGCCACTTGTCATTTGGCCTTTTTTAATAGATCATTCCTCCTAGTGGGTTAGTGAACACTCTTCAATAGTCTTCTTTGGATAGGTGTCTCTTTTAATTATTTAAATAAATAAAATATTCAATTACAGTCATCCTTGACCATCCTTCGTCAATAACATAAAACTTTACAATAACTTTTAAAATAATGTTTTTTTTTCAAAATAAATTGTTTTTTTAGTTTCTAGGTGGGTTACAAAAGATTTCTTCACACTTTAGAACCCATACAAATCATTTTTCCCTTTTTCTGTAAGGATGTTATGGGATTCGTGATCTTTGAGAATCCTTCTATGAATTTCCGGTAATAACCTGTAATCCCCATGAACGATTGTACATACGATGGGTCTTTTGGAACATGTCATTCCATTTATTGCTCTTATCTTATCATGATCTACTGATATCCCTTCCTTGGATATCACATGACCTAGATACTGTATTTTATCTTTAAAGAATTCGAATTTACTTAATTTAGAATACAGTTTGTGTTCTCTCAGAACTTGTAATATTATTTGTAAATGTTCATCGTGTTCTTCTTTTGTTTTTGAATAAATTAGTATGTCATCTATGAAGACAACTACACATTTATCCAATTACTTACTTAAGACATTGTTCATTAAACACATAAAAGTTGTTGGAGCATTCGTTAGCCCAAATGGCATAACGACAAACTCATAATGCATATATCTGGTTCTGAATGCAGTTTTAAAGATATCTTCATCTTTAATCCTGACTTGATGATATGCAGATCTCAAGTCTATTTTTGAAAATATCGTTGCTCCACGTATCTAATCGAACAGATCATCTATGCTTGGCAATGGATGTCTCTTTTTAATTGTCCTCTTCTTTAACTGATGGTAATCTATACATGAACGCAAGGTACCGTCTTTCTTTTTAACAAATAAGACAAGTGCTACCTAAGGGGATACACTTGGTCTTATGTAATTCTTATCTATTAGCTCTTGTAGGTGTAGTTTTAATTCATTGAGTTCTAATATGTTCATCTAATAAGGAGCCTTTTAATTGTGTACATCTCCCAGTACTAATTCAATAGTAAAATCCAATTCTCTTTTCACAGGTAATCTTGGAATCTCTTCCGGGAATACATCTGAAAATTCTTTTAAGATCGGTATATCATCAAATTTTAACTTATCTTCTTTATTCATGTGTTAGTCATTCATTACATGCACAACAAAAATTTTACAACCTTTCTGTACATATTTTTTCATTTGTAAAGCTGAAATTTGTTTAACATAAACTTTTCTAGGTGTCCCCTTGACTGTAACTGTTTCTCCTTTATCATCTAAGCATGTAAATGTTTTCTTGAAACATTTTAAAACTACTTTGTGTTTTTCTAGCCAGTCCATACCTATTAGAACATCATATGACCCTAACGTTAATACATTTAATTTCACTTGAGCTTTGAATTGACACATAAACATTTCACAATTTTCAACATAGTTAACTTCCTTTATTTTGGTTCCTGTAGCTAACTGAACAAACCAAGATTTTTCAAACTTATTCAAATTTAAATTACATCTTTCTACCACACTAGGTGACACATAGCTTAAACTAGCACCTGGGTCTATCAAAATAGAAATAGGCTTGTTCTGTATCATGCCTTCTATTTCCACCATGGATGTTTGGTGATCAGCTTGTTGATTTTCCAAGGCTGAATTAATTCAAGGCATTTCATTTGCTACGTTGCCAACAATTGCTTCCTCCTAAATTGTATGCACATTGCTGAAATTCCTCTTTCTGTTTGGACAGTCCTTTGCATGATGAGGTCCCTGACAATCCCAGCATTTTACAGGTTCTCTTTGTTCATTATTTTTAACATAATTATTAGGCATGTGTCTGTTTTTTGGTGTTGTAAAGTTATGTTGTGTTTTACCTTTTAAGTTTGTTCCTTGATAATTATTCTTAGAAAAATTTCAGGAGTTATTTATGGAATTTCTATTCGGCTTAAAACATTTCCTTCTTTGCTCAAAATTACTTGTTCTTTTATTCTTCCAGTTAGGTATGCCTTCTTTCTTATTTTTTCTTTGTTCATAACAGAAATTAGCTTTCCTTATTGCCTCTTAAGGGTTTTTGGATTATCATATTCAATTTTGTCCTTGAAGCTAAGAGGTAAACAACTCAAAAACCTTTGTATCTTATGCTTTTCATCGATTATATAAGGTACATATTGATTATATAAGGTACTTTCATTATCGAAAAATTTCAACTTCTTACCTTTACATTTGTAAGATACCATTCCAGACTCAGTTTCATGTTCTTTTCTTTTATCCTTGCCTCTGTTATGTATTTTATCTAGCACTGTATGATTCAATTTTTCCTGTGCTCTTAAGATTCTTTCGTTATCTTCCTTTGCAATCTGTTATTCAACTTTTAAGTCTTTTATTGTTTGAAGCAATTCATATGGTTGATTATTTAATTCCACATATATATTATCTGGATTATTATGATGTGATCCATCTTTAGCAGATGCTTCTACTCCTTCCATTTCCTGCAAAATAAAAGTTTATATTTCTGTACAGAAATCATTTTTAAACATAATCAATATTTTCGTTTTCCTGTTTTGTAAGCGAGTTGAGCCAATATTCAGGCCTAGTGTTTGGAAACTTGCTCTGATACCACATGTAACAACTCCAAAAATCCATAAATAAAAAATTTCTATTACTTAGGGTTTATCCTAGGTAACAACATAGCTCTTAGAGTAACTTCTATATTTACAATTATAACTAGTACTTACCATTCTATCAACGACAACACAATTTCGAATAAAACCTTCACGACAAAACATTCATGAAACCATAATACTACTAGGTTACAGTTTTACTTGGTTTAAAATGTTGTATCAGCTTTGTCGTAGGTGGTAGTTTTGTAATGTCCCCATTTTTAATAATTGCATAGCAGGACAATTCCATCAATCCTACGAGTTCCCTAGGTTGGATGGATACATTTGGAATTTTAATAAGGGAGCTAATAAGTGATGTTCAGACATTAGAATGGAATACATATTTAATAATGTAGCTTATTAAATAAATACAAGAGAAAATTGAAGTGGCAATGGAGCATGGAGACACATGGAGACTATGGGGCCCACACAAGATAGGAATTTTGTGCCACATGGCATCCTCCTCTTGCAATTTCGAATCCATGGAAAGAATAAAGGGTCTTGGATGAGTTAAAAGGATAATACACTTGGCCATATGCATCATAGGTCGAATTTGGGAAGAAATGTAACTTACATGGGAAAGGAAGAGTCATTTTAGAGCTAGTGAGACACTTGGACTAGATTCCCTAGCTCTATGACAATAATGATGAAGATGTTATGACACCCATGACACAAATCATATATGAAGGCTGACATCTGACATATTTGACATGCCAAGTCAAATTAGAGCATCCAAGAGATCTCTCATGTGAGTTGAGGAAGCTCAATGGGTTCCTACTCAAATTGGGGAAAGATGGAAGGCTAGGAAAGGGAGGACACATGGAAAACCTTGAGCCCACACCCTAATTAGAATTGGCTTGAGTTTGTGGATGTATTGGTAACCTTATAAGGATAATTATGTTTATAAAATACAAGAATAAACCAAGATAATGGATTTTTATCATTTGAGAAATTGTCATTTGTGAATTGTGAGAGCTAGTGGATGACTAGTTTTCTTGCCTTAGCCAATTTCGAGGGTGAAAGATTTCCATCCAAGTTGGTGTTTTGAGAGGCCACTCAGGAATTTCATGGATATTTAATGGATTCTTATTTTCAGGTGTAAGATACAGGGATGCATGTGGATTATTCTATTGCAGCACTTTCTCTCAACCATTTTCAGTTTTCTTTGCATATTCATGCTCATGGAGGGATTGCGCCTTGGGTGAGCTCATGTACTCTTTGGGAGAGATATTAATAGTATATTTATAATTGTAATCAGTTAAATATTCTCTATTCCTAATTCTCAAAAAGTTTCAAGTCGAAATACCCAATATTTGTATGTCAAAATGACTTTTAATGAGCAAACAATGACTATTTCCACTCTATTTTGATATATGCCATAGTAATGCTTATTATTTCGAATGTAGGAATGTATCTATGATAAGAGTATTATGAATGGAATGTAATTAATGTGTATTTCAAGTATCATGTTCATTACTTAAGCATTGGAAGCCATTTTACTCATTTTTATTGCATTGGGAGAAGATTTGGTGCATTTTCCCCAAGGGTCAAAATTGTGATTTGGGAGTTGTTTTGGAATGAGTCATAATATCCTGTATAAACTGAACCAAGATGAATATGAGAATTTAAAAATTTCCCTTACACATACCCTTCCTTTGTTCAGAAATTTGAGTGACTTTGGGACCATTTGAGAATCCATTTTCAGCAATTACCCAAGGGGAATTAGAGCACCAATTTGCTAGTAAAGGCTCCTACTTTGAAAAGAACATTAAAAAAGTTCACAGAAGTAATTGGGGGGTCATAAAACATACATGAACATCATATTTAAGTTCTAGTATCATTCATGTACCTTCTGAGAAAATTTGGAACCATTTGGGTCAATTTGGAGGTCTAGACATCAAAACTAGTTAAGGTCGAAATTGGGGAAAAAGTGAAAAAAATTGGTCATTTAATAAAATTTCAAAAATGGACATTACAATTTTGTAGCCTTTAACTTGTTTACTATAAGAATTGGATTCGTTGTGCTTTATATATACTATTTTAGGCCCTCTTCCTAGATACCATGCCTTGATACAAGGGTTACGAGGACAAGGGTCTTACTTAGCTTAGTTAAGCTAAAGCATTTCTTTTACTTGTGGTTATGCAAGTGTTAAATATCATTGGAGGATTTTCTCTTTGTAAAATCCTAAAAATCCAAAGGTAAGGTTCTAAGGGTATCCTGACCTGGCTAGGAGATGGCATGAAGATTGGATATAAAATACTATGACCTAACTATACAACGTTATAGCATACTAGTATGAGTTTTAAAATGCATTTGTATAACATCGAGATTGTTTAAACACAAACTATGCACCGAAGGTTAAATATTTGCAATTCAGCGGAGGTAGGTGGGTTTTAAAAGAACTCGTGTCACGTCCCCACCCCTCTGCCGGAGAGAGAGGACGCGACTATTGCTTCTATCTATTCTGGTCAACTAGCCCCATGAACATAAAATGGAAATTGAATTGAAGTAATAACATGCATAGATGCATAAATATTTAACACACAGCAGAAGCAAATCCATTCCATTCATTCACATGTTCATTGTAATTCCTTATCAAATGTAAATGCTGATATTTAAACACAAGAATACTTATCTTATGAAGAAGCTCGTCCCACAACCAGCTATGTCATTGTAATGTTCCACCCAACCATAGGCCAGTGTGCTCCTTAATATCTCAGCGACACTGCCACCCTCGAGCTGGGTATGATTCCCCAAGGAAAAGGAAACTAGCAGGCTCACACATAGCCAAAGATATGTCAAAACTCAGTCAAGCCAAAGCTATGTTTGGGTTTAGTAGACAGCCAAGGGGATGGAAAGGCTTGTTTGCTAAGCTAGTGAGCTCAACCATAGAGCCATGGACACCTACATAAGATCTGACTTGGATTTTCCAACACGTACACACCCAACACAAGGAATCATCCCCTTCTCTGTTGTACAGTCCCTTAGTCTATGCATTACCTTTCAGTGTTATTCATGATGTGCAGTAAGGAACAATCAGCCCTCAATATCTCTCAGTGAGGCTCCTCATGCACTAGGTTTATCAAGCAGTTTACCTCTTCCACTCCTAACTAGATTCAGACCAAAACACAAATGCATACACAATAATTACACAATTTATGGGTTGAGGAAAATAGTTTGGCAACAAAATGAATTGCTAAGGTGGGTGAAAGCAACCCACTAACAACAAATCATATCCCTGGGACGTTTTGGCACTAACGTGGCCAAAAACAGATTCAATAATCAATCATTATAGTGTTGGGCATAGACAAAAACATCCTGGAAACTAAAATCAGAAATGGTAAGAGGGTAAAACAGCCCTAGGAGCCAAAATCAATTTTCAGCTTGGAAAACGGTGGAGAAATGCAACAAAAATCGTGGGTAAGGAAACCCAACCACAGACCATTACAAAATGAAATTCTCAGCCTGAGAAAAAGAAAGAAACGTCCTCCTACGTGAGGTAAAACACACACAACAAACCCAAAAATGTGAATTCCACACACAAGAAACTTCTAGCCATTTGATAGTGCCCAACGTGGATGACTTATGATGAGAAAAACGCCTAGGAGCTCCAAATCGTGAATGAGAATCACAGCAGGCAAAATCGTGAAGGTAAGACAACTCCCAAGCTTCATTGCGTGAGGAAAAATGGAGAATGTGGGTGTATGGCCAAATGGGCATGCATTTTGGGTGTTTACTTGCCCCTAAAGTAAAAAACGATTTTCCCCAAAAATGGGTTTTCCCCAAATTCGAATTTCCTACCCATACTCTTCCCATCCCCATGCAATAACTACTTCAACCAATTTCTAGCAGAATTAAATGATTGGGTGAATGAGACAAGAAAGGTAGTTGAATGTATTATTGGTTCTCCCTCTGACATTTGGCTTTTCCCCATTGGCCCCAAAGGTTAAATATTTCCCCCCTTGATCATTAGGAAATCATGCCCCCATCTCATTATTTGTTGCATAGACATAACTCGCTGGGGTTGTTAATTAGATTGCATATTTACATGATGCCAAAATTATAATGTGCCGGTTAGCATGAAATACCATCGGCAACGATTTTAATCGTCGAAACATAAAACGTTAAATCTATGGTGGGAATTTTTCCTTTAGCTCCACACCACGATTAATTACAATATATGCATCATATACATTTAATGCAAACGGGGTCAAAACCAAGGTGTTACAACCCGCATGAAGGGTTTTAGTGCCAACCAGTTGGCCAACGGGTTAAAACCCTAGCAAGACAAAAGGGATTTGTTACTTTTCAGTTCATGAGAAAAAAATGTGAAGGGCCGAGGCTCTCGTCCTTCTCGGCCATGCTTAACCTTGTTGAGATTTGGGTGAGTGCAAATGGTTTCACGATTCTGTAACAGTACTAGGATTGTATGCATGTTTTCTTTGCTTCTCTTGGTTGTGGTCTTGGTCTTAATCCACCATTAAACTCTTGCAGAGTCGTCAACCGAGGTAAAGAAATATTATTTCGAGTTAATAACTAAAATTCAGTTGCTGTATGTTTTGATTTGTGCTACATTTTTTTTAACCTCTGTCATGTTTTTGACTGACAGGTAAAAATAACTAAATTGGTTTGAAGGAGATCGGATCGTGGGTGGTCTTTGAGATGTGGTCTCTAGTAAGACCCTACAACTCTTGCTGAAGTGAAAAAACTGGAAAAAGGATTCTCCAATTCAGTTTTGTTTTCGTTGGTGATCAAGGATTTGCTCAATCCTTCATTTTGTGGTAACCATGTATTATTCAGCAGAGATACGAAATCTTTTTATTTTTTAAAGCCTTAGGAATTTTCACAATGTTAAAGTTTATAAACAGGTTCAATTATCCTGCGTGGAAAATGTATCAAGTCATGTGACGAAGATACTGTAAAGATTCTTCACGGTCTCTATGGTTTTTTTGCTTGACTACCATGTAATTGATATATTTGTTTTAAGCTCTTACTCTATTTAAAATAATAAGTATCTTGTTTATAAAATCTCATACGGCTCTTACTATGAGCATTTGCTCAACTCGTTTCTTACTTTGATTACCGATCTATATTTTGATAAATTTATGAGAAACTTGGTTCGACTACTATGTAGTTTCCTTTTGGGGTTTTTCATTGTAATTTCTAGTCACATTTTAAGGCTGTGAGGCCATTGCATTTCTAAAATTGTTAATTTATGGAGTTGCTATGTGGAAACGGTAAATGTTAAAAGCTTTGCCAAACTGGTTCTCGATTGATTTCAGCTCCTTCTTTCTGGTTTAGATTATTGTTGTTTTTGTTAATAAACTTGTTGTAAAGAAAAACTACCCTTATGGGGTTTGAACTCTTGACCTATTTAGTTCTTAATTTGTTTATTTATTAAGGGTATAAACATATATATTTAATACTATACTAATATTGTTCTGAAAAACGATAAGCATTTAAAAAGGAAAAAAATTGGTTATAGTTAGTTTAAAAAAATTACGGCTACGGCCTAAACTCTGTTGGGTTGTATAATGCTAAGGTAGATTTCAAATATTATACTTTTCTTGTTCATGTGGAAATAGTCTTTACAGGCTTCAATTTTTAAACTATTATTTCGTTTGTACAACTATATTGATTTTTGTTTTGAAAACGTGAACAAGTTTTAAACTATTAACCTAAGGAGGCTATGGCCTTTTTTATTGTTTTTAATAAAATATTTGTGCAATTAAATATAATTTCTAAACCTTCCGGCTGTAATTGTTCTCTCTCTCTCTCTCTCTCTCTCTCTCTCTCTATATATATATATATATATATATATATGTTTTTTTATTTTGTGGGTATTATCCCTTGGCCGTAATCCATAACATTTATTAAAAGAAGAAGTGCTAACTGTAAAATATTCATTGTTTACTTTAAAACTATGATACTCTTTAATTTAACCTTTTTATTAAACTGTGAGGTTAAGAGAAGAAATCTAAAGAAATACTAAATATTAATTTATCTATGTATACCATGTATATTGAAATGAAGTTTTTATATAGAAAATATGAAAGTGTTCCAGATATGACAACCTACAACTTTCACTAAGAAGCCCTTTGTCTACAGTAGCGTTCATGAACTAATAAATGTATAGGCAAAATAAATGATATCCTACTTGTTATAGAAACAATTAATAGTTCTGGAAACTCAACATTCATAATATTCCATGGATAAGAATATAGAATCAAATTAAAGTTAAATGCCAAAACACTTGTAACTTGTTAACTGTCGAAGGGGACAAACACCCAAAGAAGACCGTTCCTCCCAACCATCTTCTGAAAGCAGCCAAGATCAGTTGCTTTAGGACCCCCAAGCCTGTTGACTCAACTACTAGAACAAATATGTTGTGTAGAAGCCTACACAATATTCTTTGTAACTTAGCAACCTCACTTGCAAACTTAACTCTCAACAATCCCCTCATCGAATTCCTCTTGTGTGCCTAAGTTTTCAGTTTTCGGCAAAATCACGAGGCTCTAATCACTTAGAATAGAATGTACTGAGCCTCCTGCTCATTCAATGGTATATACAAGCTTTCTTAGGTCTTTGGGTTAGTTTTGCAATTAAATGAGCCACCTGCTCAATTCCTCTTTTCAGGGAACATGACCACAATTATAGGGATGTTGCCTCTTGCAACAGCTAGAAAGTGAATGTTGTTGCTGCCACTTGTCATTTTGACCTTTTATGACAGATCATTCCTCCCAGTGGGTCAATGAACACTCTTCAATAGACTTCTTTGGATAGGTGTCTCTTCTTTTAATTATTTAAATAAATAAAATATTCAATTACAGTCATATTTGACCATCCTTGGTCAACAACATAAAAATTTACAATAACTTTTAAAGTAATGCTTTTCTTAAAAATAAAAAAAGTTTTTTCATTTCTAGGTGGGTTACAAACACCCCCTCTTAAGTTCAACATCGTCCTTGATGTTGCTTAAGTATCTTCTGAGTCTTCTTGGAACAAATTTGGATATGCCTCCCACATATGACTCTCTAATTCCCAGGTTGCTTCATCTGGACTAAGGTGCTTCCATTGCACCTTTACTTGTCCAATGGTGTGATTCCAGAGAAAAATTTCTCTCATGTCGAGGATACAATCTGGTTCCACCTCAAAATCTCCTTTGGGTTCTACCTGAATAACATTCCAATCAATCACATGATTAGCATCGTGCACATACTTTTTCAATATAGAAATATGAAATATGTTATGTATTCTAATATTAGGTGGCAAAGCTAACTGATAATCCACCAGTCCAACTCTTGATAATATCTTAAATGGTCCACAATACCTAGGTGCTAATTTAGCACAACCACCTAATTTAAAGGAGATTTTTCTGGGTTTTACCTTGACAAACACATGCTCACCTACTTGGAATTCTTTCTGAGTTATTTTAAGGTCTGCATGGCTCTTTTGTATGTCCTGTGCAATTTTCAGATTGCTTTGTACCTGTTTCATTGTTAGTTCCAGTTCTTTTAACAAGTAGGGTCCTAACATCAATCTATCAACCAGATTACTCCATGAAATGGGAGTATTACATTTCCTTCCATATAGTATTTCAAAAGGACTAAGTTTAGTTGAAGCTTGATAGTGATTGTTATATGCAAACTCGACTAAGTTTAGATAATCTTCCCATTTCTTAGGATGATCTCTAACATACATCTGTAACATATCTTTTAAAACTTGACTTACCATTTTTGTTTGTCCATCCGTTTGTGGATGATAAGCAGGTATGAAATTTAATTTAGTATCTAATCCTTTAAACAATGACTTCTAGAAATTACCAGTAAACTTAGGATCCCTACGAGAGCTTATTACCTTAGGAATTCCATGCAAACAAAATATTTCCTTCATAAAAATATCAACAAATATTAGCAGCTTTATAAGTAATTTTAACATGTATAAAATGAGTTGCCTTGCTAAATTTGTCTACCACTACCATTACAGAATAATTTTGCTTTTGCTTTTTAGGTAGTCCTGTTATGAAATCAAGGTTGATAATTTCCCATTTTCAATCTCGAATTGGAAATGTTTGCAAATGACCTGCTGGGTGTCAATGCTTAGCTTTAACTTACTGACATTCTATACACCGACTATATATTTAGCTACTTCATTTTTCATATTAGGCCAGAAATAATCTTTTCTTAGCATTGTTATCGTCTTTTGATAACCCAGATGTCCTAAGTAAGGACTTTTGTGTACTTCACTTGAAATTGGCAATTTAATTTTTGGTATATTAGGTACATATAATCTGTTTTTATATAGCATTAAGCCTTTTTCATTCAAACTTAAATCTGTTTTTACATTTTCAAATTCATTTTCTGTAACTTTTTCTCTTAGATTTTGATATTCTTTATCCATTTTTACTCCAGATTCCAATTTATCGTCCAATTCTATTTTGTAGCTGCTAACAATGGCTATAAAATTTAGTCTTGCATTTTTGCTCAAGGCATCAACAACCTTATTTTCATTTCCTTTTATATGTTTGATCTCAAAATCATATTCGCTAAGGAAATCTAACCATCTTGCTTGCCTTGTGTTCAGATTTTGTTGATCAAACAAGTATTTCAAACTTATGTTATTAGACATTAATAAAAGTCTTCTACTGATTAGATGACGTTGACACATTTTCAAAGCATGTATTATGACAACCAACTCTAAATCGTAAGCAGCACAATTATTTTCATGTGTTTTTAACTTTCTTGACTCATATGCTATTACGTGACCTTCTTGTGTTAATACTACACGCAAGCCCTCATTGCATACATCAGTGCACACAACAAAGTCCTTGTTTGGATATGCTATTTTTAATATTGGTGCACTAGTTAACAATTCCTTTAACTTATTAAAGCTTTCTTCATAGTTTAGATCCCATACAATCCTTTTCCCTTTTTCTGTAAGAATGTTATGAGATTCGCGATATTCGAGAGTCCTTTTATGATTTTCCGGTAATAACCTGTAATCCCTATGAATGATCGTACATTCAATAAGTCTTTAGGAACATGAAATTCCATTATTTCGCTTATCTTATCAGGATATACTGATATCCTTTCCTTGGATATCACATGACCTAGATACTATATTTTATCTTTAAAGATTTCACATTTTCTGAATTTAACATACAGTTTGTGTTCTCTCAGAACTTGTAATATTATCTGTAAATGTTCATCATGTTCTTCTTTTGTTTTTGAATACATTAGTATGTCATCTATGAAGACAACTACAAATTTATCAAAATACTTACTTAAGTCATTGTTCATTAAACACATAAAAGTTGCTGGAGCATTCGTTAGCGTAAATGGCATAACTACAAACTCATAAAGGCTGTATCGGGTTTTGAATGCAGTTTTAATTTTTCCTTGAGGATATCCAAATCTCATTTCTATTTTTGAAAATATTGTTGCTCCGTGTATCTGAATGAACAGATCATCTATGCAGGGCAATGGATATCTCTTTTTAATTGTCATCTTGTTTAACTGTCGATAATCTATACATAAATGTAAGGTACCGTCTTTCTTTTTAACAAATAAGACAGGTGCTCCCCAAGGGGATACACTTGGTCTTATGTAATTCTTATCTATCATCTCTTGTAGTTGTAGTTTTAATTAATTGAGTTCTAATATGTTCATTTGATAAGGAGCCTTTGAATTGAGTACAACTCTAGGTATTAATTCAATAGTAAAATCCAATTCTATTTTCAGAGGTAATCATGGAATCTCTTTCGGGAATACATCTGAAAATTCTTTTAAGATTGGTATATCATCAAATTTTAACTTATCTTCGTTATTAATGTGTTTGTCATAATTTATTACATGCACAGCAAAAACTTTACAACCTTTTTGAACATACTTTTTCATTTGTAAAGCTGAAATTTGTCTAACATAAACTTTTCTAGGTATTCATTTGACTGTAACTATTTCTCCTTTATCATCTAAGCATGTAAATGTTTTCTCGAAACAATTTAAAACTACTTTGTGTTTTTCCAGCCAATCCATACCTATTAGAACACCATATGACCCTAACAATAATACATTTAATTTAACTTGAGTTTTGAACTGACTCATAAACATTTCACAATTTTAAACATAGTTAACTACCTTTCTTTTGGTTCCTGTAGCTAACTAAACCAACAAAGATTTTTCAAACTTTTTCACATGTAAATTACATCTTTCTGCTATACTAGGTGACACATAGCTTAAACTAGCACCTGGGTCTATCAAAATAGAAATAGGCTTGTTTTGCATCATACCTTCTATTTCCACCATGGATGTTTGGTAATTAGCCTGTAGATTCTCCAAGGCTGCATTAATTATGGGCATTTCATTTGCTACGTCACCAACAGTTGCTTCCTCCTGAATCGTATGCACATTGTTGACAATCCTCTTTATGTTTGGACATTCCTTCGCATAATGAGGTCCCTAACATTCCCAACATTTTACAGGTTCTCTTTGTTCATTATTTTTAACATAATTATTAGGAATGTCTCTGCTTTTTGGTGCTGTAAAATTTTGTTGTGTTTTACTTTCTAAGTCTGTTTCTTGATAACTATTCTTAGAAAAATTTTGGGAGTTATTTTCGAAATTTTTGTTGGGCTCAAAACCTTTCTTTCTTGGCTTAAAATTACTTGTTCTTTTATTCTTCCAGTTAGGTCATCCTTCTTTCTTATTTTTTCTTTGTTCATAATAGAAATTAGCTTTTCTCATTGCCTCTTCAAGGGTTTTTGGATTATCATATTCAATTATGTCATTGAAGCTAAGAGGTAAACAACTCAAAAACCTCTGTATCTTATGCTTTTCATCGATTATATAAGGTGCATATCGTAATAAACTTAAAAATTTACTACTTAGTTACTTCATAGACATTGAAACTAGTCTAATATCATAAAACTCTTTAGCTCTTTCTTCATGATATTGGTCAGATAAAAAATTTCTTTTGAAGTATTTCTTGAAAGTCCTCCAGGTTACATACTTTTCTTTAATGTTTTTAACTCTTTTTATATCCTGCCACCATATGTCATCTTTTCCGGTTAAGTTATAGATAGCCATTCAAGATTTTAGTCTATTTGAGTAATTATAAATTTGAAAGTACTTCTTCATACCTGACAACCATGCTTCAGCTTCTTCACCATTTTCCACCTCTCCATTAAACATAGGAGGTTTTATTTATTTTTTAATTCTTTTGAGATTTCTTCATTAGGTTTATATTTTCTCTTTTTAGGACTACTGTTGCTATCACTACTTTCACTGGAATATTTATACTTTTGTTAGTGCGACCTTACTTTAATTCCCGAAGAGGATTTACTTTCATTATCAAAAAATTTCAACTTTTTACCTTTACATTTCTAAGATACAGTTCCAGACTCAGTTTCATGTTCATTTCTTTTATCCTTGCCTTTGTTATGTATTTTATCTAGCAATATTTGATTTAGTTCTTCCCGTGCTCTTAAGATTCTTTTGTTATATTCATTTACAGTCGGTAATTCAACTTTTAAGTCTTTTACTGTTTGAAGCAATTCAGATGGTTGACGATTTAATTCCACATATATATTATCTGGATTATTATGATGTGATCCATATTTAACAGATGCTTCTACTCCTTCCATTTCATTCAAAATAAAAGTTTATATTTATGTACATAAATAATTTTTAAACATAATCAGTATTTTCCTTTTCCTGTAAGCAAGTTGAGCCAATCTTCAGGCCTAGTGTTTGGAAACTCGCTTTGACACCACATGTAACAACTCCAAAAATCCACAAATAAAATAGTTTATTAGTTAGGGTTTATCTTAGGTAACAACATAGCTCATAGAGTAACTTATATATTTACAATTATAACTAGTACTTACCATTCGATCAACGACAACACAATTTCGAATAAAACCTTCACGACAAAACATTCATGAAACCGTAATACTACTAGGTTACCATTTCACTTGGTTTAAAATGTTGTATTAGCTTTGTCGTAGGTGGTAGTTTGTAGCCTTTAACTTGTTTACTATAAGAATTGGATTCATTATGCTTTATATATANTTTACTTGTGATTATGCAGGTGTTAAATATCATTGGAGGATTAGGCTCTTTGTAAAATCCTAAAAAGCCAAAGGTAAGGTTCTAAAAGGACCCTAACCTTACTAGGAGATGGCACAAAGATTTGATATAAAATACTATGACCTAACTATACAACGTTATAGTATACTAGTATGAGTTTTAAAATGCATTTGTATAACATCAAAATTGTTTAAACACAAACTATAAACCGAAGGTTAAATATTTGCAATTTAGTGGAGGTAGGTGGCTTTTAAAAGAACCCACATGAAGGGTTCTAGTGCCAACCAGCTGGGCAACAGGGTAAAACCCTAGCAAGCCAAAAGGCAATTGTTATTTTTCAATTGATGAGAAAAAATGTGAAGGGCCAAGGCTCTCGGCCTTCTTGGCCATGCTTAACCCTATTGATGTTTGGGTGAGTGCAAATGGTTTCACAATTTTGTAACAGTAGTGGGATTGTATCCACATTGTCTTTGCTTGTCTTGGCTGCGGTCTTGGTCTTGACCCACCATCAAACTCTTGCAAAGTCGTCGACCGAGGTAAAGAAATATTCTTTCGAGTTAATAACTAAAATTCAATTGTTGTATGTTTTGATTTGTGCTACGTTTTTTTTAAACGTTTGTCATGTTTTTGACTAACAGGTAAAAATATCTAATCTGGTTTGAAGGAGCTTGGGTCGTGGATGGTTTTTGCGCTATGGTCTCTGGTAAGACCCTACGGTCCTTGTTGAAGTGTGAAAAATGGAAAAAGGATTCTCCAATTCAGTTTTGTTTTCATTGGCGGTTAAGGATTTACTCAGTCCTTCGTTTTGTGGTAACCATCTATTATTCAAAAGAGATACGATGTCTTTTTATTTTTGAAAGCCTTAGGGATTTTCACAATGTTAAAGTTTATAAATAGGCTGTTAGCCTACGTGGAAAATGTATCAAGCGTATGACGAAGATACTGTAAAAAAATTTCACGGTATCTATGTTTTTTTTGCTTGACTACCATGTAATTGATATATTTGTTTTTAAGTTCTTACCCTGTTTAAAATAATCAGTATCTTGTTTATAAAGTCTCATACGACTGTTACTATGAGCATTTGCTAAACTCGTTTCTTACTTTGATTATCAGTCTGTATTTTGATAAATTTATGAGAAACTTGGTTCAACTACTATGTAGTTTCCTTTTGGGTTTTTTCACTGTAATTTATAGTCACATTTTAAGGTTGTGAGGCCACTGCATTTCTAAAATGGTTAATTTATGGAGCTTCTCTGTGGAAAAGATCAATGTTAAAATCTTTGCCAAACTGGTTCTTGAGTGATTTCGGCTCCTTCTTTCTGGTTTAGATTATTGTCATTTTTTTATAAACTTGCTGCTGTAAAGAAAAACTATCCTTACGGGGTTTGAACTCTTGACCTATTTAGTTCTTAATTTTATTTATTTATTAAGGGTATAAACACACACACACACACAGAGAGACACATATACTACTATACTAATACTGTTCTGGAGAACGATAAGCATTTAAAAAGGAAAATAATTGGTTACAGTTAGTTTAAAAAAAATTACTGCTATTACCTAAACTTTGTTGGCTTGTATAATGCTAAGGTAGATTTCAAATATTATACTTTTCTTGTTCAGATGGAAATAGTCTTTACAAGCTTCGATTTTTAAATTGACATTTCGTTTTTATAGCTATATTGATTTTTGTTTTGAAAATGTGAACAAGTTTTAAACTATTAACCTAAGGAGGCTATGGGCTTTTTTTTATTGTTTTTAGTTAAATATTTGTGCAATTAAATATAATTTCTAAGCCTTCCGGCTATAACTGTTATATATATATGTATTTTTATTCCGTGGGTATTATCCCTTGATTGTAAGCCATAACGTTTCTTAAAAGAACAAGTGCTAACTGTAAAATATTCATTGTTTACTTTAAAACTATGATACTCTTTAATTTAACCTTTTTATTAAACTGTGAAGTTTAGTGAAGAAATCTAAAGAAATACTAAATATTAATTTCTCTACGTATACCATGTATAGTCAAATGAAGTTTATATACAAAAAATATGAAATTGTCTAGATATGACAACCTACAACTTTCACTAAGAAGCCCTGTGTCTACAATATCGTTCATGAACTGATAAATGTATAGGAAAAAGAAATAATATCGTACTTGTTACATAAACAATTAATAGTTATGGAAACTCAACATTCATAATATGCCACATATATGAATATCGAATGAAATTAAAGTTAAATGCCAAAACACTTAGAACCCTGTTAACTGTTGAAGGGGACAAACACCCAAAGAAGACCGTTCCTCCCAATCGTCTCCTGAAAGCAGCAAAGATCACTTGCTTTAGGACCCCCAAGCATGTTCATTGAACCAACATGATGAAGATGCTGTGTAAATGCCTACACAATATTCTTTGTAACTTAGCAACCTCACTTGCAGACTTAAGTCTCAACAATTCACTTTAGCTATCCCCTGATCGAATTCCTCTTGTGTGCTTAACTTTTCAGCTTCCAACCAAATCACAAGGCTCCAATCACTTAGAATAGAATGTACTGAGCCTCCTACTCATTCGGTGGTATATATAAGCTTTCCTAGGTCTTTGGGTTAGTTTTGTAATTAAATGAGCCACCTCTTCAGTTCCTCTTTCCAGGGAACATGACCACAATGATAGGGATGTTGCCTCCTGCAAGAACTAGAAAGTGAATGTTGTTGTTGCCACTTGTCATTTTGGCCTTCTACAAGAGATCATTCCTCCTATTGGGTCAGTGAACACTCTTCAACAATCTTCTTTGGATATGTGTCTCTTCTTTTAATTATTTAAGTAGATAAAATATTCAATTACAATCATGTTTGACCATCATTGGTCAAGAACATAAAACCGTTACAATAACTTTTAAAGTAGTGTTTTTTTCAAAAATAAAAATGTTTTTCAGTTCTAGGTGGGTAGATCATTTCCCCATCCATCGCCAACCTCCTGCTTATTCGATGGACATTCTATTTTATAGTATTTTGCCTAGGACTTGGTCATTTATGGGCCTCCTACTCTTTAGCACTCCACAAGGAGTCTTGACCTGATTTTGGGGAAGATACCTCTTGCATCACTTGAGTTCTCACTCAACAACTTTCACCATTTGTCATTTCCCCTTGTGGGTCAACAAACACTCTTTTAAGAGCAACGAACACTCTTTCAAGAGCTACTTCAGTTCTTTTTCCTCTTAGTGTTTTGAATTATTCAATAATAATAATAATCCATTTACATTCATTTTGACTTTATTGTCAAAATATAAAAAAAAAGATTCGAAATAATAAATTACACTTATCCTTGAGGTTTGAGGTAGTTCCATGTTTTGATTATCTTTCTGTAATAGTCTCATGTAGACAGTTTTTTGTTGATGATATCATGTTTGTATAGAGGACTATGATCTTTACTTCGAGGAAGGTTCTAAAATCCTCTAATTTTGTATGGGCTCAATAATTATAAGATCTTAGGATCTCTACAAAATGTGGTTTATTTTAGTTAAATATCGTGTTGTATTTTTTCTATGGAAAAAATAAAACTTCCACCACTTCCTTCGTCATAAAGTATTTCCACATAAATAATTTAAAGTCAAATTGTGTTCACTATTATTTAAGAAAAGAATTCAAAGAATATAATAATTCATTTATTTTATCAGTTAGTTACTTTTAAGGGCCTAACCCAGTGGGGACATCTACTGGGCCCCCAAGATTTGACCCATAAACTTTCTACTAACATAAATAACTCTAAACTCTTTGAACTAACCCATTAGACTGTGTAATATATATAAAATTAATAAATTATTATATAAAAATTCATATTTCAAAATTTTAATTTTGTGTACAATTAGAGAAATGATGTTTTTCTAATTGCAAACTTATTTGTATAAAAAAACGTATTACATATTCCAAAGTAAGTCTTTTTATTTCACAATCCTATTATAGATGGAAAAAGGGTTATAAATCTTATTTACTTTTAAAGAATTTATTAATATCAATAATGGCAAATGCTTTATTTTAGAATATATAATAAACAATACTCTCTATTGAACAGGAAACTCCTTCCCCATAGCAATTTGATATTTTTTATGATAATAAAACACAGCATATTTGTCTAAAAGACTTATTTTCAAAACCCTTTTATTTGAAATCGCTTTATCCATTAAAGTATAAGTATCAAGAGGATAAAGTATAAATATCAAGAGGATACGTACTTTATCGATCTTTTTGAATGCCAACTAAGATGCCACATAATCCATGTTACTTTACAATGTCAACAATTACTCGCCTAACCCTTCTCAGGAGTCATGAGTAGGTTCACCGACCATGGTAGCCGTGCAATGCACATAATGTCGACATGGGATGCCACGTATCATTCGTGGTGTGATGTTATGTTTCATGTGGGGCTTACTATAACAACATGTGATGTGATGTGAAAATGGATGGTAGGACAAAGCACATGGAAAAGGAAAAGAGAAAGCCTACCCACCTCATATACAGGAAAATGTCCAAAAATATCTCAAGATGCCTTTGTCACCCCTTTCTTGAATAAGTTCACAACAATAACTTCACTTCCAGGAAATAAATATTAAACTTAATGGTCATCGCTTTTTTCAAGAAGTCTCACCACTTCAAATCATGAGAAAAATAGTTAATTAAGGCGTAAAACAAATTGGCTTTTACGAAATTATTAGAGTGAGAATAAATGAAGTCATTCCTAAGCGACCGAACTTGGAAGAACAGACAGAACAGCACAAACTGACGTGGACAAGAGCATTCACATGAAGGAATTCGAGTCTCGAAACCCTGATGTGATCAGTGGCAGCAGAGAAAAACGAAGAAGAAAGACAGAGCAGCCATGGCCGATCTGCCGGACGATCTCATGGCTTCGGCTTTAGCTGCGGGAGACTGGGAATGGGACAGCGTTTGGGATTTCTCCATTGGTTCCCCACCGGCTTACATTTTGCCCGAGGAAATCTCAGCTAACCTAAATGAGCGCTTATTATCTTCCCAGGCCCCGGAAGTGCAGAATGCAGCTCCCAGGAATCGATCGCCGGGCGCGGAGGAAGAAGAGGAAACGGAGACCGAGTCCAACCGGATTCGTAAACGGGACCCCCGGCTCAGCTGCTCGAATTTCTTAGCGGGGCTGGTGCCGTGTGCTTGCCCCGAAATGGAGAACAACGAGGAAGAAGAATTGAGCCGAAAGCGCGCAAAAGTCGTGGTGGTGCGTTGCCAGGTGCCGAGCTGCGAGTGTGACATCAGTCAGCTGAAGGGCTATCATCGGCGGCACCGCGTGTGCTTGCGTTGCGCTAATTCAGCCACTGTTGTGCTAGACGACGTGCCTAAGCGATACTGTCAGCAATGCGGCAAGTAAGTTCTTCAGTCATCCTGTCCAGTGCGAGTAATTGTAGATAGATGGAAAATTAACGAGGTCTTTAAAATAGGGAAAACAAGTATTTAACTATTTTCCCTGATCTGCAGACATTTAGGGTTAAAAGAGAAACAGAGTGTTGGTTTTAAAGCAGCAGGGAAAAAGGGTTTTAAGTTCTTCAACAGATGGCAAGTTTTTTTTTCAGATATTCAAGGGTGAAAGTTAATGTATAAATAAAATCAAGTCTTCTATATTTACAATCTCAACAATTCCTTTAAGTGCACATTTTATAATTTTTTTTAAAGAAAATGTAATTGAAAAAATTTCCTCCAAACTTAAACTTAAAAAATCGACAATTTGAAACATTTATAAAAAAGGTGAAGCAACATTACATATTAAATTTCAAAACAATTAAACACAAACAGGTGAAGCAACCTATAATTAATGTAAAACACTTCACATATTCGACGCCAAATTGTGACAAATTAAGGACAACAAATTAAGTACAAGCAATATGTATTTGGCTATGCAGCAATTCTGCTGCTAGTTGAATCTCGAATAGTCAGCTACAACGCACCAGCTATTAATGCTGCAGGGCACACTTCAAAGTGTGTGCTTGTTGGATTGTTGATGAATTTAACTCACAAAATCTGTAAATTGGACAAAATTTAAATTTATAACATATATAAGGACAATATGATATTAATTTTTATACTACAAGAAGTCAATAAAAGATATATTTTTTAAATGTGTTAGTTGTCAATTTTAGTATTATAACATATCAAATAATTTCTTATGGGTTTTCTTCAAATTTAAAAGACCTAAGAGAACAATGATTTTTTTTAAAATGTGATAGTTGTCAATTTCGCTAAAATAATTTCCTCTAGTTTTCCTAAAAATTTGAAAGACATAAGTTAATTGCCATGGTAATTATCATTTTCTTAATTTATAATAATTTAGGTTAATATACATTTATTTTAGTTTTAGAAAGGTTCTAAATTATATTTTGAATTTTTATTATTATTTATATATGAGGATGATGTGACACTTACAAGATAGATGCATTAGAGAATGTAAATCTGGGAAAAACTAAGATCACTTTTTGCTTGAAAAAATGAAATGATATATTATCTTGTAAGGGGAGTTACTAGAAAAACCCTAAAATTATAAACTAAATGTAGCTTACAAGATAGATGCATTAGAGAATGTAAATATGGGAAAAACTAAGATCACAATGTTTTTGCTTGAAAAAATGAAATGATATATTATCTTGGAAGGTGGGTTACTAGAAAAAACCTAAAATTATAAACATATGTGGGACTATATTTTAATGAGAAGCTAAGGTGTGAGACATGTTCATGGAAACAGTGCAAAGAGGTCAAAAGCTTTTTTTTTTATTGCAAAATAGTTGCAGGTTTATAGAGGTTTGTGATTAACAATTGGTGTGCCTACCAAGTGCTCATAACCTTAATACTCCTTTATGGATGTGAAGTATGGGGACCAAGTATCTCTAGCAATAGAGGGAACTAGATTGAATAAGTGTAAAAACCTTTGATAAAAGACAACACTCTTCATCAGAAATTCCTTGCTCAAACATAACTATACCCAATATAAGTGGAGGTAAGAAGAAAATTGATTCTATATATTTATAAAATAAGAGCCATGGACAATGATATTATTCTAGTGAAAGTCACTGAACATAAGCTAAAAAGGAGGAAGAAAACATGGAATTAACACTAGAGAAAATAGTTTGAAGAGTGGGATACAGAAGAATAAAGTTGTGCAATGGATAAAAGGCATTAACAAGTCATGTACAAGAATGCTACATGAAGGGAAAGTGAAGAAAACATGTCAAAAAAGAACAACCATACTACATAGACAACTTCAACACACTTGAATACATCAAACTTTAATTTTATAATATAAGAATGAAAAAGTTTTACTTAAGTTGATTAAATTTACTGAACATATCTAAGGTTTCTTTGGAGCTAAGAAAGCCCGCAATGTTAAATAAATTTGTCATTTTTATATAAAGAGTAAATATATGTCTAGTGATAAATCTCTATTTCTTGGAGTTTGTTTCCTTTTAGTGTGGTTATGTGCTTATTTCATGTATTATAATTTTATGCCAATTTTATGGAAGTTTATTCTAGTTTTTAGGTATGTTTGATAGAAGGGGAGTATTGATGTTTCAACATAAAGATATATTAACTCCATAGTATTATAGATTAAAGATGGTCCACGAAATATCACATTAAAATCATGGCATAGATTAAACTTCCATAGCACTCCTTTTAGTTGAACGTTGTAAAGAGTTCAAATAGTTTTTTGCTTCTTGTGATAAGGATGTAAGTAATGATATTGTTAGTAGGGCACATATAGTATTGGAAGCTATGTTCTCCAATGGTGGAACACAAGACATATGTGTTGCCAGAAGTTTACATAGTGCAATTCTGATGGACATGATATCGTTAGTTCAACGTAGGTTGGAGGCTTTGAAACTATATTATAGAATTTTGGATGTTATGGGCATAGCAGAGTCTCACATATTACAAAGCATGAACTTGACATTATTATTGGCCAATGAAATATTTCATAGGTGTATGCTAGCTTGCTCAGTAGAGTTGGTTTTGTCAACTCATAAGATAGTTACTATGATGTTTCCTTCTAGAGGTTACAAGGATTATAACATTTGATTTTAGTGAGGTGATAGAGACCTTCGTGAGACATGAGGAAACTCTTCCAAAGGAGTTGAAGAGGCATCTTAAGGCTTTAGAGGAGTGCCTTCTTGAAAGTTTGGCATGGGAAAAGTTTCATCTATGTATAATTCGTTGATTGTTGCCAAGCCATGCCTTGCAATTGAAATCAATTAATTGTATAAGTATAATAAATTAACAATTTTCTTTAAAGTGTTTCTACAAAAATTAAAAAAAATGATTTTTTTGTTGTAAAGTTAAATGAGAAGCTTAAAACTTAATGATTCATTGAATTTAATTTTTGGTGTAATCTCTAATTTACCCATTTGTTTAGCCTTTGCAAAATAAAAGCACTTTAAACCCAATAAAGCTTAGAAAATATAGTGGAAATAGTGGAAATGAAAAGTCAAGCATTATCTAGATATGTATTGTATAATGGTGAAGAGATGAGAAACAACAAGGAAAGGTCATTTGATTTGTGTAAGGAAAAGTAATTTGATTTGTTCCGTAGAGTACCTAGAGGCATTGGTGGATAAAACTTATGTCACAAAAGCCAATACAATAAGGAAATAAAAAACCTACCATACTTTAATGAGTCATTGAATTTAATTTTTAATATAATAATTTATTCTTTTTGTTAAGCCTTTCCAAAATAAAATCACTTTAAACCCACTACAGCATAGAAAAATATAGTGGAAATAGTAGAAATAAAAAATTAACCATTATGTAGATATATATTGCATAATGGTTATGAGATAGAAAACATCAAGGAAAAGTCATTTGATTTGTGTAAGGAAAATACGTTTCATCCTTCTTTGGTAGAGTACACAGGGGTATTGGTGGATACAACTTTTGTCAAAGAAGGTAATAAGGGAAGGAAGAGAAAAATATACCGTACTATAATAGCATGTATGAATGAAAGACAATTGTCTAACTCCATTATTAATGGATATTTAATGACAAATTTTGTGTCCATTATTAATGGACATGTAATGATGAATTTTAAAAGTTGTTTGGTCAAGTCAATATAATAATGTCTTCTATTACAAAAAATCATATTTTATCCACCAAGACGAAGAAAAAAAATATGCAAATCCCCTAATGTACCTTATGCCTCTTTTAAATGACATTGATGATGATAGAGGTCAAAGATTTGGAAGGTTTAGGGTTAATATTGACAATTGCGATGAGAGAGTGTGCGCAGGCCGACGAGGATAGTCATCTTCCTCATCACAGTCTAAAAATAATCTACAAATTTCCCCTCATATTGAAACAAATGTTTTACATATAAGTGTTCCCTTTACTTATCAGTCAATCACTACACATATAGGTGTTAATGATAACCTATGGTTATGTTGAGGAAGGAAAAAATGCCCATGAATAATGAAATCACCCAAACTATCATGCTACATCAACATTACTTGGCCATATCTTTGTTATATCATTAGTACATTCTCCTCAAATGACCAAACCCTCCTCGTTAGTGGAAGAACCACTCCTAAAAAACAACGGTTATTGACTTTATTTAATAAATGCTTAGCAAACAAAAAAATTAAAGATTACCCATATGAAATTTCAAAGGGATCAGTGAGTTTGAACTTCTGCTTTTCACATTATATTCCAATACCCAATTAAATTAATAAACATTTTAGCATCCCCACATTATAACATTGTACTTTTTGCACCTTCAGAGGCAATTGCTAATATATTTTGTTTTTCCTTATCCTTTAAATATATATAGTTTTAGGGGATACTAGAATACATGGATGGTATTTTTGAATTAGGTAATTCACTACTTATTTTGACTTAATTTACATGGCATTCTTTTTTATGAAAGTGATAAAAGTTAATATATAATTTTTGAAATATTTTTATTATCCCCTTCACCGCTTAGTTGATAATGAGTTATAATGATTTTTTATTGGCTTATTGCGCCGAAAAGGTGCATTCTATAGCCTAGTAGGGGAGAGATGTGTAACTTCTTCCATGCTCATTCTAGAGATTACACATGTTATTTATAAAAAATAATAAAATATTGTTAAAAATAACATGTTTGCTCAAATTAGATTTTAAATATTTAGAACGACATATATGAAATTACACAAATTAAATATATTAAAACCACAAACATTGTTATTCTATAAAATGATTTGCAGCTCGAGAATTTTGACCACTTTCAGTGCTTGGCAGATCCATTTCAAAATGGATCTTTGTTGGTCTTATCACATCTCACACAGGTGGTCTATGTAAAGTGCCTTTAGACACAATGATTTTACAAATTGATGGTGGACGTTATATGCATGTATGGGTTGTTCTAGAGTGTGATGAATTTAGTGTGCGCGGTATGTTTAGAGTTTCTTAGGGATTTTATTGAGGCTCAACAAACTTAATTAGTATAGGTGTAGATGTAAGAGCTACTAACTGGACAAGCTATAGATGATGAAGGCAATTTTGATGATTGAGGCTATATTTTAGTCATTTTGATTACCTACAATTGACAATGAAAAGAAAATTTGATCATCGAGCCCTTATATTTTGGGAACTTTTTGTTGTTTAGATTTTATATTTCGTATTGTAGGGAAAATAAAATATGAGGGTTAGATTTTGGACAGTTCAATTGTAGGGGAACATTTTGTGTAAGATTGCAACATTGCATTGACTATCCATAAATCCATCTTGAGGGGGATTTGTTTCTTTTTACTTCAATTTATGGGTGGAATTGGTATGTGCATTGACTATCCATAAATACCAAGGATTGACATTAACAAGGTCAACCATTAACATTGGTAACAATGAGCGTCAATGTTTGACCTTCAGAACAATGCCATGCACTACAAACTGAGAAGGGATGCAAATTGCACCATCGTTCTCCTTCAAACACTATGCAAATATGAAAGACACTTCAAATGTCTCGCTTCGAAAAAAGGAAGAGGTACACATTCATTTTCTATCCCTTTCATACTTAAAAGTGCAACCCTCAATCCTTGTACTCCCCCTTCCAAATGAAAATACCAATGTCGATTTCCAATATAATGAGAGTCAAACTTGATCACTAGCTAGCCATTTATTGTTTTACTCATATATGTATCCTTTCTTGTACGAGAAATTAATGTACATTTCATTTTACTTGCCATCGATTACATGAGTTTCTATTTATTGCTTATTAGTATTGGCAATAGAGTTTTTTCTTTTTAATTTCATTGACTACTATACCTACTATATATTGGTTAGACTTACTTTCAACACATAAAATTATATTTTTTTTCCTTGGGAAAAAAGCATAATTTTATTTTAGCAAAAAACGAATAAAATTACATTATGTAGATGCAAATGCATTACGTGCAAAACAACTACGTGTCAAAGCACATAGTAGAAAAAACAGACCAAAGGTCTGAGAAAAAAACAAAAGAACCATATAATACATCACTGTACAGAGAAATCAAGGGTTAAAATAATCCTCTAATTTCCCTTTTTTCCCCTCTTCTTTGATTTCACTTGTATCCATCCTCCTTGCAATGGTGTAGCTACAATCAATTGTTTACATGCCACCTCCTTTGGTTGTTGAACATAAACTTGTTCCTTATTAGAATCTGAACTTCCTGATTCATGTGCACACTTTAGTCCACTTAAATAAGCATCCATAGGAATCACAACATTTGTTTGAGTTTCCTCACCAGAGTTCTTTTGTCCTAATGTTTGTGCATCCACTGATTTAGATTTCATCAAATTTTCCTCATTTCTCTGTAAATCTTGTTGTTCTTCGTCCTCACTCTCCTCGTCCTCATCCAGAGGTGGAACATAGCTTGCCTGCCAATTTTTACGATTTGCAGTCGACCCCTTTTTCTTCTTTGGAAACTTTTTAGAAAGGGGGCATGAGTCTTGAAGATGACTTGTCAAATGGCAAAATTTACATCTAAAAGTAGTATTTTCATAGTCTAAACTCTGAATCCAATTGAAAGATTCATGTTTCCACTGTAATTTATCAGGGAGACCTTTGTCGAGGTCTATCTCCACACAAATTCTTGCATAAGTAAATAAACCATATTCATTCCTTTCGCTATCACTTTTGATAAAACTCCCAAGAAAATTGCCAATGTCTTCCAGTACTAAATGATGTCAGAATGGTAGAGGCGAATTTGGCAACCTCACCCATATCAACATCTTGGTTACCACCATGGAGTTTGCATCAAACTCAAGAAACCAAGGGGTTATGAAGAGCCTAGCTCTCCCCCAAAACCAAGGACCCTGCGTAAAGATCTTTTGATAATCTTCCTGGGATTCAAACTGAACAACAAAGAAACCCTTGGAACATAAAGAGGATTTGACAATTGGTTGTCCAATTTGTGTGAATCCATTGATGGAGATCAAAATATCTAGGCCAAAACCCATTAAAGCGACAGATGACAGCTACAGATTGTAGCGTACTAAAAAGTTGTTTTACTTGTGGATTCTTGATCTCCAGGGTTGGTGTGGATTCCAACTTTTCCACTAAATACGGATTGGGCTGGGAAGAAGAAGAGACCGCTGTCTCTGACCCCTTTGGATGAGCTGCTTCCTTAAAAGACGAAGGACAAGAGGTTCCTCTTTTTCCTTTTGCTCTCCCCACAAACGATGCATCAAAGAAATAGATGAGTTCTTGGAGATCCGACAATCTATTAGCGTATAATATTCTTGCAACACTTTACCTTCGTGTAGAAAGTAAACAGAGGTTATAGGAAAACCCTCTCTTCGCTCTAGAACTACTTTTAGAGTCTCCACTGAATCAAAAGCATGAACCCACACCAAAATCGACTTCCCAGCGGGCAATTTTATAAAAATATGAAAACTGTCTATATCTTCCCTAACTCCAGATTCAAAGGAGGTAATGGAAAAAAGAGAGGGCACCACCACCCATGAGGAAAAAGAAAGAGCAAAAAATAGGCCTACCGGATTCAATACCTTGAGGTAGCAATTCTGGAGCAGCGGACGAAAATGATAATTGGGGACTCCAATCCTCCTTTAAACTTCCTGCATGAGTTTTCTGATGGTGTCCGTTGCTAGCATGCAAAGGCATTTAGTTTTCCCAACAAGCAGCTTCACAAATACAGGGAAACTCTTCGCTTCTTCTGCTTTCCGTTCCCTTTCATCCTGTTCTTGACTGGTTTGATTCCAAATGGACGACGTTCTAGTACCTTCTCGATCTGAGGTCCCAAGAGCTAGGTCCGCCTCCACTCCTATTCTCTACGCATGCATCCGATCTGTTGATTTCAGGGTTGACTGGTCTAGGCCAATGCGAGGGGACAAAGGGATTGATGAGTTTTGATGGATGAAGGGCATTGTCGACCGCACAACCCAATGTGTGCAGGTGGTTTTCCTTTTGAGTTTTCGAGGGCTTCAAGCTTCTAAATTCGTCTTAGATTGAAGCACCAGAGCCCTAGATCGGGCTGAACTCCCTCTCTGCGCCTGCGCAGCTCCATTATGCCCTTGCTGCGGGAGCAAAGAAGGGTGAACGGCGGCCATTACAAGGGTTTTCAAGGACATCAAAGTTTACAATCCTTTACTCGTGGTGTTTCTACATATAAAATTATATTATCTACATACCCACAAATTTCTCTCATTGCACCGAGAGAAACGAGGTGCTCTCAGCCCAGTATGGGGGTGATCCTGTCATGTTAGTCACGTTATGCTAGCCGACATAAAAAAATTATGTATTCATATATTTATGTTGGCTAAAACATAAAATAATATAGAGAAAAACATGTCGCATAATTGATCAAATAATAAAACCCAATAATAAAACTAAATGAAAAGTAATTAAAAGATCCATGTTAAACTCGGATTTACCAAACACTAAAGGGATCAAAATGTTTGAGGTGCAATTTTTTATGAACATTTAAAAATTTAAGATAAAAATAACTTACACCTAAAGAAATTGGATCCCTCTAGGTGCTTTCTAGATGCAGATTTAAGATGGATCTATGCTGGTTTTACAACAAATTGAATTTCACTTAGATGTTTCATTTTACCCACTTTAAAAAAAATACTAATTATTATATTTACAAATATTTCATTTAGTTTTTGAGATAAACATATACTAAAATTGATGAGCTGCAAAACTAACATAATAAAAAAAACACTTGAATTAAAAAATTTCATCCATTTAATTTTAAAATATCGAGCCCGGTTTCGTTCAAAAACATGTTTCCTTAGGATGATCTTGCCTCAACATGAAATGAGCTATTGCTAGTATGGTGGAGGTGAGTTACAACTAACGACACACAAAAGTAAATAAAGATTTAAACTTGTTCCCATACCTTTTGAGAGGAAATTTCACCTTTATTAATCCTCTTTACAGAAGTTACAAATTGACGGAGTCATATAATATTTAATATTAAAAGTATTTTTTTTTCTATTTTACGCGGAATTCAGGAATTCAAATGATATTATTATTATTTTAATATATTAAATATTGAAATATTGATTTTTTTAATTTTTAAATTAAAAATTAAAAAAAAGCTATGAATAAATTCTCACTTGTAAAAACTCATATTATTTAATATCAACTAAATAAAAAAACAAAAAACTTAAGATAGGAATAAGAAAACAGAAACTTTAACAAACACATTGTAACACGTTGAAAATAATTCACATGCTTATGTCTATATTCACATATACTTTAATTATTTTAAAATATAATATTTTCAGTTAAAAAAAAATGTTAGGCCACGGAGCAGATAATCCATGTTCCCTCAACAAATCCTTCCGAATCTCCTTCCAAATTGGCAGGTTGAACATAGTAGCGGTGTAATAACAGCATGTCGACATCGGAAAGGAACAGAAAAGAGAGTCTACCCACTGCACCTTATAAAATAAGTAAATAAATATTAATTTCAGAAATTATTAGTTAGAATAAAGGAAGTCAATCCTAGGCCACCGAACATTGAAGAACCTGAAAATCAGGACACAGTCGGACGTCAAAGCTTATTCTCATGAAGGAATCTGATACCTGAAACCCTGGTGTGATCAGAGGGAGCAGAGAAGAAGAAGAAAGAAAAAGCAGCCATGGCGGATCTGCCGGAAGATTCCCTGGCTTCGGCTTTAGCTGTGGGGGATTGGGAATGGGACAGCGTTTTGGACTTCTCCATCGGTTCCCCCACCGCTCACATTTTGCCTTGGCAGTCCGAGGAGCTCTCTGTAAACCTAAACGAACACGTATTTCCTTCTCAGGCCCTTGGAGTTCCGCACGCCCCGGAGGCGCAAAATTCAGTCCCTGGTAATCGATCGCATGTCGGGGATGATGACGATGAGGAGGATGTCGAGTCCGGCCGGATCCGCAAACGGGATCCCCGGCTAACGTGTTCGAATTTCTTAGCGGGGCGGGTACCGTGCTCTTGCCCCGAAATGGAGGCCAACGAGGAGGAGGAATTGAGCCGGAAGCGCGCAAAGGTCATCGTGGCGCGTTGTCAGGTGCCGAGCTGTGAGGCCGATATTAGTCAATTGAAGGGCTATCATCGGCGGCACCGTGTCTGCCTGCTTTGCGCGAATGCAGCCACCGTTGTGCTCGATGACGTGTCTCAGCGGTACTGTCAGCAATGCGGCAAGTAAGTTCTTCATTTAGAGTAGTTTCATACAGTTGGAAAATTAACGGTATCTTTAAAGCAGGGGCAGAAAATCTTTAATTATTCCCCTAATTTCAGTCATTTGTAGATATTTATTGTTATAGATAGAAAAAGGAGGAGACGTTTTATAGCGGCTGAAGTGTGAGTTTTTCTTTTATTCATTTGAGTTGGATGATTTACATATATTTAGAGTCAAAGACAGAAAATCAATGGTGTCTTTTAAGGCAGAAACTGAATTGTCAGGCTCCGGAAGCGAATCTTCGGTTATTTCCCGAAATTCAGTAATTTGTAGGAATTCAGTTTTAAAGATAGAAAATATGTGTTATTCAAGCAGTTGATGACTAATGTAAGTACCGTAGATAAGTCTTGCGAGTATCGTTATTGGCAATTTAGCGGTGGGGTTATAAATTCCGGTTATTGGAAATGTCCGAAAAATATTGGCAAACTTAAAAGAAATACAAGATGTATTCAGGTCTTTAAGTTTTATTTAACAAAAACATAATATAAATGAAAAACAACATCTAATAATCACTTTGCCTCGCAAATACAAAAATAAAAATAAGATTTTTATTTCAAAATAAGGCAGTAATCTATTCTATTAACTGGAAAACATAATATACATTTACAGACCATGGCTGGTTTGCCACATGGGAAACCAAACCAGCACAATGGTAACAGTTCAAGGAGGATAATTAACAAAGTGCCAATAACAACATAACAAGTGTAAGAGGTGAGAGGACTGCCCAGAATAACTGGGAAGCCAGTGCTCTTCATCTTTAGAAGTAACAATGAAAACTGAAACTGCATAAGGTTTTTTCTGCCATAAGAACAACACAAAAAAGGGGTAAACCTGTGAACAGCATCGATGAACCAAAAAAACAGCGAGAGCTAATCTGTCTATGCATTGTCAAGTTCCCTGGAGGGGAATTGAGGATGGAGGTCCACATACTTGGGGCAAAGGTACACCTTCATATCCGATGCCACTTGAAGGGTGCTGTCATGTGCAGCATTGTGCTTCATGAGCTCTTGTCCAAGAAGGAGCTTCACATTCCAATAGGGGAATGTGGCTGAGGGTTGGGGCGGAGGGGAGAGAAGGGGCCGACAAAGAGGAGGAGGATGAATGGACGGTCGTTTGCTGTTTTTCCCATGATTGATGCTTCTCCACCAAGGTCACCATGAGAGTGTTAGGATTATTAATCCTCCCTTGTACAAATTTGGTCATATGTCTAAATCAGGAGTCATGTCTAAATCGGGAGTCCATCCAGTCTATTTATAG
>LPNX010655904.1:111152-128686 GCA_001517045.1 Pseudotsuga menziesii
AGTCTCCTCTTTCTGAGAGATTTCTTGACGAATTATCCAGGGGACTGAGGATATATATATTTCCTCAATGGATTTGGGTTGGGAGCTACCTCCCCGACGACTTCGAGCCCTTTGTTCAGGCGGCATGGGGATGAAATGCCAAAGCAGATGAAGACGAGGACCATGAGGAACCAGAGTGTCACGACCTCCCTAGTGCCACCCTTCAATTCTGTGGTAAGCATCTCTTAGGGGGTGTGCGACATTGCTACATTGTTAGGTGCATCAAACTCAAGTATGTATGCAAAATTGAATTTTTTTTTTGATGGTGAAGTTATAACAATGCCTGCCCCTTTCCCAGCTTTGGAACAAGCTCCATCAAAACTCATTCTTCATAGCTGATCAAACTCCTCATCATTAGCTTTTTCTCTAATGGGTATAAGATAGTTAGCATAGATTGCATGGTTCCCAAGATTGTCAATTTCACAAATATACTCATTATCTGGCTCATCAAGATCTTCTACATGATACTTTCTTTCCTTTTCTCTATATAACTTGACATGCGCATCTTCAGAAGCAGGAATCATAGCGTAAGTCCATTCCATTTTAATAGATCCTTCTAGAGAGGCATCCCATTTTCTCGATAACAACATTCCCCATCTGTCAGGAACATCTATGACCACTATGTCCATGGTTACACCTATGTCAGGGTATGCTACTAGTTTGACTGGAAAATTTAGAATTATACCCACGACATCGATTTCTCTTGAATCCATGGCACATACATTATGGAATGGCCTTGAGATAGTTAAGCCCATTTGTTCCATGACTTTTCTAGTCATGATGTTTGATGACGCACCTGAATCAAGCATGCAATTGTGCAACAATTTGTTCTTTGCAATCAAAGAAATGTAGAAGACATTGTTATCTCCCAAAATAATTTATTTTCGTATGAAGAATTTAATTCACGCAATGAGGGATATGAATGTCATTAACAATTTGAAAGCCTCTGTTTTTGATGAAAATTTCACGAGTTATAGCTTTCGGTGGATGGGGCGAGGATCAGAACATCTCATTAGCTAGCGAAAGATGGAAGATAAATAATAGGTGGAAAACCCCTTTGGCGGTTAGGCGTATTGCTAAACTTTTTACTGCCATCAGAATATTTTTTAAAACAGTGATCGGAGGTGTAGTCCTCTATTACGCCGACGTTTCGGAGTTTAGTTCACTGCGGTGCTGCCACTACGGAAAATCATCGGCGATCGGAAGAACTAAAGACTACACGTCAGCGAGTTAGTCCACTAAGGAGCCGAAACGACGGAAGATATACAGACTACGGCTTCCGATCAATCAACAGAAAATCATCGGTGATCGGAAGAACTAAGGGCTATGGATCGGCGAGTTAGTCCACTAAGGATCCGAAACGGCGGAAGACAAACGAACAAGGCCTCCGATCAATCAATAATCATTCCGATAGCGCGACAATAGGAAATCATTGGCGATCGGGAGAACTAAGAACTATAGATCGGCGAATTTAAGACTAAGCTCCTCCGCAGTGTCGGCGGCACAGATAACTAAAGCTCCAATTCCTTCGTCAAACGACTTCCGACAGCGATAAGATTAGTTCGTTTCACCTCCGAAACAGCGGCAGCGTTCTGGTCTAAGGCGTCGACGGGTTAGAGGTCAGAACTTCTGATCGGTGACCGCGGCGACAAGGTAGAAGAATCCGGCGGATTAAACAAGAAAGGTCACTTCAGTTAAACACCGAGACACTGGCTGTTGGCGGCAATTTCACACTGAGCTAGCAGTGGTGATTATCAGCGACCACTTCAGTTATTAAAAGTTCGCTCAGTGAACTAGATCTTCACAATAGATAGACAAATAGTTAGCAAGGGTTTGAAGCCCTAATATGAGAAAACTATTACTTTCAAGTATTTTTCGTGTAAACAGATCGGATTTTCAGGATCTGTCATTTTTGTAGAAGGCTATAAAGCCCATGATTGATTTTATAATAAAGGGTTCGACTTTGGGGATTTGTAAGCCTATTCTATTGTCAAGCGTCTCATCTTGTTTATTCTAATTGTAAGCTCCTTTGTTATGAGTTGTTTAGCCATCATCTTTATCTTTACTATACTTATGCCTGAATGTGCATTTAGGTGATTTTCAAGTTGATTAATAGCTAATAGCTGTCATCCTATTGGTTTATTAATGCTATTTGATTTATAAGTACCATCCTTGTCAGGATTTAGCCATTTATATGCATCTGTTTTGTATGTAAGTCTGCCAGCTTGACATCAGTAAAGGAAAATGTCAGCAGCATAAAAAGGTATTTCCTGTTGGCTTTTATGACCCTGTTGCTTGACTATCTGGAACTTATGAGCAGCATAGATATCAAAATATTGTTGTCAGATGATAGCTGATTTTGTCACCCTTCAAAACTACATTGCTGCATGCTAGGGTTTCATTTATTTTTTGGGTCAAGATCAGGGATAAGTTCAGCAGATCAGCTTCTGACCTGGCTTCATTGGAAGCATGATGTCACATGATAAGAAGGATCTACTGATTAGAATTAGGAGTAGGAGTAGATAGGAAAATAAGCTCTTAATATGAGCAGCTAGGTCATTTTCAGTTGTTTTCATGAATAAGCAAAGCAGGCTACAGGTAGGGTGCAGTGGATCAGTTATAGAAGACAAATGACTCCATGCCCAATGGAACACTAGAAGATAGCTTTAATTATTCTTTTTCAGGAAAGGCATTTTGGTCTGGGGTTCTTGGGACCTCACTGGGAGGTTCCCATCCCTAAGTAGGAGCTAGATGTTATCTCTCAAAATAATTTATTTTTGTATGAAGAATTTAATTCACGTAATGAGGGATATGAATGTCACTAACAGTTTGAAAGCCTCTGTTTTTGATGAAAATTTCACAAGTTGTAGCTTTCGGTGGCTTGGGTGAGGATCAGAACATCTCATTAGCCACCGAAAGATGGAAGATAAATAACAGGTGGAAAACCCCTTCGGCGGTTAGGCGTATTGCTAAACTTTTTACTGCCATCAGGACATTTTTTAAAACAGTGATCGGAGGTGTAGTCCTCTATTACGCCGACGTTTCGGAGTTTTAGTTCACTGCGGCGCCGCCACTGTGGAAAATCATCGGCGATCGGAAGAACTAAAGACTACGCGTCGGAGCTTGAAGACATAAACCGTCGGCAAGATAGTTCACTAAGGAGCCGCAACGACAAGAAACAAACTGACTACGGGTTCCGCCACAACAGAAAATCATCGACGATCGGAGGAACTAAGGACTACGCGTCGACGAGTTAGTCCACTCAGGAGCAGAAACGACGGAAGATATACAGACTACGACTTTCGATCAATCAACAGAAAATCATCGGCGATCAGAAGAACTAAGGGCTACGGATCGGTGAGTTAGTCCACTAAGGAGCCGGAACAGCGGAAGACAAACAGACAAGGCCTCCGATCAATCAATAATCATTTCGATAGTGCGACAATAGGAAATCATTGGCGATCGGGAGAACTAAGAACTATAGATCGACGAATTTAAGACTAAGCTCCTCCGTAGTGTCGGCGGCACAGATAACTAAAGCTCCGATTCCTTCGTCAAACGACTTCCGACAGCGATAAGATTAGTTTGTTTCACCTCTGAAACAGCGGGCGCTTTCCGGTCTAAGGTGCTGACGGGCTAGAAGACAGAGCTTCCAAGCGTCGACGCTGAGAAGATTAGTCGTTGGAACCTCCGACACTGCGACAGCATTCTTCTTTGAGGTTCCGATGCATTAGTTGTTTCAGCTTCCGATTGTCGACAAGCTAGCGATGGAAAGCGCTGATGCATAAACAGTCGCGACATTAATCATTTGAGGCGTCGACATTGCGGCAGCGTTCTGGTCTAAGGCGTCGACGGGTTAGAGGTCAGAACTTCCTATCGGCGACCGCAGCGACAAGGTAGAAGAATTCGACGGATTAAACAAGAAAGGTCACTTCAGTTAAACACTGAGACACTGGCTGTTGGCGGCAATTTCACACTGAACCAGCAGTGGTGATTATCTGCGACCACTTCAGTTATTAAAAGTTCGCTCAGTGAACTAGATCTTCACAATAGATAGACAAATAGTTAGCAAGGGTTTGAAGCCCTAATATGAGAAAACTATTACTTTCAAGTATTTTTCGCGTAAACAGATCGGATTTTCAAGATCTGTCATTTTTGTAGAAGGCTATAAAGCCCATGATTGATTTTATAATAAAGGGTTCGACTTTGGGGATTTGTAAGCCTATTCTATTGTCAAGCGTCTCATCTTGTTTATTCTAATTGTAAGCTCTTTTGTTATGAGTTGTTCAGCCATCATCTTTATCTTTACTGTACTTATGCTTGAATGTGCATTTAGGTGATTTTCAAGTTGATTAATAGCTAATAGCTGTCATCCTATTGGTTTATTAATGCTATTTGATTTATAAGTACCATCCTTGTCAGGATTTAGCCATTTATATGCATCTGTTTTGTATGTAAGTCTACCAGCTTGATGAGTTCTCCATCCTTGCACCTTATTGTCAAATTACTGAACAAGTTGTAACTAAAAACCTTGTGATTGAGTGAGCTTCATGCATGTCTTGAGAGTGGGAGGTTATATAGGTCACTTGACTTGATCCATATCAGAAAACCCTAAAAACATTTTAAGTTACCAGGCATTCTCGAGCTACAACCTAGAGGAGTTTCCTTTAAGCCTAAAGAAATAATGCTTCCTTTATCAGCCTGATGACTTTAATACTGATTGAGTGTCCTGATCTGTTCTAAGTATCAAATGTCCTCAGTCAATTCTGCAGTACCCGCTCGAACCTATATGGGAATTAAGTAGGTTAGCAGGTGTTTTGGTGCTTAATTAGAAGAGGACATTACAGTCCTCCCCGCTTGAAATTGCTTGTCCTCAAGCAACTGCAAACTAGGATGCTGCAATACCTGCTCTCTCTCCCATGTGGCATCCTCCATAGGTAATTCTTTCCATTTTACCAAGTACTCTTGAATCACCCTGTTTCGGAGTTTCCTTTCTCGCACCTGTAGGATTCTCTCTGGAATTAGTACCAAAAGCCCTTCATCATCTAAGGGAGGCAACTCGGTGGATGGAGCAATGTGTTGCCCTATTGTTTTCTTGAGGTTGGATACATGAAATACGTTGTAAATTTTGCTTTCCTTTGGAAGTTCTAGTTCATAAGCCACCTCTCCAACCTTCCTGACTACCTTGTAAGGACCATAGAAGCGAGGTTTTAGCTTTTCTGCTCCTTTTTTTGAGGGAATATTACTTGTAAGGTTGTAGCTGTTAATATACCAGATCTCCTACCTCAAAACTCCTCTCAATCCTGTGTCTGTTTGCATATAGCTTCTGCTGATTCTGAGCTGTCTATAGATTCTACTTCAGGACCTTGAGAATATCTTGGCTGTCCTGTACCCAATCTTTGGCCTTTGGTGCCCTGCTGTCTCCAAAAACCAATTCTGCAAAATTCAGTGCCTCGTAGCCATATAGAGCCTTGAAAGGTGTCATTTTAATAGACAGGTGGTGGGTAGTATTGTAGCAGTTCTCTTCCTAGGTGTAGCCATTTAATCCATGTCTTCTATTGCCCTGCTACATAGTTTCTTAGATACCCCTCAATCCACTTGTTGACAATCTCTGTTTGCCATCGCTCTGAGGATGATAACTCGTGCTTGTAGCAAGTTCTGTCCCTACCAATCTGAACAACTCCTGCCAGACAGCGCTGGTGAATTTATTGTCACGATCACTAACAATGGTTTTGGGTAGCCCATGGAGTCTGAGAACCTCTCTGAAAAATAAATTGTGTACCTGTGATGCTGAATAGTCGAAAGAGATAGCAAAGAAGTGAGCAAATTTGGTCAACCGATCTACTACCACATATAAGCAGGCTCGTCCCTCTACCTTGGGTAAACCTGTAATGAAGTCCATCGAGATGCTTTCCCATTTTTGCTTTCGGTATCGGTAATGGTTGAAGTAACCCTGTCGGATGAATGTGTTCGATTTTATTATGCTGGCAGATACTGCATTCTCGAACATGTTGTATTACCTCCTCCTCGAGGCCTTTCCACGAGAACCTTTCTCTGATCTGTTTGTAAGTCTTCAAGAACCCCTAATGTCCTGATAATGGTGAGTCATGGGATGCTTGTATGATCTTCCTCTTTAAAGTTGATTCTGGGACGAGGTATATCCTACCTTTGTAATAGATGATGTCGTCAATGATCTTGTACCTATCATCCTGGACCTGTCCATTTAGTAACTCACAAGCAAATTTGTTTTTGGAATATTCTACTAAGAGAAGAGACCTCCAATCCGTGGATATACTCATGAGGGATAATGAGGTTGGTCGTCTGGATAAGGCATCAACTATTGCATTGTTCTTACCCTTGACATACTCTATTTCAAAGTCATATGCCTGTACCTTGCTGAAACATTTCTGTTGGCGCTCATTTAATTCTTTTTGCTCCAAGAATTATTTGAGGCTGTTGTGATCTGTCTTGATTCTAAACCTGCTTCCCACCAAATACTGTCTGAATTTAGTTAAGGCATGTAAGATGGCTAACATCTCCTTATCATATATGGTGTAGTGGCGTTCATAGTCTATAAGTTTCCGACTTTCAAATGCAATCGGGTGATGGTTTTGCATCAGAATCGCCCCTAGTCTTTCTCCTGAAGCATCACACTCCACTATGAATGGCTGTGAGAAATCTGGTAGTGCCAAAACTGGACAAGATCTCATCATTGTTTTCATTTCCTCAAAGGTTTGCTGTGCCAATTCTGTCCATGTGAATGCCCCTTTCTTTATGAGATCGGTGAGTGGTGCGGAAAATTGAAAGAACCCCTTAACGTACCTCCTGTAATATGTGCAAAGGCCTAAAAATCCCTTCAGTTCAGTAACTGTCTTTGGTGTAGGCCAATCCAAAAATGGCTCTAATCTTTTCCATATGAACTTGTACCCTTTTGCGCTAATTATATGCCCTAGATACAACATCTCTTTCATACCAAACTCACACTTAGACATTTTCGCGTAAAGCGAATGCTCTTCTAGAATTCTCAATAACTCATCCAAGTGTTTCAAATGCTCCTCCCAAGTTTTATTGTAAATTAAAATATCATCAAAGAATACTAGTAAATACTTCCATAACTGAGCCCTGAAGGTGTGGTTCATGCAAGATTGGAAAGTTGCTGGGGCGTTGGTGAGTCCAAAAGGCATGACCATAGTGGCAACGGAAAGCTGTCTTGGAAATGTCTTGATCCCTTACTCGGATCTGATGGTAGCCTGATTGAAGATCAATTTTTGAAAAGTATTTGGAATCCCGTAGCTCATCCATTAATTCATCAATCTTGGGGATGGGATACCTGTTTTTGATGGTCTTCTTCTTGAGTGCTCTGTAATCAATACACATTCGTAAGGTGCCATCTTTCTTTTTAACGATGCAAATGGACTAGAACTCGACCGAACATATCCTAGTTTTAGTAATTCCTTGATCGTCTTCTCGATCTCGTCCTTGTATCTTTTGGGATGTCTGTATGGAGTGGTTATGACTGCCTGTGTCCCCTACTCCAACTCAATAATATGCTCAAATCCCTATCTGGTGGCTGGCCTGTTAGAAGATCCCTAAATACTCTCTCATGTTTCTGCAATAGTGCCTGAATATCTGCTGGATGTTGGGTGTTGTTATCTGGAGGTTTTTTAAAAGTGACAAGGCACTCTGCTGACCATTCTAAGTCTCCCTATTTGAGTACGGCCTCCATTCTTTGTGATGATACTCGTTTGGGGGGAGAAGTGTTCATGCCCCTCAAAACTACCCGTTTTCCATCCTGCCCCTGGAATTCCATTTACATTGCCTTGTAATCTGTAGTATATTTTCCTATTGAATAGAGCCATTAGACACCTAATACTACATTTGTACCAGCCACATTCACCACATAAAATGAGTGTGTCATATTGTAGTTCCCTAATGTGACATTCAGTTTGGGAATCCAATAGTTGCACTCCATGCTATTATTTCCTGCTACTGCTACAGTGAATCCCTCAAATTTCTTTGTCGGAATAGCCCGCTTAGCCACCCATGCCGCATCAATGAAATTGTGGGTTTCTCCCCCATCAATTAGTACACCTACCCTATGGTCCTGTACTACTCCCCTGATCCCAAGAGTATGAAATATGGGTACTCTGGATAATGTAGCAATAACTCTCTTTGGTGCTTCTCCTTGAAGTGACTCTTTTTCTACAGCCTGTCGTCCGCTGAATGCACACCGTCAGCATAAATCTTTTGCATTGTTGTTTCCCTAAGCGGGAAAGGTTAGGTCTTGGGGGCAAGCAAAGAGCCAGGTGCTGTCACTTGATCCCAGCTCCTTCGTTTAGGCTAACTCCTAACGAAGCCAAGGGGGGTAGTCCCTAAAAAAGGTTGTCTAAGGCTCTTTAAAATGTTTTTAATGATTCTTAGATGGATGGTGTGAATTAGTGTTGTTTAGGAGTTTTTTGATATACACAAGAACTAATTACGCAATCCACGTTGCTATTTGCAAAACACGATATGAATAATAAGACGGAAATTAAAGCATCCATGCATGAATAACTTAGAAATAAATGGACAAATGGTCCAAACAAGATAATGCAAGAATTGAAAGACCAGTGCCTTAAATGGTGTCGAAGTGCTGGGGATGCTGAAATACAAGTCTTTGATGTTTGTGAGATCGTTTTGCAAATGCTTCTTGGTAAATTTTAGTGTAAGTTTTAAGATGAGGTTGATTATTAAATGGGAGGGGGATCTCCAAGATATACATTTCGGTACGGGAGATATGTCCAAAACCCTTAACCGATGCGGCTACCCGCAAAGAATATGTAGGCTGGTCTGGAGTCTTTGAAGCTATGTTCAACACTACACCGCAAGGGTGTAGCCTAATTGGCGCCTCGAGGTCACTGACTAGTTGTTCCTGCTTCCTTTGGGTATTTTGCCACTGCAATGGCTTAAATCTAGGCGTTGGATTTTTGCCTTGGGAAAGTGGTAAATTTTATTATAGTTGTACTTAGAGTTAAGCATGATAATTAATAAGTTACAGTGCTTTTGGGTATCTTGAACAGGTAGATCATACACACTGTAGAATGGTAAGTTCCAATTTTAGGGGATGTGTGAGTACAAGATTTTATTAACAAACACAACTCTCTGACAGAGAGTGCTCTTGATCCACCTTATGTCGAGATTCAATAGTCTTATCTAACCTACTATGATAATGCAATGCAAGTGCTCTTGACTTGTCTTATGACAGGTTCAAGAGTCTTTGGGTTCTTTTTATGAATAATTAAAAAAATTGAAACAAGAAGTATGCAAGTGATGAAAGTTTAACTAACAATTAGTGGAAATAAACTAATTCTAGCAAGCAATCTAATCTTAAGCAAGGAAAGAAACAAGATACACTTTCCCCAAATAGGGGAAGTAGAAAAAATGTGGGAGGCTTAACCCCACTAGTCCATTTTTTATTAATGATTACAATAAGAGGGATTTTAACCCTTGAAAAAGAAAGATTGCGAGCTACTAAGATGAATGAGCCTTAATGGCTTTTTACAAGGATGCAATTTTATGCTCGATTCGTCTTCTTAGTTTTTTGCACTCCTCTTCGATCTTCAAGTCCTTGAACCTGTCTTCTTGGTTTACTCTTTGATATCTGCACAACAGAAACAAGCACTCATGCACCCATTATTGTTAATAAACAAGACTAATCTAGATGCAAAAATTGGAATTAATCTAAGTATGAAATTGCAATTTTTTAGTCTTTTCGATGTGAAAAACTAGGAAAAAGGTACATGCAAAAAGAGTAAAAAGAATGCTGAAAAAGATGAAGAAAATGGGGCAGCCAACAAAGGAGTTAGATGGCTGCAAAAAATGAAGAAAAGGGGCAGCCAAATAGGAAGAAAGATAGCTGCAAAAAAAGGGAGGAAAAGAGGTTCAAAAAGTGCCGAAAAGAGGTTGCAAAAAGTGCCCAAAAAGGCTAAAAATTGAGGTGAAAGAGGGAAGCCAACTAAGAGAAAATCTGGCTGCAAAATAATGAGGAATAGGATAGCCAAACAAAGGAAATGATGGCTGCAAACAAAAGGACAAATAGGGCAGCCAACAAGCGGACAATTGGCTGCAAAAATTGAAGGAAAGAAAGCCAAAAAGAAGAGCAAAAAGAGGCGAAAAAGAGAAGCAAAAGAGGCAAAAACAAGAGCAAAAAGTAAGGAAGGAAATCAGAGAAGCAAGAAAGTAAGGAGTGAATACAAGAGACAAGGTAGCAAGTATACAGAAGAAGGAAGAAAGAAGAGACTTGTAACCAGTGAAAAGATTTTAAATTTTTGATTAGGAGAGGTAAGAAAGAGCCCCTTTTTAGCCGTGTGTTTTTTGAAGCTGGGATCAAGCGCTATGAAGATCCTGCATGGTGAAAGTATTAGATTAAGAACTCTTGATGAGAAACTTGTTGAGCTTCAACTCCTCATCCTTTGGTGATTCTTGAAATCAAAACAATTCAATAGAAGTAAACGAGATCAAATGCTAGGATGTAATAATCAAAATATTTGAAAAGCATTGGTATAACTAACTACTTCCTGCCCGCTTCAAACATATAATGAATTTTGCGTAGATAACCAAGTTAAGACATTAAATGGGTACTCTACCGTGCTAGATTTATAGCCCTCATGAGCTAATATTGATCAAATATTTATTAAATAAAGAGAGTAGGGTAAGAACAAGATCACCTTGCAAGATGAAAATCACATACAAAAAGCCCACGCATAGACCTCCAAAGTCACTTTATTCCATTAACAAATATCGGTTACAATCTTGACATATTTCTCTTGCAAATTCTCCATATGCAAATGGGAGCAAGAGACCCTTATTTATACAAAAAGAGAGAAGGTAAAACCCCTAAATCAGACTGAAGCTCTGGCAATTGATTCGGAGTTGAACTGATGCCTAACTAAGTTGTAACTGAGTTGCGGAGTAATGAGGGGGGGTGAGGTGGCCTCAATCCTCCTTGGTCTTATCAACCGGCCAATGGAAATGTGCCAAAGAAGAAAAAACGTCCATGCATGGAGAGGGGCGCAAATCCCAAGGTGAAGTTCACTGTAGCACTTCGATACTGACTCAAATCAGTCCAGACTTGATTGAAATCTTCTCAGATGTTTTTTGCCGAGCTAATTAGCCCTTTACTTTATTCAATTTGGTCTTTTTTGGAGATATTTTGATTTTCTCCAATTTACTATTTTTTATTAATATTTCTCATTTTTTGGGTTTTTTGAGAAAATATAAATTACAAGGCCAAATAATTGGTTGAAACTTGGGATAATTGTGTCTAGGGGTTAAATGAGTGTTTTGGCTTAGAAAAAAAGTCTTTATTTGCCAAAAACACCCCTCGGACCACTTAATTATTACAAAATGGAAATTTTCAATTAAACCATGGTCAAAATGGTTTAATTAATTGAAAAATTTAATTAATTCTCTATAGTCAAAAAATAAAATAAAAAAATCACCACGCGTCCGGGAAATTTTTTTCGGACATTGTTTGAATGTATCCCGATGCTTAGGAAATGACCATAGAACATACAACTGGTGTCTAGTAGGTTCATATTTACTAGTTGAACTCTAATAACCCCTTGAAGGCCCAAATTTCAAAATCGGGCATTCCAGCTTTGGAGAAAGCAGGAGAAAAACTCATCGATTATACCCGTCTAAAGGCAAAGCATAATCGACAAGGGAAAAAACTCCCTGGAATACCTTAGTTGAAATCTACGTCGTAGGGGACTGAGCCACTCAAAACCCCTACTAGAACACTTTATTACAAAAACCCCATGGGGCATGGTCATTTCAGCATAAAAATAAAAATGACTAACCAAAATTGGCTAGGCAAAACATTCCGAACTTCTGCTGCACTGGATAAGAACATTGACCATGTTCATCAGATGGTGGTTCAACAGGAGGTTCAACTATGGTACAAAATAGTTGGTAACACTGCCCTCAATTACTCTGCTGTTTCCTTTTCGGATTCCTCCCCTTCACTATCTGAGTAGGCCTCTATATAGTGGGCATTGGATTTCCCCGAGCACTTGGGGCTTGGAACCCATGGTTCCTGACAAGTGAAACATAATTTCTTTCGTCTCAAATCTTTCCTTGTGTCATCGTCCAACCAAGTTTTCTTTTGCATTTCATGTTGGAAAGATTTTCTGTCTTTATCTTTTACTAGAAAGTTTGTCTTAAGTGGAAACTTGTTCTTCGGAATTGAATCTTGTAGATCTCTGGCTCTGCTGATGGCATCCTAAAGAGTGGATGGTTTGTAGGCTTTCACTCACCTCCGTAGAGGTTTTATCAAGGCCTCTGAAAACAACATAATCAATTTGCTCTTCGACACAGTTGTTACCATAACAATAATTCTCTGAAACTCTGAGTCTACTTCTCTGTTTGAGTTGAGCCAACTCTCTAAAGTGTATCTTCAAGTCCTTTCTGTCAAACCGCTCCATGAGCCTCTGTGTCAATTCGCTGTAGGAACTGATGGTGTTGTGACCCAATGTCGCTAGCCCATGGTACCACCACTCATTAGCCTCTCTGTCTAGATGTAAAGTAGCCAATTTAATGGCATCTATCTCTGTCATAAGGTTAAGTTGGAAGTAAGTATCCAACTTCTGGACCCATATCCTCGCTGAACCTCCGCGTGTCTCGTCAAAGTTAGGGATGGTCAATCTGCCCAAGGTTTTCTGCAACTCATAATTCTGGGTAAATCCTCTGTTAAAGTTTCTTGGCCGGTTCCTACTTTTCATATTGCAAAAGTCCGAGAATGACATTGCTGCATGGAATTCATCTCCCAAATCCTTGTACTCCTGTAAGTAAGCTCTAAATGGTTCACTCGGTTCTATTGGCATGACTGGTCTTGCTACTGCATCTGCCAGGAAATGGGGCATAGTAGGTCTGCTGGAAGGTTGTTATGTATATGGGGTGTGTTTTGCATGTTCGTGTAAGCATGCTTCCCACTACTACCGGTGGAGCCTCTATCTACGGGTGAAAGAGGTATATTGTTATGACCCGGTTCTGCCTTCAGAGCCAATCTGTTTATTGCATGCAATACTTCCTTCTGTCCCTTAGCTAGGTCATTCAATGCACTGACCAAGCTACGAAATTCCAACCTATCTTCCTCTTCTCCTGTTCCTTTCCCTCTGTCAGAGTGTATACCTGTTGGGTCCATGTCTGAGTTGGTATCTTCTAACTAGATATCCTCAAATTCCTACTCCTCAATGTACCTACTCTTCCTTTTCCTATAGGTGACAAAAGTGTCTTCTTCTGTATTCATTTACTTCTCATGTTCAAGCCCACAGCTGGCAAGGAACATGCTATGATACCACTGTAATATCCCAAATACTGATATTCTACTGTTTTACTATTCTAGGGCTTGCTTGTACAATCAAGTCTTGCAAAAATATTGAATTTAAAGGTGCATGCAAGGTGCTGTGCTAATGGTCCTAAATTATAGTTGAACTAGGGCAAAGATTTGCAGGAAGAAGGTAAACACTTACCACTGATAAAATGCTGCGGGTTGTCTAGAAATATGATGCATGCACAAGAATTGGATGGTAGTGCGCCTCCTCTGAGATTGACGCCCAGTTGCACATGTGTGCCCTCCTTAGGAAGAAGGTGACGTTTTTGATGCAGGGATGTCAGATGCTGCCGAAACTTTGTAGGAACGTTGGTCTTCACTTGCTGGAGAGATGGAATGCCACATGCAGAGATTTGGACTCCTCTAAGTGCTCTAGCAAATTCTTTTACCTCCTTGGTGCTCATGCCCCTTTCCTCACTGATATGCTGATAACTGCCCCAGATAAGCAAATTGGAAACTGATAATCACTCTATGCCGTGGGATGAGCCTGTCGAGAAAGGGGAAGTCGACATGCAAAGGAAAGACTGGGTTTTGGGGTCCCAACGAAGCCTTCTAGGATTCCCAGCTATTTCCCAGCTGCAAAACATGAACCTGCAAATAGTCCTTCTGAGTATGTTGGATCACGGAACACAGATGTATAAGGTGAATGCCGTTGATAAACCTGGATGGTCTATCCTGAAAGAGACTAGGGCAAATAGTTGCATTACCGAACCCTCGTTAGCTGAAGACGCCGTCTTCAACCCCAACTGTTGCTGCTGCTCAAAAACTCCAAATCAACAACAATAATCATAGCTACCTCCTTTAGTCCAATAACCCTTCTGCTCTCCAGAATTCCTTTAATGACAAGCAGACCTTGAGATAAATAAAGACCAGTGCCTATTACAAATGGAGTCTAAAGGTGGATTACAACTTTATAAACTTACAAATGAATTTGAGATTTAAGTTAAAATTAAACTACAGCTTAGGTGTTGTACAACAAAATGAATGAGCAAATAAATAATGAATCAAGATATTAAGCAATATACAGATGACTTATCAATATATACAAATGAACAAGATTTACAAGATAGCAGAAAAGTACTTTAAGTGAAAATTATTAAACCAACAGTAAATTAAAAAAGGAAATACTTTAAGTTAAATTACTTGAAGCAGTTAATGAAGGTTAAGCATTCATCACATGAACAATTGCAAAGCTGAAAGTAAATACTTGTAATTGAAAAGTGAAAAGCTTGCAAATAAAATAAGAGTGAAAGTGCTTGTAGTAAAACCTTGAATAGCAAGGCAAAGATAAAAAGTAGTGACCTGTGTTTGTAGGACGTTTTGCAATGCTTCTTGGTTTATTTTAGTTGATTTTATTAATGTTGTTCTTCTTGGATTAAGTTTTAGATCTGGTGGTGTGACTACCCCGATCTAGTTCTTCTCAAACCGAAGAAGGAATGCTGTTGCGCTCAACAGGTGGGAGCAAAGCCCACCCCTAGCTCACAGGTCAATCCCCAATGGCCCGGTGCTCACAAGGAGGACGTCGAAGCGCCTAGAGACCCCCTCGGTCTACTACCCCTTGCAGCTTCCGAGTCACTGTTTTTAATCGATTCAAAAATCTCTAGATGGATGCCTATTAAACTAGGACTTCCCTTTCCCCTGGTCGTATCTCGGAGTACCCCGGAGGGTGATAACCGAGTAGAGGAGTAGGAAAAAGAGAAGTTTTGTTGGTTAATTTTAAGTCTTGGGTGATTAAGATGCAATGTAAATTTTAAGTTATCAACAAGATCACCAAGCGATATCCCTTATGGGAGGTGCTGGTATTCGATCTTGGACTGAAAAATTGAATATGAAGATTGTAGCAGGAAAATAAAAGTGTTGCTTTAATTACTTAAGCCCCCACTTCTCCTGCTTTTCATATCCAACTTGAAGTCCCTAAAGGGAGATGACAAGTGGATAGAGGATACACAGGATATATGGGTTGTATGGTTACTTCCTTTAACAGAAAATTAAAGATTACTGAACTTGAAAGAAAACTATAAAAGTAAAGCCTAACCGCACAGCAATCTCTGTGACAGAGATGGTGGTCTGTTACAGAGATAGGTGGGTAACAGAAAAAATAAATCTGACTACGCTAGCCTCACAACAATCTCTGTTACAGAGATGGTGGTCTGTAACAGAGATAGGTGGGTGAATGAAATAAACTTGAAAGGGAAATAGAACTTAAAACAGTAAACTAACCTCACTTCAATCTTTGTGACAGAGATGGTGGTCTGTCACAAAGAGAGGTGGGTGAACAGAAAATAAAGCAATTTTCTACTTCCTAATCTATTTATGTGTATTACAAATGCTTTATAAATTTTGCAGAATACCCCAAGAGGACTCCTCTTTGGGGTTTACAAATAACAGAAAAGAAAGGAAAGAGTTGAGGGCTTGAACCCCTTTTGGAACCGGTTGAAGGTTGAGGTGTTTCTAGGCCAATTTGGGCAGCACCTCCCCTTCACCTGTGCAAAACCTGTCACAAACCAGCAAGCTTTACTTGCTGGAAATCACAGAAAACTCAAAGAATTTGTTAGGAAAAGTTAGTACCAAAAATCACTATATTACAGTAAAAAATCTGAGTGAACATATAATAGAAATATGAAGTTTAGAGGGCTGAAAACAGAGTTTCCAGCCACCTAAATGATGCTCAAATTGCAGAAATAAAAGCCTATACTAATGTACTAAGGGTTGGGGCTTTAAAACCAAGGTTTTTATCACTATACAGTGATAAAAACTGAGTTTTAAAACCCTTTTAACAGAAAGTGCGAAAATGAAAACAGAAAATAAATGGCTGGAAATCACTGTTTTTAAAAGTGAAAGTAACATGTAAATAGCAGAACTTAAAGCCTAAACTAATATACTATGGGTTAGGGCCTTAAAACCAAGGTTTTTATCACTATACAGTGATAAAAACTGAGTTTTAAAACCCTTTTTTCCAAAAGTGCGAAAATGAAAACAGAAAATAAATGGCTGGAAATGACTGTTTTATTTAAACCAATGGAGAAGGCTCCTTTGCTCTGGATCCCTGCAAATAAACCTATAATAGCTGCACAATGTAAGCCAAGAGGTGAGCACAAAAATAGATCCTACAAAATACTATCAAGCTACTCACAAATGAAAGCAGAAAAACTTCTACTTGCAAATCTCTCCACAAAATACTTTGTGGAGAGCTATCTAAGCTAATACAAATGCAACTAAAACAAATACAAAGCAGGTTACCTTACAAAGAAAAATGGAATGTAGACAAGACACCAAAGCTTCCTCCAAAGATTGCTTGTATTATGGCCCAACTAGGGCAAGAACATTACAATGGCAAGAAGAAAATGAGAGAAGAATAATTTTCCGGCAGCATAACAATAGCATAAGAGATCCTGTCCAATGAGGGAGTGAGACCCTCATTATATAGTTGAGGAAGACTCCAACCCCTTGAAGATCAACGGCCAAAATTAGATCTAGATCTAGGTTAAATCTCCACCACTAGATCTAGGTTTTTGACTTTTTAGTACTCTCAATCAATCTACACCCTTAGATTGCTTTTTATCAATGGCTAGGGTGCTTGATCCATGTCTTAACATTTTCCACCCTTAGATCCAGGGTTTCCATGACTCAAGTGGGGGCCCCTTTGACTCAAATTTTAATTTTATTATTTTTAATTTTATCTTTAATCTTTAATCTTTTATTTAATATTTTAAATTTTTAAACTTTATTTTATTTTTTACTTTTTATTTTTATGTTTTTATTTTTTAATCTTTTAATTACTATCTTTTACTTTTTATTTTTTAATCTTTTAATCTTTTATTTTTAAGTTTATATTTTTTATCTTTTATCCTTTATTTTATCTCTCATTTTTTATTTTTTATTTTTTGTTTTTATCTTTTATTATTATTATTATTATTATTATTATTTATCTTTTATTTTATTTTTATTTTTTATTTTTTAACTTTTTTAATTTTTGATCTTTTATTTTTTATTTGTATCTTTTTATTCTTTATTTCTTTATTTCTTTTTATCTTTTTATTAAGACAAGAGGGGCACCCCACTTAGGAGATCTTCAGACATTTACTTGGATCACCTCTTAACTAGGCTTTGACTTTAGCCACTT
>LPNX010655904.1:128705-145622 GCA_001517045.1 Pseudotsuga menziesii
AATTTTTTAACCTTAGACTTAGGCTAAATACACATTTCACCTTAGATTTAATTTTTCAAATTAATATTTTTAAATTTTTCCAATTTTGACTTAGGAAAAATTAAAAAATAACTTGAAAAAATTATATCTTGGCCATGGGGGGGTGGAAAAATTTTGAAATAAATTTTCCTAGGCTTAAGAACCCCCAAACAAAATTACCATGGCATTATTTGATTTTTTCCTTCAAAATCAAATAATATGAATTTTTGACTTAGGGGAATTAATATAGACCCCTCCTGACCAAAATTGGTCTATCTCTTCAACCACTTATCAGAATGACATGGGACTCGAAGCAGTGGCTTAGGGGGTTTCATAGCAATTTTATTTTGCATTCATAGCCCCTATTACAAAATGCCATGCTTGAGCAATTACATTATTACATCAAAATGAGTTAATTAACCCCCAAGGGGTGAAGTTAATTAACTAGAAAAAATAAATAAAAATACAACAACATAACGAAACTCCGCAAGATTCAATACAAATGTCTAGCATGGTCATGAATCATTTTTGAAGCCTTAGCCACCTCATGGACTTGACTGGTAGAACGCCCGTCACCACTTTGGAGGATTTTGAGTGAAAAACCAAACCGATTAAACTCGTTTATTCAACAAGATCAATTGGAAAGGGAAAAAACACTCGATGAGGGGACTTCCCTAATAACCAGTTCCATGGTGTGGCATCCGTATCATATGACCCATACTAGTACATATAATTACATTAATTTTCCCACACAGGGGAGCGGACATTTCGTTTTACAAAGGGGCAATTGCCCTGCAGAAGTGAAAAAATCCTTAGATTTTTCCAAGGTAACATTAGTACAACTATGTACATCTTCATGTACATGGAGTTGCCACCTAGTCGAAATAGGTAGGCAACACCTTCTTAAATAGATAAGCATGCACTTTTAGGGTTTGCATGTCACTTTTAGGGTTTACGCTCCACTTTTGCATGCATGCAATTCTAATTTTATGTTGACTTTAAGCCTAAAGAAATAAGGCTTCCTTTATTAGACTGATGACTTTAATATTGAATGAAAGTCTCGATCTGTTCTAAGTATCAAATGTCCTTAATCAATTCCCTTTTGTGCAGTACCCGCTCGAACCTATGGGAATTAAGTAGGTTAGCGAGTGTTTTGGTGGTTAATTAGAAGAGGACATTACACCCTACTATGCAAGATGATGGGGACATCTTTATTGAAGTTACTCAGTTTTTTGGACAAATCGTTTTTAGGTTTAACCTTCTCATTTTCTTTTGAGTTGACCAGTTTCTCTTGAGGTTTATTAGTAGTTATTTCCTTAGACTTTTAAACTATGTTTTCCTCAGGTTCTGCTAAGGTTTTCATGAAAATATCTCTTTGGCTTGGAATTTTGAGGATCTCAATTACAGGGACAGAAATCTTAGCACTTGATAACCAATTACCCAAATCAATGTTTAGATCTAAAGGGGGAGGAGTTTTTACCTTTGGCATATGTTGACTTGACTTGGTTGGGATCATGTTTTTCTTTCTCTGATAAACCACCCCTTTGTACCTCTCCAAATCTGTTTAGGTGAAGGATTTTCACCAAAAATTTTAGTAGCATTATCCTTTTCCTGACTGTATTCCTTATCTTGCTTCCATTTTTCTTTTGAAATATGATGAACTTGCCCTACATTGTTTATGTAGTCATGACCTCTAGGATGTCCTACAAAGTTATTCATTTCCATTTGTTCTTGTTCCATAATGTAGCAGAATTTTGGACAAGTAGATTCTTCATGAAGTTCATCACAAGGCTGACAATAGGGAGGAACCTCATCAATCACCATGTTGTTTGTTTCAAGTTGATTTGGAGGTATCTGCTCATAAGAAGGATACTTCTTTTTCCACTCCTGGTTTTGTCTAGGTTGGAAGTTTTTATGATTTTGAGAAACCTGTGTTTTTTCCATGTTGTTTATCTTATTTTGCATAGCATTCATCAGGGAAGTACACTTTATCATCATTTGTTTCATCATGTCAGCTACCTCTTTCATTGATTCCTTGCCTTTATCTTTTCCTTCAGGTTCTATTGTTTTTCCTCTGGTATCCTGAGTTTTGGAAGATGAAGTGGTGCCTCTAACAAATCCTCGAATGTTGGACTTTCCTGTAGATTGCATGTTTCTGTCTGTCTTCTCAGCTATTTCCATGGCTTTATTCAGGTCGCTAGGTTCTTTGTCTCTGTTGGTACCTCATTTCTCCCTCGAATGCTTCTGTGTAATATATAAGAATTGAGGTATATGATGGTTTAATATCAGTCGGGCATGATGCTCACCATACTCAGAACTTTTTATTGAATTCTTCTATGGTTTCGTTTTCTTTCTTTTTAGTGTTTGCTAAGGAAACCAAAAGGTCCCTTTTCTCTTTCTTACCCCCCCATCTTTTATTGAAAGCAATTTCGAATTCCTTGAAGGTCTTGATACCGTCATTATGCAGGGAGGTGAACCATTCAAAGGCATTATCTTCAAGAGATAAGGAAAACAACCTCATCTTTACATCTTCATGGTTGACGTTGTGACACCATTTATTATAGCACTGTGAAAAAGCCAACAAATCAGACTTGGCGGTTATAGCATCATTTCCATAAAAAGATGGAACCTTCTCAATGGCTTTATCTGGGATGTTATGAGGCTACCCAATTACAGTAGAATAATCCAGAGGTTTAAACAAAGTACCCATAGTACTATGTGAATTATTTGATTGAGAAGTATCAACAAATAAAAGGTGAATATCTAAGATTGACTCAGATGAAAAATCATCAAGGATCTTACGAGAAGCTAGCGTGCTTTTCCTCCTATGGTAAACCTTTTTAGGCTCAAGAATGAATTGAAACAAGCCTTCAGAGTTTCTTCTTGTAGAACGCCTTGGTAAAATTAAAGGTAGTGGAGTCGCCAGATGGTCTGAGTAAGTTTATTAAACTACAACATTCATCAAACAAAGCGAAAACAAGAATGAAAACTCAAAAGTCGTACTCCAGGAATAGAAAGATTCATCCCTGGCAACGACGTCAAAATGTTGCCGCCTAGTTCGCACCTCGGGTAACGTGGCAGAAACCATCAAGCCACTGGGTGCGACCTTGAGGGCAAGCTCGAGCCAAGTGCTATCACCTGATACTGGGCTCCTCTATCTAGGACAACTCCTAGCGAAGCCAAGGGGGGTGGACCCTAATTAAGAAAAGTCTAAGGTTGTATCTAACTACAAAAGCAAGAAACATGAATTCTCTAGGAGTTTTAATATGAAATAGATGAAATTAAAGACTACCAATTACTGCAAACAAGATTTACTTCAGCAACACTTTAACTCAAATTAGATACACCATATTCAATGACACATTGCGGAATTAATTTATGCAAGACATAACATAATAGATTAGTGCCATAATGAAAGAATGCTGTGCAAATATGGGTTGCGGGTGTAGTCTTTGTGAAAGTATTGAAGTGTCTTGGTTGGTAAATTTTAGATTATTAAATGAATTGATTAAGGAATGGGTAAATTCTTGGTTAGTTTTATCAATGTGGCAACCATCTGGATTAACTTAGGGGATGTGAACTCCCAATATACCCGACGGTACGAGGAGTATGTCCAAAACCTTTATCCGATACAGCTCGCCGCAAGGAATATGTGGACTGGTTGGAGTCTCTAAGACGTGTTCAACACTACACCAACAAGGGTGTAGCCTAACGGTGTCTCGAGGTCATTGTCTAGTTGTTCCCACTTCCTTTGTGGATTTTGCCACTGCAACGGATCAATTCGATGCATTGGATTTTCGCTTGGGGAGATTAATTTGGAATGGAAACTAATTAAGCTAGTCACTTGAATCCCTTTTTGATACTACCAACTGATTAGACAAAGCTGCAATGGAAGTAGAGCATACGGAGATGAAGCCCTTGTAAGTTTTAAATGTTTTTGAGCAAAGTTTTCTGATTTAGGAAAAGGTAAATCCCAGGAGTCTCTTTTTAGATTCAATACTCGGGCAAGCCCTTATCCATGAATCTTTACTCGGGAGGGCGAGGGGGTTTATTTTAAACTCAACAGTGCATAAAAAATTGAAGTTTTTTTAATTACTACACTACTCAAATATTTTCCCTTATGGTACTTCGGTATAGTGCAGTGGGTAAGTATTCAGATTACTTTTGCAAACTTGAATAAAACAATGAAGTAGTGAAAGAGAGAAAGAAAGCAACAAAACTACACTAGCAACAAAAAAACCACCAAAAGGACATCGATGCAAATCCCCCTAGGGGGGATGGGGAGTGGGCTCTGATGAGCCATCTCAAACCTTATTACAATTTTACAAACATGAAATAAAAGTGCACTTTGGTCCTCATACTTTGGATCCAAATGTTTACAACTTGTGAAATAATCAATTTTTATGCAAAGGTAAGCTTCGTTTGTCTTCTTTTTTCTTGATTTTTTGCGATAATTCGCCAGAGTTTCCTCCTCTTTTATTGTAAACCTGCAAAAAACAGTGATGAACGAATGTGAGAGACACACAGAGCACTTTAAGAGTGTTTTGGGAAAATCTACAAAAAAGTCTAAAAAATTTCTAAGTAAAACTAGCTGAAAATGACTAAGTAAGGCAAGCTAGGAAGCTTGTCTTCTTAGGATCTTTTCTTTCCTTCTTGAAAAGATTTGGCGAGCAAATCTCAAGCACTATATGCCAAATATGAATCTTTAAACTCTTGAATCAAACTACCCTTACTTAACTTTAGATTTTACTTGAAAAAAGACTTGGTAAAAACGGTAGATCAACTCTAACCAGATCTAGACTTTGAGATTTTAATTGTAAACTACTTAGATCTATCCAGCTACTTAGATCTACTTATATTATTGCATGAAATTATAGACCTGAAATGAAAATCGAACCATTAACCAAGAATATCAAACTTTAGAATATGAGAAGGGTGAAGACAAACAACTGTTGAAATTGGGCAATTGGGTCTCTAAGTGAGGATCAAAGGGACCAGTCCTTCTTAGAAATATGTTTGAAGATGTGAGGATGCCGACATGCTCAACACTCTCTCCAAACTAGATATCTTGCTATCTCACAACACTTGCACAACAAAGGATTAAAAGCACCTGGTGTAAACTACAATAGAAACTTCAGAAAACAGACATTTCTCATCAAATAAACATGTCTGTCTAATGTCTCTAATGCAACTTAACAGAAAAGTAATGGATGAAACAATCACACTACTCTACCTTACTAAGAAATACTTCTCCTTCAAAAGCCAGATAAATAACCAAAGTTTGTATAGTGCAAGCATGTAAACAATACAGTTATACCTCACTAGATCATAAAGACATTATCATCCACACACGTGAGATCCACACACCGATTTGCCTCCAAAGCCTTTATTCATTCAATGAAAAATACTTCACAATAGTTACAATGCAATTAAGCAGAGGTTCCACCTTCCCATGCTTACAATGGAGAAGTGACCTGCTTAAATAAGAAAAGAGAAACCCAGGGGCTGCTTCCTCCATTGTCAGACAAAGTTCAGTTGAACTGAGTAAACGTGAGTTAGAGTGAGAGTGGAATTGAAAGGTGGATGACACCTCTCTCACCTAACTCACCCAACTCTCCCACACTTGCCAACACACCCACTCCACCAAGCTTGAATCTCTACCATATTTGCGTCACCTCATCACACGCGTGAGTATCTCCACCAACAAAATGCGCCTCCACCTTCAAAATAGTCACATAGTATATCCCACTTGAATGACCAAAGTAATTCGTAACTCATGTATAAAGGGGGGTCCACCTCTTGGCTATTGCATCATACACTCACGCGTGAGCTCCCTCCATAATGAGTTGACGTCACAAATAGAATATACGTTTTGACCCAAGTCTTGGTGAATGATGGATCCACTTTGGATTATATCCAAAGTTTTACAAACGAAAAGAGATGAAGGTAGAGTCCATTCCTTGCTATTCACTACCACGACCAAGGTTAGTGTGATCACCCACTTGAGGTTGACGTCACCTCTTCATGATTATTCGTTTGCTCCCCTCATATCCAAAGTCTAATATGTACTCATGTGGAGGAGGGTTGTATGACATGAGGGACCCACTTTCATGTCACTCCAACCAGTTTTATAATTGACTTTTGACTTTTTAAATATTTTAACCCATGTCAAAATGATGCAATTTTCGCAATTAAATACCACTTTGATGCTCTGTCAGCCAAATAATGCCTTCCAGGGTGTTTTAGCTGCTCGAAACTTAGTGAAAGTGGCCTTGGGGTAAAGATGCTGCTCTGAGTGTGAAAACGAGCATCCCCACGCCCAAAACGGACTCCAGACCCACCAATTATTACCATTTGAAGTTTTTTTAATTAAACCATTAAAAAATGGCTTAAAAACCGGAAAAAAATATTTTTCTCGGGATCTGACGAAACTCTAGGGGGACCTAGTACATGTCCATACGACTCAATATTGATGCCTAGCACGCTCATATACATTGACAAGTGAACTTTAAAAACCTCCGAAGGCCTAGCCGCCAAGACGACCATTCCAGCTTTGGAGGAGCGGTGAAAAACTTGAAAATTATACATCGCTTATTCAGCATTGCATAACTGACAAGGGAAAAAACACATTTGAATGATTGGATTGACATTTAAGTCTTAGGAAGCCAAGTCCTTTGCAAAAAAAAAAGGTCGTGCTAGTACATTGATTACAACTTCCCCGAAGGGGTATGAACATGCTGTACAAAAATAAAAGGGCCATGAAAGCCTGAAAGGACTTCTGAACTCTGAAATTGAACAAGGATTTGTTCATCTTTGGTGGCTCACTGAAAGTCCAACTAGATGCAACCTTGTCGGTAACAAGTGCAAACAACCAAAATAGCATGACTTGCCAAATACTCGGGAAACCTGCCCACTTGCATGGTTCAGTCAAACTCACGAGTCAAATTTGGTCAAATTCATCAGTGGTGTCATTTCTATTTTATTTCATGCTATATAAATTGTAACTTGTACTTTATAATTTATATTATCATTATGCGATGGAAAACTATCTGTTGTTAATTTTTATATCATTAGGCTTCAGGACTCCATCTTATAAGTTTATCATGTATGCAGTATGTTTACAGTTTCATTTACCTCTTTACATATGCATATATCTCTTTTTTAGTATGCTGAGTTTTTGCCCTGTGGAGGTTTGACTATTTACTATTGCTTGCTGAGCTGTTGCCAAGTCCAAGACATGCAACTTTAAACATAATTCTAGAAATTACTTAAAAGTCAAGGTTGTTGGAAACTGCAGAGTGTATCATTGACATAATTAAAAAGCTACATGAATTTCTGCTAATGTTTATCTTCGCCATCCTCCAATAAACAATTGACACACTCTCAAAGAGGTATTCTAGAATTCTATATGACAAGTTGTGTGTGGCACATGCGACTTCTGAGGTTAATGTTAGCTCTAGAATTTCGAGGAGGGGTAAGAAAAAACAAACTTTAAAGGAGATGTGCCATTCTTCCAATCATAGTCAGTTTTTTTTTAATTTCTCTTCTTTGCAAGTTTGGCTATTGAATCAGTCATATATGGGATTGCAAGGATACAGGTTTATTTAGTGTTTTGGAGATTGGCATGACAGATTTTACTGATGTCCATGTTCTAATGAGGGACAAGTCATGCATCTATTTCTGTTTTCCTGGTGAATTCAATTCTCTTCTGGAATTAATGGGAAGACTTATCTCATGTTAGTTCTTTAGAGATGATTTTATGACAGACAGGTAGAACATCTTGTATGGTTCAAACTTCAGACATATTTGATGCAAGGACAAAGTCTTTGAGCAGTTTGTGGAAATTTTCTTTGCAGATTTCATCTACTTACAGATTTTGATGAGGGCAAAAGAAGCTGTAGAAGGAAATTGGAGAGACACAACAATAGGAGGAGACGAAAACCTGCTAATGTTGTTAAAGCTTCAGTGCAAGAACAGACTTTAGGAGCAGAATCGGCATTGCAAAGTGCAGATGCAGAGCATCACAATGATGGTAAAAGTGGACAAGGTGTGTTTTTTAGAAAATTTCACCCTATACTTTTGATGAATATTGAATAAAGTGCCCTCTACTTTTGGTAAATATTTGTAGAGTAGTAATGCTCATATTGATATAATGTTATGTAAATATATCTTTGGGTCTAAGATCTGTTCCGCGAATATTAGTCACACATAAAACAAAAATAGGTAGTAATGCAGGTTTGAGGTGGCATGCAGATAGGGATGTACAGAGTCATAGGAATAAATAGGGTATTTTGAAGATGTGTAAATATACTTGCTTTATACGGTGTATTTTATCAAGTCTTCATATTAATTCAATAACCCTTTATTTGCCCTGTATACATCATTGTTTAGCTCCATTATTGCGATTCCTGTTAGAAATAGAAGTGTCAGAGAAGCTTTGGCATTGAAGAGGCAAGCACTTGTGCCAGAAGAAAGGAAAAGGGAGACAGAGAATTCAAGGAGAAGGTATTCTTTGTTGTAATTTTAAGGTTGACTGCCATTAATCAGTAGAAGATATGTGCCTGGAGTCTTTTGTTTTTTGCTGGGAAAGATTTTGTCTACTTGAATTGTGGCTTTCTCCCCAGCAAAACAAATCTTGTGTATATGTGTTGCCAAAAAAAATCCCGCAGAAAAAACTTGGTCAAATATAGGGCTTGTATGTTGCAATCAAGAAAGCTAAAAGGATGCCTTCAAAATCAGTATTGCAATGTGCAAGAAAGGGTTGATAAAACTACTGAGCAGGCCAAAGATTACACACAAAAGAAATCTGGCGTTGCTTCGCAGAAGGCTGGGGGAGACTGTTTTTGAAAAGGCTGGGTAGTAAAAGTCATGCGAAACACAGAGGAAGGAATGCAGATGAGCACAGAATGCATCAGAGGAAGGAAAAACACAACAGAAGAGGGTAGAATGCAGAATGTATAAGAGGAAAACAGAATGGGACATGGACATAAAGAAGAGTGGCAATGGAACATAGATAGGGGTGGTGCAGGAGTGAACAAACACTACAAAATTTCAATGACGTTTTACCATTTTTTGTGTAAAGTTATTCAATTTAACTGTTTTGAAATTTTAGTATTTGAAGTCCACTCTCATTTTGTCTTTAACATGTTGGCCAGACTGTTTTGAAACAGCTGTAAATGGGCTAAAGTATTTGTAGGTGCAAAAGGGGGCATTTTAAAGCTCCGGGGAGTCATTTTTGTATTTCTGAAGATGTACTTGACATTGTAAATGACCAGTTCCTCAGTAAAAGCAGGAATGTCTGCAATGGGAGGACATTTTAAGGGCATGTGGAATGGTCATCGGCGCGTCACATGGGGTGCTTTGTTTTAAAATCACAAGGAAAGAAGTATTAAGTTGATAAACAAATATAAGCCTGATGGATAGAATTATAGTGAATAGAAACATACAATAATACAAGACTTTTATGAAGGAAGCTCTGGGATTTGGTGATTGGCATCAAAGTTAAATCAAAGATGTGTTGATAAGGAACAACAAAAATTTGATGACTGGAACAAGAAAGTGCTAATGATAATCATGCTTGCAATGATAGGTGAGGTAAAAGTAAATACCACATGTCCAGAGTTCAAATCAATGTTTTAAAACTTGGACTCAGACTCGGAATCGGCTGAGGGTCAACTTGGACCTGGCCATGACTTGGACCGATTGCTTTTATTAATGTCCACAAATGACTAAAGAATATATCAATGGGACCGAAAAAAACAACCAATTAAAATATTAATATCAGAATATGGGAGCATTGAGATCACTACTAGATGCTAAATGCTAGTTAGCATATTATAAGAATGATCATATAATAAAGTTGTAATGTACTTTTAGGTTAATAAATAAGTGACTTATGTGATATGTTATAAATAGAGTAGTCTTATATTAGGTTAGAGACTTAACTAATAAAGTGGTTGAACAAGATTTTGGTACGGGATATTGTCTTCATTATATGTATTGAAATCCACACCACATTGTAGATGAATCAAGTATATCATTCTCTTTTTTAATATATTATGGTTCGAATCTTTTGTCCACATTCTTGTGTGTAAAACTCACATTCTATCAAAGCGAGGTTGAGAAGAAGCAGATGAAGGGATTAGGGATTGCGGGAGTTTAGAGATGGATTGAGGGATTGCTTGCACACAAGAAGACACTGGACAAATGTGTAGGTAAAATCTTACCAGAGAATCAGGATGAGTTTGAAGTGGACTTGGAAAGATAAGTTGGTTTGAGCCAACATAGGTAGATTGTTTGAATATGAAACGTTAATATTTATAAAGATGATTCTAGAATAAATTAAAATTTGAAAGCATTGTTATTTGAATTAATTTTTGAACTTAGAATAGGTACGAAGAGAAGCCAGTAGAAATGCATCATTGTGTTAGATTGTCAGGAATTGTCGTTGGGGGCATGAGATTATGTACAAGCCTCATGCTGGTATGAAAGTTGTGACATACCCATAAAGGGATATACCCACCTGTGGGAAAAGAAGACCAAAGATCTAGAAGTAGAGTTGCGTGAGAAAGGTGTGGTCTGTTCCATCATTTTATGAATTTTTTTGTTGCTATAGAAGAAATTGAGGCAACCATTGGTTGAATAAAGGTGCAAGTTGACACATTGTGGGACAGATGCGAGGTGCACGTGCTGTCCGCAAGGAATCACAGCTGCTCATGAAGAGTTGGTACTACTTGTGGAACCATGAGGAGTTGCCAAAAGAAAGTTTTACGTCGCCAGGTGATAAGAAAAGGTGATATGCCACCCACAAAAGGTGATGCCTGGAACCACGAGAAGATAGTAGAGACATGAATCGAGATAAGACTTCAACTTGTAGGAGAGGGTAATGAAGCTGTTAATTGAAGTAAGTTGCTATTTGTGAAGATTGTGTGGATATACATGATTGCCAGTCATGTGATGAAAAATCTGATGTTGTGAAGATCTTACCCCTATGTCGTGAGGAGAAGCAATATATCATGGATCAACATTGTCCAATCCTTACTTGTTAGTTAAGGAGGATACCTATCCTTTGTTCGACATCTCTTAAAATAGGAGGATTGTCATCTATAATTAGGCCGCCCACTCCTAGGATTTTAGGGGTATGAATCAACAAATGCTCATTATGGTAGTTGTGATGGGTAATGCAAAGATTCTCCAATTGGCTTGAAATTGTAGTTGATGATGCAAGTACATGTTGAGGATCTTGAATTAATTTTGCAGAAGAATATGCAGTTTGAGTGGTTTGTTTTTCGTTGCATTGGCTTTGATTTTGCAAAGGTATTCACAGTCTCACTCAACAAGTAGCGGGGATATTGTTGTTGGATTAAAAACATTATATTTGCCTGTGGGAAGAGTTTCCTTGTGCCTTTGTGGAGGTGTGGTAGCACTAGCCATGGCCAAAGATTGTTAGATCCATGATGCCAGGATGCACATAGAAGATTACGGATTCAAGGGCAATTCTGTTTTGGGAATGGTGTGAAGATAGAGCCATAATTCTAGTAGAAGAGCCTCCCAACTAAGGTCTTGTTAACATGTAGGGAAGAAAAGAAGAAACTTGATTGAAGGGTTTGTAATTTCATAACAAAAAAACAAAAAAGTGTTTGAATTTGAAGTTTATGGTTTCCAAAACAAAGTTAATTGTCTTTTCTCAATATGCATTTTTAGATTGTCAAAATATTTTTTAGAACAAAATCTTTTTATGAAATTCATTGAAGATAGGGAAGTGGAGTTTTGGAACAATTGGAAGTAATAGGGGTGTTTGCAGAAAAAAATACATAGCAGAGAGTCTAGTGTCAATGTATTGTGGCATTGAAGATATGGGCATTTGTGTTTTTCTCATCTCTCTCTTCTAAGTAGGTTTGAGATGGTTGATGGCCTACCCAATGCGGAGAAGACAAAAGGGAGATGTAAGACATGTTCAAATGAAAGGAAACACAAAAAAGTTACTGAAATGGGGGCAAACGTTGGAGCTTGTACATGCTACTGTTTGTGGTCCAACAAGAACACCATATTATCAAACTTAAGGTATTCTATGCTTCTTGTTGATGATTTTTTCCAAAAATCATGGGTCTTTTTTCTTAAGAAAGAGATAGGTGCACTAAGTGCTATTATGAAGTTTACATTGTTACAACAAAGGTAGAGGAAGAAGGTGGGAGGAAAATAAGTGTTTTCCAGCTCTATGGTGGAGTTCAGTTTGCTATGTTCACTGATTTTATAAGAAAGAGGGAATCTAGAGATAGAGATGTGATGGTGAACGTTGGAGTGATAGATTTATAGACATGATGAAGAAAATGCTACAAGATAGGCCGGTTCTAGATGAATATTGGGTTGAAGCGATAAATACAAAATATGTTTTCTGAATAGGAGTCCCAACAAAGTGGTGATGGCAGCCACACTTGAGGAGGCTTGGACAGTTGTGAAACCAAAGGTAAACCGTTTAAAAATCATTGGTTCAGTTGCTTATGATGCCACCATAGGTAGAAAATTGTTATTTGTTAGGTATGTTGACGAAAGGAAAGAATATAGTTTTGTGGATCCTTGTATACATGATGTTGTTGTAAGCAGGGATGTTAGAATTGAAAATTCTGATATGAACCAGATTGATGATGATTGGTTTGAGGCTAACACATTAGTGGACCTGCAAGGAAGTGAAGTGCAGAAGTTTGAGTAGTCATCATGCGATGTTGTGTAGGTAGCATAAGTCGTAGTAGAATTTTCACAATCCAGTGATGTAGGAGGTTGAAGGCTTGAAGATGTAATGAAATCATAACTCCCATGGTCCAATGACATAGGAGAAGGTGGAAGGCTTGAAGATGTAAAGAGAGAAGAGCTCCCATGGTCCCATCATGGAAGCGAAGATGGGAAACTTGAAGGAATGGAGAAAAGTGAAACCAGAGGAGTTGGATGCATTAGGATTCATCCCAACTAGTCTAGACAATAATTGTGCACAGTAGACACCATACAGTTTTGATCAAACCTCCTAATCCAAGCATTAAAAAACGGTTGGAAAATTTTGAAGAAGTCTGTATGGTATATGATGAAACTCCTCTATGTTCTCCACTTAGTGATGAGGTTTTGGAAAGTTTTACTGCTTGTAATATTTTCGAAACTAGGCCTTCTGAGGATGATTATTGTGAACATGAGGATGGACATAACCAGGAGCATGATGCATTTGATGGGGACTCCCCCATATTTGAAAAAGATATTGATGATAATTATTGGTTATTTATGGAGAATCCCATTTATGATATATCTAGAGAGAGGAGTGTTGATTCAAAATCTGTTGAGGGCTTTCTTGAAAATCCCATCTATCACATGCCCACAGAAGAGAGCATTCATTCAGAGACTTTGGGAAGGATTGGTATGGCACATAGTTTTAAAAATCGAAAAAATCGGAACCGGAACCGGCCGGTTCACCGGTTCGGTACCAAACTGGGTCAAACCGGTTGGTAAACCGGATCGGGGACCGGTTAGTTACCGAACCGGCTGGTTTGGTACCAAACCAGTCCGGTTCGGTAACTAACCGGTCCAACCGGCTGAGTTCGAGCCTGACCGGTCCGGTTTGGAAAAAGTCACATTTTTTTTATTTTTTAGTTTGTTTTATTTTTTATTTTTTAAATGTTTACTAACCTAAACGGTTCCCTAACCTAGATCCTGATTCCTAACCTATCCCATTCCCTAACCTAACTACCCAACAGTGCACAACTACAAAACAGAACTTGGACCGGTTGAGAATCATTTTATTTGGTTGAAAGTTGAAAACTTGAAACATGGAGCAAGTGCCAATTGCCAAGGACTTGGACAAGGTTTACCGTTTGACTCATTTTATTTTGGAGGTGTGGACTGTGGAGTGGGCAGCACTGTGGACAGTGGCTTAACAACGGAGCTTTGAAGTTTCTATTCTAAATACAAGCTGAGCAGAAAGGGAAATGACCTACTTTAGCTAGGAGGACAGAATGTAATAACTAAAAATGCCTATTATGTTCCTTGTTTTGGAGAAAAAACCTACATTTGATAAGTAGTATAATGAAGTATAGCCCACACATATAAATTTCAACAATAATAGGAGTTTTATAGTTGATCAAAATAGCAAAAAGATGGTTACTATGGGTGTGGAACAACACGACTTATTCTGGTTGCTAGATGTTGAGATTACAAGGCTAGTTCAGCAAAAAGATGGTTGTAATTAAATTGAATACTCAACAATAATGCTTAGGCCAGTGAAGTGTATCATGAGGTCATTCGTTCCTTGAAGTTGCAGCTATTATTGGAGTTCTAGTCTAGGATATGAGTCTTGTTATATTCTTGATTGTACTCTAGATTTGGATCCTTATTCTTGATCCATCTCTAGTCTTGCTTCTCTCCTATAAATCATTGTACAAGCATGTGAGTTTTACACACAAGCTTGGATAGGAATACACACATAATCACATGAAAGAGTGGATTGATTCCTATACTAACATAGATCCATAGAGTACAGTCACAGACTCCAGATTACAGTACACTTTGTGCCATTTTGATATATTGACTCTTATATGGTATATACATGAGCAGATTTTGGTTATTTTGTCTTCAATGCCTTAGAATCATGGATTATAATCTTGAAAATGTTGTTTTTCTTTAAAATTTAAATATTTGATGTATTTTTTAGCAAACCGATTCATTAAATTCAAATCGGCCGATTTATGACCGATTCATTACCGATTCCGATTCTGATTCCGAGTTGACCCTCGACCGATTCCGAGTCCGATTCAGATTTTTAAAACTATGGTATGGCAGAGAAGTATGCAGAATTTTCACATGATCAGTTAGATCCATATATATGTATAAGTAGTGAAGACATTGAGAAACGGTATCACGAAGAGTGAGATATGATACAACTAACAAAAGATCAGTCTCAGCCATCATCTTCACATACAGAGGTTCCTTATGATTTGGAGCAGCAAAGGGCTTATACAATGAGTTATCTGGTAAGCCTTGATGATCAGTATGATGGTGTAGTCAATCTGCCTCATCATGCCGATTTGTATATCATCCCTATCCAGTCATGGATAGAAGCATCTTGCGCGAACACTTACCAGTTTGGGAAGAAGTTTGACAACATTATTCATGCCTATGATATCCCATCCAGCCCACCCTTTCCAGATCATCACGCAGGTTTGCATTTTCTGAATAAAATATTCTTGCTTAGGTAACCAAAGACAAGGAAAAACCTTTTTACATTAATAAAATGCTTAGGTGGCTACATTGGATTTTTGATTACACCTAACCTTTTTATATCATGTTTAGAGTAGGAAAATAAGTTCCTTAAAAGAGAGCATTTACTTTCTGCATTTTCGTTATGTACTTAGGTCCAATAAAACTTTTCTTTCATTAGTTAGCTACATTTTTTTTGTTTGAATAAAGCAGCTTAATGGTTCATTTGGATTTTATATAAAGCTTGTGCTACTGAGGTTTTCTTGTCAAGTTGAGATGTTTTTACAGGTTATGTAAACCAGAGATTCTGGTGTTGTCGTATCCTCTCCTTGTCCTATGACTAGATCGAGCATATGTCCTGCAATTGGAGCCAGGTGTTACCACCTAAGTTGTACTTGGTGGTTTTTTCAAGCGAGCTGGTGAAGTAGAACAAGTACACTTGTTCATGATCAGAGTTCAGAAGTCCGCCAGCCTTTTTCTGGGAGTTTGTTCGAAATTTTTTGTAACACATGTTCATACCCCCTTGGGGAAATTGTAAAAAATGTCCTAGCATGATAATTTTTTATAAAAGGCTCAACTTCCCACACTTAAGCATCAAGTTGACTAGCCCAAAGTGTTTTTTCCCTTGGTTATTATTGGTTGTTGAACAAACGACTAATAATTTTTGAGTTTTTCACTCACACCTCCAAAGTTGGGGTTGTCGTCTTGGTGTTTTGGCCTTGGTTATTAGAGCCTTCGTGTCATTGTTTTTCAACATGCTAGGTGTTTCGGCCTTGGTTATTAGAGCCTTCGTGTCATTGTTTTTCAACATGCTAGGCATTCAAATTAGAGCCTTGGTTATTAGAGCCTTCGTGTCATTGGGGTTGTCGTCTTGGTGTTTCGGCCTTGGTTATTAGAGCCTTCGTGTCATTGTTTTTCAACATGCTAGGCATTCAAATTGAGTCGTATGGACATGCGCTAGGTCCCCCCTAGAGTTTCGTTTGATTTCGAGAAAATAAAAATTTCATGCAAAATTAGGCCATTTTTTAATGGTTTAATTAAAAAATTTTAAAATGTAATAAAAGTCAGATACAAAGTTCGTTTTTTGCGCGGGGACAATCGTTTTCACACTCAGAGCGTCCTCTTTATCCTTGTGATCATTCATATGGATGTTTCTTGATTGTTAGGTTCCCTTCCACGGAGTAAATCCAAGATTTTCTCTGTGACTGCTTCAGGTAATAATAACAGAGTATCTCCTATGATTTGATTGATATCCCTCTTAGTTTCAACATGAGGTTTTGAAACATTATTCTCGAAGTACTCTGCAACATTCTTATGGATTGCATGCACGCTCATAATTCAGAACATATTAGGAGAGGAATGGTCCAATTTAGAAAGCACATTATCAATATATTGATTATCAACAACACAATCAATGCTAGACTGACACTCTAAATTTTTATCAGTGTTCCTACTCCAACTATCAATTAACAAATCTGTGAACATGTCATACCCAGTGATGGATCCTGGTGCTAAATGATCAAACCATAGTTTAACATCCTGTTAGGTATAACTCCTGATTCATTAATTATTCCAATGCAAATGCCTATATTTATACAAATCACATGGCGGTTGGGTTTCACCTTCCGCTCAGCCTGTTTGGCTTCCTACTATTTATTTATTTAT
>LPNX010655904.1:148766-162875 GCA_001517045.1 Pseudotsuga menziesii
GGATGTTTGCAGCAGTCTTCTTTCTTCAACTTGGTCATCACAATTCATTAACAGACAACAACCATGCTCATACAAAAGTCGGGTCATACAACTGCATTATTCTTAATTCATACACATGAAAATCTTCAAATTAATTCAAATCAATAGTCACTTCACTCAGCTCCCATGTTGAGTTCAATGTTTGTCTCTGCCCGCAGAAATAATGATAGCTCAAATGCTGTAAACGTGGTCTATTATGCAGCTCTTTTATAGGGTGAAAAATAACCTTCAAATTAATTCAAATGTCACTTGGTAAGCCGCATCATACTTCATACACAACAGTCACAACATTCATGACAGCATTCATGGGCCTCTTTCGTTCAACACAAATGAAAAAGTTTGCAGAATGTACCACTCACACTCCAGCACTAAATTAGGGCAAAATTAGGGTTTTTGTATTTCAATGAACAAAAACGTTTTACCTCCATGCTCATAGCTCGCTTGCAGCATATATCAGTCTCTCAATGGTCTCATATATCACAACGCAATATGTATATCAGTCTATACAATCACAGGCCGCAGCATATACAATCACAGGCCGCATCAAATATCAGTCACAAGCAGCATACATATTTCTCTAGCGCAGTAATCAGTCTTCAATATATGATATATATCAATCAATAAAATAAAACCAGAAAGAACCAATTGTTCCTCCAACGCCTTTAGGTAGAAGGCCGCCTTTACTTCACCACGCAGTCTTTAAAATACCACTGATAGGTATTTCTGATATATCAGTCAAGCAGCAAGTATTATATATCAGTGCATATATGCACACCATATCAACGCAGTCTTCACTGATAATAACCTCCACGCTGGTCTTCACTCTCAATGCAATCTCTCTGTCATGAGATCACGGTTCCAACACAGCCTTCACACAGGCAGACGCACCAGGGTTCAGTCTTCAGTCTACACGCAGGTGCTCAGGCTTCACGCCAGGCAGCATCACAGGTTCAGTCTTTAATACACTGGTAGGTCGCAGCACAAAAATTAGATGCAGGCTCCACGCAGGCTCAGATATGGTGGAGGAAGCTCACAAAACAAATTATTTTTTCGCACAGACTTTAAACTCATCAATACGACTCTGATCGAGTGAGAAAGGAAATGACGCCAATGTTGCGTGGACAATCAAGACAAGACTATAAACATGCATATGAATCCATCACGATGAGAGTGTTTGGATCGAATGTTCAACCAACGAATACTTTTGATCGACGCGTTGATAGATATCTGGTGAAAATTGTTCAAAATATTGCAGATCACATGATTTTCATGTTGAATAAACTCATGTCGACCATTTTGAATGCTTCAACCGACGACTACTCAGTCAACAACTATTTGGGATTCACGAGCATCAACTGCCTTGAATCCACAAGCACACAAGCATTATTTAATTTTTTCCTTGCAGGATTCTCTACCTCTCACTTTTCTTACAAGATAATAAATCACAGGCCGCAGCATAATAAATCATAGGCCGCAGCATTTCTTACAGGAATGGGTAGATTGCTAGGACTGAGGGAAAAAACATCCATGCAGATTTGAGAGAGTGCATGAAGAAACGCCCTAAAATAAACTCACAGATCGCAAGAATTAGGGTTAAGCTAATTCAAGCGTTTTATCAGAGAATAAACTCATGTGAATAACGCATATGGCAGGAGGGAAGAGCAGAGGGCAGACTGGCTATGGGCAGGCAGCCTGAAAGAGCAGACTGGCAGGCAGAATGCCAGGGCTGAAATACAGCAGGCAGGAGTTACGGCAGGCAGGCAGCTAAGCTCTGATACCACTTGTTAGGTATAACTCCCGATTCATTAATTATTCCAATGCAAATGCCTATATTTATACAAATCACATGGCGGTTGGGTTTCACCTTCCGCTCAGCCTGTTTGGCTTCCTACTATTTATTTATTTACATTATATAACCCTAACGGATTATATTCTAACACATCCCCTTGCAAGGATTCTCCTAAGGCACGCATATAAACATCTTCATTGTCTGCACCTCTAGATTCCATGTAATCCCACAGAATATCCAGATGACTTTCAATAGACATATCCTTGTTTCCATTGAACCGGGGCATCCTCCTAGTGTAATCGTTTGGCATTGGATGAGGTGCCCCCGATATTTCAGAAAAGTCAAAAGGAGACTGTTTGTCTTGTTTTTTAACAGCTCTGGTTACTTGGCTATAAGGATTTGACTAGGACTGACTTCTAGGTTCATGTCGACTTACGGGTCCACTCGGGATGGTTGGGAAATCTTTGTTGCATGGGTGAGGTAGTTGGTGGGTATCATAAAGATTGTGATAACTAGATTCATACCCATGGTCATGCTCGAGATCATCCTCATACCCGTAGTCTGACCTCCATCTATCCCTTTCGTTTATTTCAATCATGTTTTTGGTTAATTCCTTCATGTGCCTCAAGAATACATCTGAATTCATTATGATTTATGGGATAGGTTCACTTCTCAGTGGAGTCGTGTTGTGGAGATCTCTTCAGGATTTACGGGACGTTTTAAGAACTTAAGATTAATACGTTGGGTACGGTCCTCAGTGGAGTCGCGGGGCGGAGTCGCCAGGTGAACCACACAAGTAATTCACCGAAAAGAGATATGTTGTAGGGAAAGGTGAGGTATGTTGAACCAAGGTAGGCCTCTACCTCCTTGACAACGACGCCAAAATGTTATCACCAACCTTGTAGTTGCCTATGTGAGGTGGATCCAGGATGGATGGTAGAGGGGCAGGCAACTAAGGAGGTGGAACCAAGACTGCCCAGACTCCCAAATGGATGGTTGTCACGTCAATCAAGGAAGTCTTAGCTTTATGTTATCTAAGTCCGAGACAACAAAGGGGGAGACCTAGATCTACTCTCGACAGGAGAGATTAGACGTAGACACCAGATCAGATCAAGTAGGCTTGAGGTATGTAAGGTGTAAGGTAATTGAAGATCCTAGATCTATGGGAGATGTTACCAGGTGTGCCAAGGCTTTGGATTAGGGTTTTGGAAGTGTTAAGTTTGATCCAAAGTGGAACCAAGGTAACTTATGGGGTGGATACAAGATCTGGGGTTGAGGTACTAGCAATTGATGAAGATAATCGTTGCCTTGGGAAACGTAACCAATGCAGGGTAAGGACAGAGCTGGGACTATCTAGTACCAAATGGATAGACTCAATGAAAGATGTGACAATGTCAAAGTACCTGAGTCATCAAAGAAAAGTCAACTTTCAGGGTAAAGAGGTCAAAAGAGGGCTAGCGCTAGGTTTGGAGATCAGTTCCTGTTGGGCCTTGGGCAATGGAGTCAGTATCTGCACAGCGTTAGAGTGAACCCACTTGGGATATGCCTTGATCTATGGACCTAGAAAAGTGTTTGGCCCGAAAAATTCAGTTTGCAAGGGAAACCAGCAGAAAGAGGGCTAGTGCTAGGGTTTGGAGGGACAAATCCTTAGATCTAGGACAATCTGGGAGGCATCAGCTCAACGTTGGAGGAGAAATGGGATGTGGATGTCCTGATCTACAAACCCAAGTTGGAAAAATGCAGAAAAAATCATATCTGAAAAAGTCAGAAAATGACTAGGAGTGCTAGGGCGCTGAAAGTAAGTTTCTCAGATCTAGGGCCACTTGGCAGCAACTAGCTTAGCGTTGGAGGTGTTTTGGAATGAGGAGGACCCGATCTACGAACCCAAGTGGTTATTTTCTGGAAAAAGTCATATTTGGAAAAGTCAAAATTTTAGTGGGGGCGCTGGGGTTTTAACAGTCAGTTTTTTAGATCTAGGGAAAACCAACCACTTTTTGGACAACGTTGAGGATGAATTGGTGAGAGGGATGCCCGATCTACAAAGCCCAGCAGTGATTTGTCCAAAGATCGAACGTTTCCCCGATTAAGTATTTTTGGATTTTTTAATATTTTGGAGTTTTTAGTAATTTGAAGAAAAGAAGGTACAATGGATTGAGATCATGGAAGAAAAGAACCAACCTGTAGATCTTACCTGGAAAACCTTGTAGATGCCTTGATGATGATGATCCCTGCCATCCCGATCAATTTGAGAAGATTGAAACGAGTTCTATGTCCAGTGTTTGCCCGAGGAAGTCAATGCGCCCTCTCTCCTGCACAACAAACATCAACCATATCAGATCTGTTGTGACATGAGAAAGAAGCTATATGCTGTAGAAAAACAGCAAGAAGAAATCATAGGTCACCACAACACTAATGAGAACTCGTTGATAAAAAATGAAGACAATCCAAGCGAGTAGAGATCCCCCAAAAGTATAGATCTCATAACAATTTCCCGAATGCTAGGAAGCAAAAGACTTTCCAATCACCATCTAAGAACATTAGATGCAAAGGAGATCCAAAAAATATCCACAAGAAAAGTTTTCTATTATCCAGATCCAAGAGCCAAAGACCTCTTACAAATGAGAAGCTCTCTCCTTTAAATAGAAATGAGAGAACCAAAATCCTAACCACTTTCAAAACGAGTGGCTAAGATTAAAAGATATAAATGTTCTAATCAATGGTTGAGATGAGCTTAACATACAATACATGGATCAATATAACCATAAAGTACCAAAGTGGCCTAGATCACCCATAAGGAGGGTACCCCACTCAACAATAAATAAATGAAGCACATGGTGGGTCCATGGAGTGTTAACTAACTCCCTCTGGGTGCCCCATGGCACAATAAAATAATATAATATTTTAATTTTTTGACTTTGTGCCTCCTTGAGGAAATAGTGAGCCTCCCACAAGCTCCAGAAAATAATATAAAAATGCTCGAAAAATAGGTGTGGGCCCAATCAGGTGCTGCAATTGCTGGAGAAGATGCGGAGGACATCACTCTCATCAGCATGACTCATCCCATGTCATTTCCTTGCCTTAGTAGCCCAAATCGATTTCTTCAATAGCCATTTAATCATTTTTTAATCTGCCTTGGGAAATGTGAACCTGCCAAAACAGCCTCCTAGGGTGCCTGCGTTGTCCAACTGAGCCCACCAGGCTCTCTAGGAAGGGGGTACTATTGTACAATCAAGTCGCTGCACCCCCTATGCCCCATACAACGCCCTAGGAGATCCAATAAAAACATCTCCTTGCTTAGACACATCATCCTGTGAAGCAAAACTACATCAGAAGGGTAAAATGAGCCTGACCATCTCTGCAAGTGCCCGGAACTGAAAATAAGCTATCTCATTAGACTCAGAGAGTCCAAATCCATCTAGGGTGTATACTCATACCCTTTCCAGGTCTTTTCTTGATCATCAACAATATCCAGTAGACAATATAATCACTTGTAAATGACCAGATACCAATAATATAACTCAGGCTATCATCCATTTGCTGCAAGTGTTACAAGGCTAAGTCATGCTCTACAAATCATTTGAGTAACATTCATAACAAGTAGCAGTCACCTCATTGGCGGTACATCAACCAAATACATATATAGGGTTATATTTATTATTACTCAGACCAGTCTTTCAGGACTATACTCACTTCATAGTTGTAGTCAATTTGCTAGTGAAGGGTAAAGGCTGAAGCTGACAAGGCTAGGGAAAATGAGGACTACCAACTTAACATCATGACACTTTGGATATGGAAAGGGAATACTCACTATAACCACATGCCGGACAAACAACACAAGGAATGGCAGTGCCTCACAAATGGTTGAGTTGTTCAGAGAGTGCTTATTCAACTTAGGCATCATGTCTACATCAAGTTTGATCTAGGTTCATTAGGACCATCAATTTTATTTCCATGACCTTTTTGGCCTATATGACCCTTTGGGACTTCACCAGTGCTTAAAAGCACAACTAATCGCAGCTTTCATCCAGGACATATTCAAATTTATAAGGTCAACAATATTTGGATATAGCATATATCTAACCATTGCTTTTGGGACCTTTCCTTATACCCTTCAAGGGGTATTTTAGCATTTCATTGCTCTTGCCCTTTGCTCACATATGTTAAAAAACACATTTTAGAATTTACATTTTCCATGGGTGGATAAATATTTCCAATACAAGTAGTACATGAGCTTTCAGTTTTAGCCAACAACATCTCAAGTGACCAGGGGGAGTTCTGCACAGTGGCAAACATCAGGACAACCGACCAGAATGATTTAGGCATACAATCCAACTCACCAAATGTAAGTTCTATCACCAACTCAGAGCCGAGACACAATGTAAACAAGGAGGTTGGTCCAACAAAGGTTCTAGCGGGGAAAGGTCTTCCATGCCATAAGTCAAGTAGTAAGTCGGGTTAAAAACAAAATTGGAAGGTAATGGATGTGTGGAGACAGTGAAAGATGAAGCCAACACTAGCAAGCCAAAGAATGGTGGGAATGACTACCTCTATTATCCCTAGGGAGGGTAAAACCAATGAGTATGTAACAAATATAAATAAAATATTATTTAAAGTAGTTAATTATCTTATGAAAGGGTGTAACCCTTCAGTTTACACGCTCAAAGCCTATAAAGGCGAGCTTCCCTTGTAATTATCTCATCATCCAATATATTATTATTATTTATATTCATTATTAAAATGATAGTCGGATTCGACTAACGAATAACCGGATTTGGTTGCTCCATTTGGTATTAGAGCGGATTCGCTCCTGCACTTTGAGCTTGGACTCGACTCATCAATCCTTACTTGAGCTCAGATTCGGCTCATCAATTCTCGATTCCTCTGCTGCTCCATTTCACCCATACCTCCCATGTTGCTCCCTCTCCGCTCCTCTCTCTCTTCCACGCGGCATTCTATAGACCCACACCCACACCTTTGCACTCCCCTTCACTACGCTCTTCCATAACCCACGACCATGCACATCACCTACCAACTCATCCTCCCACGTCCCCATCTCCTCTTTGCTGCAACACTTTCCAGCCTGCACGCTCCTTCTACGTTATTTTCCCAATCACCCACACCAGCTACCACTTCCCACCTCACTACCCTCCACGTTCCCCAAACCCCACTCATCCACTCCACACGACCCACGCTCTAGCCCTTAAGCTCCCACATCTCATGCCCTCTCTGTCTGTATCTAATTGACCAGCACTCAACGCTTCAAATCCTCTTACCGTGCTCTGCTCCTCACCCTTCTCCTCGCGCTTCTTGCGCGATCCACCCCCATCTTCCCTTCTCCCATCCCTCGCTCCTGTGCCCACACTCCACATCACCGAAGCCACCTCCTTTAAGCTCCCCGTTGCCATTCTATTCCACCTCCACTACACCAGCACCGTCGCCCCTCCTCTACCCGCGTTCCATCCCCCATCTGTGCATTTCCTCCTCCACCGATTCGCTTCTCCCCCACCGCCCGACTTCCTCTGCGTCGTCCTGCCCTTTGCGTGTCATCCTCTCCACAGGTTTCTTCCCGCACCCATTTCTCCTCTGCTTCCACCGTTGTCGCTCCACTTCCACGACCTGCACAAACGAAAACAAAAAAATTAAATATTATAATATAATATATAAATAATATTTATTTCAAAATATTATAATATAAAATTATTATAATATTTAATTGTGTTTTATTATATTTAAAACAAAAGAATAATATAAAGGTTTTATTATATAATAATTAATATATAATTAATTATTATTTTTTTAAACCTCAGTTCATAAAAATAAAAACTATATACAAAATATAGTTTATGAAAAATATAATAATAATAATATTAATTATTAATTAATTAATATATTATTAGCGAAAATAGCATTGAAATACACACCTCCGCATACAAGGTCCAAGACCATGGCGGAGCTAAAAGAGCAAATCGAAAAAATGGAGAAGGACATCAGGTCCCTTGTCGTTGACCTAAAATGCTTGAAGGAAAAGATACAAAATAACAATACATTACTCAAAGACGAACTTGTTTTGGTACTAGAAAGAAGGCCCGACGACAAACTTGACATCCTGAACAAAAAACAAAAAGACTTGGATGACAAAATGAGTACCATGACGCAAAACATCAACACCTTAACATAGAACATGAGCACCATGACGCAGAACCATAATACATTAATCGAGATGTTACAAAGGCTCATACCCAGTCCAGGCCAAGTCAGCGGTCCACACATGCTAGATGCCTCATTTCATGTTGCCACCCAGGAAACACTCGCAAAGAGTCAAGAAGAATTGCAAAAAGAAATAAATATTAACAATGCGACGCTTAAGCAAGAGATAGAAACACAAGTACTGCCAGATATGGAGGCACGATTAAACAACAAAATGGATGCTATAAGTAAAATAGTAGAGAATAAAAAAACTAAAAAACACCGCCAACAACGAAGCAATTCAGAGATGTCACTTTCATCGTCTAGTAGTTCCGAGCCACCATCAAACCATAAGGCAAAAGGAAATCAACGTCGTCCTTACAAAGTGCACCCACCTAAAGCAAAAATAGAGTTGTCAAAATACATTGGGAGTGAAGACCAATGTGTTGGTTGGCTAAACAAAGCAGAAAAATACTTCGACATTTACTACATTCAATCTGATGAGGAGAAGGTGAAATATGCGTCAATGCATATGGAAGGGTACGCCTATAATTGGTACTTATGGTGGAAGAGAGATAATTTTACCTACACCTGGAACTTGTTCAAAAATGATTTTTTTAATAGGTTTCAAGGAATCAAAGAAGATGAATTTTTCAGTAAACTTACCAGACTACAACAAGTCGGAAATGTTGAGGAATTCACACATCAGTGGGAGTCCTTATTGACACGAGTATTTGGGTTGTCTGACAAGCAAAGAGTCGAAACCTATTTAGGAGGTCTTAAACCATACCTCCAAAAAGAGTTGAAGTTGCATGACATACCTAACGTAGAAGTAGCAAAACATAAAGCAAAAGCCACAGAACGCAAATTGGAAGGAATTAAAACAAGAGGCGATAACCATTATCGGCAAGAAAAAGAGACACAATGTAGGTACTGTGCAGATACTTGGTCACCCGATCATCAATGCCACAAACCTCAATCATATGCCTATGAAATGGAAAATAGATCGAAGTCATCTAACAGTTATGCTGATAATAGAAAAAAAAAGAAAAGCAAATGTTGTCGATGCGGTGATGATTGGACCCTTGGTCATAAATGTAGGAACAATGAGACAATACAGTGCAAAATCATCAATGGAAAGGAAGTGCAAGTCTCTGCACAAGAGACCTTGTCCGATTCTAATACCGACACCGAGTCAGAATGAAGAACGACACTAGGAAAATACTTAAGCTTCGAGGACAAAGCTTCCTTAAAGGGAGTGGCAATGTAACAAAAATAAATAAAATATTATTGAAAGTAGTTAATTATCTTCTGAAAGGGTGAAACCCTTCAGTTTACACGCTCAAAGCCTATAAATGCGAGCTTCCCTTGTAATTATCTCATCATCCAATATATTATTATTATTCATATTCATTATTAAAATGATAGTCGGATTCGACTAACGGACAACCGGATTCGGTTGCTCCAGAGTATAGATCAGGAACTTCCAAGTCTAAGTAGGGACATCAATACAAAATACAAATACATGCAAGTCCATACATTTATGACCGCCAGATCATGACACTAAATGCTAGTATGTGTCACAAAGATGAGTATAAGAGCAATGATAACCATAACACAATAAAATAAATGCCGAGTCATAACCATGAAAATAATCCATTTGAACCATCATCTGTCCAATGAGAAAACACTAGAACCAATCTGGGCATCAATAACTGCTCTGCAAATGACTGAATGGCTACATCAATCCTCGAATCTGAGTGTCCTGAGACTCAGTCCTGACATGGGAGAGTATAATAGTCCACTAACAAAATAATGATCCGTCAAAACTGCTCATCTAAGCATCTCATATGTAAGATATCTGGCTGAAAAATGTACTGTATCTGAAAAATAGAATATGGTAGTCTGGCTACTATATATGATAACAAGTCGGGCGACCGGAGTACCCCGTGGAGCATTATTCAGCTAAAGATGCACCAGAATGGCATTTTAATGTTAAATTACGACATTTTGCGACAAAAAGACAAAGTTGAAAAAGTCAAAATTCATTTAAAAAGGTATGGAAATGACATGGCATGATGTCACCATAAGGCATGCGACCCTTTTTAAAGTTATAACTTAAACTTTGGGTTATAATTTAAGAAGTGGAGAATGAATATGTTAAGAGTGGATGACGTCAGCTATCATGGGGTTCACGTTAAGCTCCATTGAGGTTGCGTTTAATAAGTGGTGACCCCCCCCTTTTCACATGAGGTTGTTTAAACTTTGGTTTAAGTTTTGAGTGGAAGAAAATGTTAGTAAATGATGTCAACCATATTCACGTCAACCTCTTCACGTCACCCAATAAGATTCACGTGAGGTGGGAAGGAGGGGTCCACCCCTTTCCTTGTCTCAAGTGTGGGTTGTTTAAACACTTTGGTTATACCTCGGTCTACTCCTAAATGCTAGCGATTCATGTGGATGATATCACCCACTTCACGTTAACCTTCATGAAATCACATGTGAGGAGGATTGATGCCAATGGATGGTGGGTGGAGCTTGGTTGGTGGTTGGATTGAGTGTGTTGGAAATTGTTGGGTGAGTTAGGTCAGTTCCTCTTCACTTCAAATCCAGATTGACTCAACTCAACTGATATACACTCTGAGTCTATATTCAGTGTAGTTAGCCCCAAGGGGCTTGCTCTGGCTATAAATAAAGCAACCATTCTCTCTTCCAAGCTAGTTAGAGTTGAATAGAGAATTGGTTTGTTGTTGTAATACTGAAATTTTTTTTTCTTGCTTGGAATAAAAGAAAGCTTTGGAGGCAAGATGGTGTCATGTTATTTTGTGTGGATGAGCATTGCCATGTTTCACTGAGGTAACCTGTATCTGTGTTCATAACTTGCTTATTTTGATATTGTGAATCCAATGCTAAAAGGTTTTTAATAAGTTTATTATGATCTTGGTAGGAAAGGAGTTTAGCTAATAAGTTTATTGGTTACTTCCTTTTCTTTTATGCATGCCTAGAGATCTAGATCTAACATGTTTTATAAGATTATATGCATGTTGTTTTAATCTCTCTGTTTATGTATTAATTGGATCTCACAAGCATCTTGGCAAGCCATTGGATTAGCTGCGGGTTCCTAGCTTGGAGAGGGCATTGATCTAGTTTGCTTCTTCACTTTCTCTAAACTTTCTCAAAGGCATAGTCCCTCGACATTCCACCAGAAAGCTCCATGGTTGATCATTCGGGCACCAAGCCACCTCTTTCACTCTTTCTCTTTTTTTATCAATACTTCCCTAGTTACTTGGCTCTTATATTCAATGTTCCCCCAAGTTTCTGGGACGCAGGAGCGTGGGAGCGGGGAAACGCACGGTGGGGGCGTGTGGAGACCACCCCCAAATTTTAGAGAAATTCGAGGGGGGCAGGGGGTGGGAAGGCGTCGAGGTCATAAAAATTATAAAAATATATATAAATTATAAAAAATTATAAATGCTAGATAATAAATATCATAAATAATAAATCCTAACAATGTAAATTAAAATTTAAAAACTAGCAGTTTAATGATATTCTAACAAGCATGTTACAAACTTACACAAGTGACAATTCAATGATTCATTGATTATTGATTCATCATGAACATTTTCAAATTGTACAATTTGTCCTTTCAACCTTGATATTCATATTTCAAATTTGATATTTACAAAATTAAATTTCAGCCATTCTAATAGACTAATTGCAAACTTGAATCAATGATATAATATATAGCATGCATATTTTAAAATTTAAATACTAAGTTTGAAACAGAAATAGAGACTGAAACAGTGAAACATCAGTAGACAATACTAAACTACTAAACTACTAAACTAAGATTGCTCAAAGAGTCAAAAAATTTAAAATAGCCATAGAAAAGAGTCAAAGACTTGGTCATTAGTGATCACTGATCAATATTTAGAGTCAAGAGTAAAACTTTAAGTCTTTAACTAACATAGTAACAAGTAACAATGGACACTGATAACTAAAAGTAACTGAAAGAAATCATAACAAAACAAGCATCAAGGAGTCAACTCCATTGATTGGTCCTCTGCATCCATCTGCTGCATGAAAGCATCGGGACCATCAATGGGAATGTCATCATTTGTATCTGAGTCACTCTCAGGAGTAACCAATGGCACACCAACCAAACCATGTAGCATCTCATCTGCTCCATCCTCCTCGTCTATCTGTGCCTCGTCCTCTGGATCCACATCCCATCGTACAGCAGGTCCCATCCGATACTCTGGTGTCTTCCTGTGTGCAAGACGAAGGGCACTGTGCATTGCAACTAGCTTCTCAGCTCTCCTAGAGGTAAGTCTATTCCTCTTGATAGAGTGAATGAAGCTATAGTTGGACCAATTCCTCTCAGCTGCAGAGGAACCAGCAATCTGAGACAACAAACGAATAGCAAGATGTTTGATCTCTGGAGCCTCATCCCCATGCATGTCCCACCAACCAATGGGGTCATCCTGGTCTAAGTCGCTACGGTCTGCCTTGGCATCAGGCTTGTTGAAGGGACCTTTGAGACCTGCAAACTGAATCCATTATCTCCAAAGTGTTTGCCCCTCCTCTTCAATGTACATCTTTGTAATGGCAGTTCGAAAACCCTTCTTGATCTTCGGATCCTGAATGGGAGCAATTCTACCAGGTCTAGAAGTGTACCATTTTGGGTTTAGTGCATAAGCTGCCATGTGCAAAGGTGTGTTCATTCGATCCCACCTACGCTGAATAATGGGTCGAATTTGGCTCGTGTAGAACTCCAAGGAGGGCTCTTTTTGACGAATAGTTTCCCTTACCTTGCCCAACATGCTGTCAAAAGTCTCATAGATTTCTCCAAGACTAGGAGAATCGGTGTCAGTGTAGCAAATGACCTCAACTATAGGGCACAAGAATGAGACCACATAACTGCAATCTACCCGCCAATCATTATCTAATATCTGAAGCCTGATTCTCTTCCCCTCCTCTGTCTTGGACTCTATCCACCTGTTCCAATCTGTAGTCACAACCATGGCCTGCAATGCTGGCTGTATCTCCAACATCCTCTCCAATAAGAGAAAATAGCTGGCATATCTAGTATCTGTGGGCTTGAGGAATTCCTTCTTCGAGTGAGCCCTATACATGGCTAAGGAGGTGTGGTGGTTGTAGATAAATATCTGCACATCCTTTGCAGCTGATACCAAGGTGGTTACCCAATCAATTTTTCCAATGTCTTTCAGGGCATTGTTGAGAGCATGCACACAACAAGGGGTCCAAAATATATGCCTATACATGCTCTGAACTAGTAAACCAACTGATCTGCACACTGCTGCTGCATCTGTCACAACCTGCACAACATTCTCAGGCCCAACCTCCTCTATAGCATCCCGAAGAAGCTCAGATTGAAAAGCCGCATCTTTGCGCTTTTCAGAACAATCAATAGCTCTAAGAAAGAATGGCCCATCTACGCATGTAACTATGATGTTAATAAGTGGGCGTTTGGTATTGTCTGTCCATCCATCCATAACAATAGAGCAACCTGACCTCACCCATACCTCTTTCATTTGCTCTTTCTGCACAGTAATATTGGACACCTGCCTCTCTAAAATCACTGTCCTCACCTTGTGCTCACTTGGGGGCACATATGAGGGTCCCAATGATGCAATAGAACGAACCATCTCCTTATAATAAGGAGAACGAGTAACATGGAAAGGAATGCCATTGGCAAAAAGGAATTTGCCAATGGCATCATCTGTATCATCATAGTTAAGCTTGCCATACATCTTTGTAATGGTTGGCCCTATAGCACAGGAACGAGAGACCTTCTTTTTTGATGAAGATGTCTCAATAGGAGGTGGAGGCATACAAGTAGATGTGTTAGCTTTCCTTTTAGAACTTGCATTGTGATCTTCTGTTGATGTTACATTTTGGTTAGAGAATGTGCCCTTAGCATTTGCTGCCATTTGCAAACTCATAAGCTCATTTCTTTGCAACAAGGTTAGCTTCGCACACACAGAAACCCCTTTGCCACCAATGCTCAAAAGGTGTTGTCTAACCCAACTATAACTCCCAACCCAAGGATGGCCACAAACATTGCATACCCA
>LPNX010655904.1:163093-193833 GCA_001517045.1 Pseudotsuga menziesii
GCTCGGGCTCATCTTCATCCTCCTCAAAAATAAAACAAGAAGCACCTCCAATAATGGATTCCATGAATTGCCAATGAGCGTTGGGGATAAGTCGTAATGGCAAAAAGGAGACATGGGTGTTATTTTATAACAAACCCAAGGCATAAAGAACATTCTGGAAGCCTCTAAAACCCTAGCAGGAAAAGGAAAAAACCCAAAAAATTAAAAAAACGAGTGTTTTAGGCAGACTGTGGATGGAAACGCGGGATTTTAGTGAAATTCGATTTGGAAACGGGTTTCTGTTTGAAGGAAACGAGTTTCCAACATGAGAAACGTCCCCCATCAATTGGAAACGCGTTTCCCTGCCGTACGGTACGGGTTTCCGAGTTTCCTTCAGGAAACGGGCTGGGGACGTGAGGGGGGCCCACGTTTCCTGAAACATAGGATCAAATGTCCCCTTTGCATAATGAGCCAATGATTTTGATGGGTTGAGATTGGCATTACCTTTTCCTTCAATTTGATTTGCCCTGGTTGATGAGGGATTCCCACTCCCACTTCCAATCTCTGTCCCAAATCCAACACTAGAGTTACCCCCTGTCCGAAATTCAGAGTCACTGTCTTTGCTGCCACTACTGTTGCCATTGCTAGAGTTGCTCATATTGCTGGTTTGAAATCAAAACTGCTAGGTCTAGTTTAATTTTGCAATTTTGACAACCTGCTGCAACAAAAAATTTAGATTTTATTATTATTTTTTTTATTTCATGATTCAATGATTCATTAACTTAACTGATAATTAATTTATAGGCTCAAAAAAAAAAAAAAAATTTACAAGCTGCAAAACAATTTCCAGGCTGAAAGAAAGAATATGAAGCTGAAAAAATGAAAAAAAATTAGTATTATAGACTAAAAAAAGAATAAAAAAATTATACGCTGCAAAAAAAATAGAAATAAGACTTAAAAATAAGCCACACGCACATTATTCAAGATACATGAAGCCTAATAAGGATGGTGCCTCAATGAAACAAGGGTGAATGATGATGATTCAAGAATCAAAACCCAATGAGGAAACCTCCAAAACTCTCCACATGGTAGCTCTCAAGAAGATCATACCCACAAAGCATGAGCGTGGACTAACCTCCAAAATTCTTAAAAATTTAGTAATTTATAGCTTAAAAGTTAAGCCTTAAAGAAATTTGTTTCTGAAAAAAAAATCAAAATTAAATTTAAAAAAAAATATAACAAAAAATATTTAAAATTTTGCAGACCTACCTCTGCAGACTGCAACCTCCGACACCTGTTGGTAGTTACGGTCTACCTCGAGTTTGGACCCTTCCCCTTCAGATCGGCGACCACCCTACCGCTCCTTCACTATTTGACACGGCGACCACTCACCAGTCCACTCACGAGTCACCACCGGCACAACTCCTTTGCAATGTGCACCCACGGGCCACGTCGCCGCCACGACCTCAGCTCAGCTCAGCTCAGCCACGACCCGTAGGCTCCTGCACACTCCACTCGACGGCTTAGGAGGTTTGCACTCGCGGGCTCCTGCACTCGACGGCTTCTGCACAAGCTCCATGAAGCAGCAAGCTCCACTTCGGTCACGCGGCAGCCTCCACTCCACTCACGACAACACACTCCCACTCCACTCACGGCAACAAACTTGAAACTCCACTCGCGGCAGCCCTCCACAGTCCACACAGTCACGATAGTGGCAACGGCAGTGGAAAAAAAGGAAAACGAGGACGACAACTAAGGAAGAAGTATTTAGGTTTTGTTTTCATTTATCATTTATGTTTTTTTTTGTTTTTATTTTAATTTCTAATTTTTAATAAAAAAAAAGGTAAAATTGTGGGGGGGCGTGTGGGAGCCCCCCTTCTTCGGGGAGGGGCGTGTGGGCGCCCCCCACAAGCGGGGCGACGTTCAAATGTAGGAGGCGTGCCCCCGGATGCGTTTCCAGCCTTTTTCGTTTTTTTGGGGGCACTAGGAAACGTTTCTGGAGGAGCCCCCAAGCCCTCGTGGCGTGGGGAGCGAGGGGGGCGAGTTTCTGTGGAACCCTGGTTATATTTTAGATCTACTGTTTTAAAGCTAGTCCTTTTCTTTGCATGCATAGATTTAGTTTCATTTAAGAAAAGATCCAAGTCCTTTCTTTCTAAAAAACTAGATCTAGCAATAAAAAGTCTTTCATTTTTTACATGTAGTTCAAAGTCAAATCTAAAGCTTGTTTAAAGTGAATAGTCTTTCCTTTTTAAAGATAAATCCTGCATCTAAGTGCACATTGCATTGGCTGCCCAAACGGAAAAGCCAAGATCCCAAGGAAAGCTTGCTTTCCTTGGTTAACTCAGGCATCTTTTTTTCATATTTTTTGTGTTGTCGAAAAACGCTTTTAACGTGTTTTTGGGCACTTTACACTAATAAAAGCTTGCTGGTTTTTAGCAGGTCTGTCCAAAAAGAGGAGGAAGTGTTGTCCGAAAATCGATTTTTGGGCCATTCAGAGACCCCTAGGGGCTTCCCCATCTTCCGTGTTCACTTTTGGATTGTTTTGTAAGCCCTTGGGTTCGTCTTGTATAAGAACCAAGTGGTATTTTCCATGAAGGTTATAGCCGAGTATAATAAAAAACAACTCGAGTAGGCTCTTTCGAGCCCACTCCCCATCCCCCCTGGGGGATCTGCGTCGATTTTCCTTTTTTGCATTTCTGTTTTTTTTGGGGATCTGCGTCAATTTTCCTTTTTTGCATTTCTGTTTTTTTCTTTCTTTCTATATTTAGCTTTAGTTTAGTTTTATTCATTCATCTGCAAGTAGTGTACTTTGTTTGATATTGCAAAACTGTTTACATCTTTCAGTTTTTCAAAGTAATACTACTACTTACCCCACGATTTCTCGAGTGACCCAAAAGGGGGATTTGTGGTAGACTAATTAAATAACTTTTTTATCTTTCTTGCACTTTAATTCTAAATTCAAAAGCAAAAAACATTAATAAAATCAACCCCTCCTTGCTTTCTCGATTGCGGTTCACTTGAATCGAAAGAGATTCTTGGAGGTCACTTTTCTTATTTTTAAACAACAAAATAATCATTAAAATCCTTAAAATCCTTTAAACTCCGTTTTGTATGCTCTGCATCGCTGCGGTTCATTCGAATAGTTGGCCGCATCAAAAGCAACATGGGTGACTAGATTAATTAAGTTTTCATGCCCCAATTAACTCCCCCAGACGAAAATCCAACGCTTCGAATTAGTTTGTTGAAGTGGCAAAATCCACAAAGGAAGCGGGAACAACTTGGTAGCGACCTCAGGACACTGTTAGGATACACCTTTGTTAGTGTAGTGTTGAACACGTCTCAGAGACTCCAACCAACCCACATATTCCTTGCGAGGAGCCGCATCGGATAACATTTTTGGACATACTCCTCGTACCTTCGAGTATATTTGGAGTTCCCTCTTCCCCTTAAGTTAATCAACTCATCTCCACATTAATCTAAAACTGACCAAGAGCACTTGCAACATTGTTCTTTCAGCAATACAACACTTTATCTGTGGACTCCATTTTGGCACTGGTTCTTTACTTGATATAATCATTTGTTTCCACATGCTTTATATATCATATATTGATCTTTATGCTGTTGTGTTTTAATTCCGTTGCAATATCTTGTGTTAGTTTTGTTTATCGAGCTCCTAAATAACTCATTCATCACCGTCTCACTAAGCCTTAACAACCTTAGCAATTTAATAGGGTCTACCCCCCTTGGTTTTGTTAGGAGTTGGCCTAAACAGAGGAGTCAAGAACAAGGTGACAGCCTTGACTCGAGACTTTCCCCCAAGGGCACACCGAGTGGCTTGAAGATTTCTGCCACGTTCCCCCCAGGTGTGTGAAAGGCGGCAACATGTTGCAATCCTGAAACCCCGAATACTGTTAAGTCTGTTGAATTTTGAATGGGATCTAAAATTCTACTTTTTGCATATGAAGTCTGATGAGGCTGGAACCACTCTCAAACAATTAATGGTAATGTTAAAAATTTAAGTAAAAGGATAGAAAATGAAAGATAAGGAGAATACCGCTTCTACTTTAAGAATTTATTAATTTAACACTACCATTTAATGCTGCTACTGATTACTTAGGTTGGTTTTTAGCTATTGGTGTAAAACTTTTTTTGTTTTAAAAAAATTGAATTTTTAGGGCCCAAGGCCACAGTTGTACGATGCAGCACAGGACCGACCAGTCAGGGGAAAAAAGGCCGGTTCCGTACCGAACCGGCCAGTTCAGTATGAAACCGGCCATGTTCGGTTCAGGATGGTGATTCAGACCGGCTGGGTGCCTAAACTGGTCGAAGCGGGTGGTTTTGCCAGAACAGGACCAGTTCTGATAACACTGGGTAGAAGCAGCAGAAAAAACACCAGTCATCAGTTCGGTACAGAACCGGCCATGTTCGGTTGAGGATGGTGATTCAGACCGGCTGGGTGCCTAAACTGGTCGAAGCGGGTGGTTTTGCCAGAACAGGACTGTTTCTGATAACACTGGGTAGAAGCAGCAGAAAAAACACCAGTCGTCTAATGGGATGTCCAGCTATACTATCAAACACCTAATGCAGATGATATTTCTGCAGGGTTCTAGGGACAATGAGTCCTACTGAAAGCTGAAACTCAAGATTTTAATCTTAAGCTTAGAGAGAAATCAACACACAAAAAAATTCTCGCAACAGTGAAAGACTTCTCAAATGTCCAAAGAAACAGGATAAATTCTTCTCTTCAATATTCACAGCTGTTTAAGTGTGCAGAGTCTGAAAAATCTCAAATCACAATCTTGCCTAATCAAAAGACCTAAGGGGATTCAATCACAACTTAGATCCCTGTCCTTACACAATTCCTGTGGGCAAGATTTGTAGCAGAATTATGTAGCAGATTTAACTATTTAAAATCCCAGCTGTAACTTAGTGATTCGGAAGATGACCTGAAGAAGGAAAGACGTGTAAATAGCTGGAAGATGCACTGATGTTGATTCCTCTGTCTGAATACCCATTTATTATTGAGAATCTATTTTAAATCAGCGCTAAAGAAACTTCCGTTTTTAGCATGCTTTTTCATCCTCATGCAAGCACTAAATTTGGCATGCTGAGTTGGAAACTTGGAGACTTTGTGACTAAAATCAGCCCTTAATCTGCAACACTGATTTTGGATCTAAACCAGAGACCTCAATTTCTCTTTTCCCAAATTATCAACACCCAGTCTCCATCTCATGCTAGCACTGAACTCAACTGCTAGATTTAACATTAAAGACACCGAATTTGATGCCCATGCATGCAGTTACTATGTTAATCTTTCCCAGTTGATTAGTTGGCTTTATGCTGATTCTCATGTGTTAACTTTTCTCTAAACACAGGTATGGGTGTTAACAATCTCTCAAAGTAACATGCTCAAATGTATAAGATGCATTTGATCTTATAAAGTGAATAACCATTGTACTTATCTCGTCTAAAATCTAATGTTTTTCGTAGATAAATTCTCCCTTTAATTTTCAAGATGCTTTATTCCCATTTTTCATAGGCTTTTATGGATTCCTATTGATCTTTAAGATTGTCATTCTAATATATGTTGGAAATCTCAAATTTTTTCATGGAGTATCCCACAGTCACATGTTGAAGGTGCCCTTATACTATTGGCCATATTAGCTTCTTTATTTATATGTTTCTTATTATTAACATTTTAATTACATTTTCCAAAAACTAGTTCATTGATAGATTTAGGCATTGGTGTATGAATCGTCATTGTGGCCTTGTTTGGCCTCGTTTGTAAGTGTGTTGTTATCGTTTCCAACTGAAAAAAATTTAAAAACATAAAATAAACTACCCGCCATTGTCAATGGTGGCTTGCTCAACTGGTAAAGTGAGGTGCTATTGTCACCTCCGCTAGGGTTCAAGTCTCACCAAAGGACGCAATGTAAAGCCTTGGGCAAACTTTGGGCCTTGTGTCATATTATGTAGCCTTTGGGCATGTTTCTTGTCGATGTGCACACCGTCAGCATAAATCTTTCGAAAGTTGTTTCCCAGGTGGGAAAGGTGTGGCCTTAGGGGCAAGCAAAGAGTCAAGTGTTGTCACCTGATCCCGACTCCTCCGTTAAGGCGAACTCCTAACGAAGCCAAGGGGGGTAGTCCCTACAAAGAGTTTCTAAGGCTCTTGTGTTTTAAAAATGTATTTTGGTATATGTTGAGAATGGGTGTTTTTAGGAGTTTTTTAAAGAGATTTACAATAACGGTTTAATGACCCAAGTAAGTACTTGCAAGATGATTAAAGATGCACAACCACTTGACAATGACAATTTCAAAGCAAAGCATCCATAGCATGATACGATAATAGATAAAACAAGTGCTCTATATAGATAATAAGCAAATGAATAATTGATAAGACCAGTGCCAAATGGAGTGCTTGAGATCGTTTTGCAAGTGTTCTTGGTAAATTTTTAAGGGTGAAGTTGATTATTAAAAAGGAAGGGGATCTCTAAGATATACCTTTTGGTACTGGAGATATGTCCGGATAATATTCTAAGTGGTTCCGTACAAGAACATGTGGGCTGTTCGGAGTCTCTAAAGTGGTGTTCAACACTACACCAACAAGGATGTAGCCTAACTGTGCTTTCAAGGTCTCGACACAGTGGTTCCCGTGCCCCCAGGCAGAATTTGCCTACTTTCGATTATTAGCGATCAACGCTGGATTTTCGTTGGTTTTCTTGGGAGAGTGTTTTATTTATGGTTGAAGTGGATTAAAATGTGAACATTATAAAATCTCCAACTGCTTCTGGGTATCCCACAAGTGGGTAAAGCATACACAGTGTAGTAAATGTAAATTCCAATTTTATTAACTGTTGTGAACAAGAACCATTGAAAAACTCTGCAACAGAGAGCACTCTTGATTCGCCTTATGATGAGATTCAAGAGATTTATGGAAAAGGTAAAAAAAGGTAAGGTAAATGAACTAAAAAAAACAAACCACCAACTCTTTGACAGAGAGCACTCTTGATCCACCTTTCGGTGAGATTCAAGAGATTTATGTTCTTTTTAGCAATTTATATGAAAAACAAGAAATCTAATCTTAAGGAAAATAAGGAAAAACCTCTCCGATAGAGAGTGCTTCTTGATCCACTTTTCAGTGAGATTCAAGAGACCTTATGTTCTTTTTAGCAATTTATATGAGATAAAGAAAAACTTTTTCAAAAGAAGAAGCTAACCTTTCCTATTTTACTCTAACAATTTATTGTGCAAGTATAACGCAAAATAAAAGGACAGATATAGGCTTCCCCGAAATGGAGGAAGAGGGGTGTGGGAGCCGTAATCCCACTTGCTTTAATTAATGATTTATTACAATGCTTAAAAAGAAAGGAAAGAAAAAATGCCTTTTGACCCTTGAAGAATGGGTCAAAAAGGCTTACAAAATTGCTTAAGGAAGAAAGGGAATGAAGGAGGGGGATGGTAGATGGATCGTGGGTGCTTTAGCCTTTGGATGGCCCAAAACTTGATTTTTTGGCAACACCTCTACCTCTTTTTCCTCTAACCTGCTAAAAACCAGCAAGCAAATAAGATTAGAAAATGGTGGTATGCACCAAAAACAAATAAAAAATTTCAAGTTTTGGTATTTAGAAAAAATTTGGAAAATTTTACAAGTGTAAATACCAAAACAACAAGCCTAGATCTAATGGAAATATGACGTTTTGAAAGCGTTTTTTAGATCTGACTATTCTTAATATGCTAAAGTAAGTAGATTGAAATGAAATAAACTTAAAAAAAAAGATCTACTTGATTAGCATTTAAAACAAGGTATCTGAGAAAGAAAGAGTTTAGATTTTTAGGAGATGGATGAACACTTCAAGCCCTTGCTTGATTCTTTGCTAATGGCTTTGGAGTCTGTGCAACAAAGATTAGCTTCTAAAGAGGATGTTGAAGAAAGAGAAGAAACAACTTAGTTCAACGCTTCCTTTGGATTTTGTGACCTGCAACAACTATAAAACAACTCTTGCAAAGATTGGATTAGATCTAGCATGTTTGAAGAAGAAAAGCTCAGAGAACCTCAATACAATTGAATATAGTCAGTTATTCCTATATCTTTCAAATCCAAATCATAAGCATGCAACTTAACAACTGTAAATGCTTACTCTACGTATCATGAATGATCCTCTAAGCTAGATATATCAACACAAATTGAGCAAGAGCAATTTTAAATAATACAATATCACCTCATTACCATAGCATTCCTCAAATGACACAAGGTAGACCTCCAAAGTCTTCAACTTTATTATTCAAAATAGCAACAACATTACAATAGGCAGAGGTTCCTTACATCCCTCTCAAATGGGGAAGAAGGCCTCGCTTTTATAACAAAACCCAGCCCCAGGGGAGGCACCAACCAACTGAAGATCAACCTGGAGTTAACTGAGTTGAACAGAGATAAACATGAGTGGAACTGGAGAGGTAGATGCCACCTCTCCTACCAACTCACTCCCCAAAGGCCACATCACCCAACCACTCGCTATCAATGTGAGCTCTCATGCTTGAATTAAGGGAAAAACTCACGCTTGAAGAAGGCGTCAATCCCCACGTGTGAGTATTCACCAACCCATGCGCTTGCATGAATGAAGGATATCCATCTTAAAGCAAAAACCAAAGTTTGTTAAAGCAATTAATATTCGGGGAGGGGTCCACTCTCACCCCACTCACATTCACTTAAGAGCTAGCGTGAGCTCTCCTTAGAGGGGTCCACCCTCACCCACTTCAATAAACTAATTCGCATGCACTTGCAAATACACTTGATAAACCATGGCTTAATTTAATATTTTATATTTCTTAAGTGGAGAGGGGTCCACCCTCACCCACTCACAATCCTCACAAGCTAGCGTGAGTCTTCACCCTCACGTCACTCTCCACTTATATTAAATCATAACAACTTTTTTAAACCAAACTTTATATGCCAACCCACTTTGAAGAGGGTTGTATGGTATGAGGGACCCATCTCCATGTCATTTCCTCCCTTTTTTTATTAATTTTTGACTTTTTTAAAACTTTGACTTTTGTGCATTTTCCCCAAATTTAGCATTTAAATGCTACTTTGATGCACCGTTAGCCAAAAAACGCCTTTCGGGGTGTTTTAGCTGTCCGAAACATAGTGAAAGTGTCCAATGGGGTAAAAGTGCTGCTCCGGGCTTGAAAATGAACCCAACTACGCCAAAAACAGACTTCGGGTCACACTTTTGTTACATTTTGAATTTTTCCATTTAAACCATTAAAAAATGGCTTAAAAACGGAAAAAATTATTTTTTCTTGGAATCAGACGAAACTCTAGGGAACCTAGTACATGTCCATATGACTCAATTCGAATGCCTAGCATGTTGAAAAACACTGTCACGAAGGCTCTAATAACCTCCTAATGCCGAAACACCAAGACGACTACCCCAACTTTGGAGGTGTGAGTGAAAAACTCAGAAATTGTTAGTTGTTTGTTCAACAACCAATAATAACCAAGGGAAAAAACACTCTGGGCTAGTTGGCTTGATGCTCAAGTCTGGGAAGCCGAGCCTTTTATAAAATATTAAATGCTAGGACATTTTTTACAATTTCCCCAAGGGGGTATGAAGTTTGAACATGCATTTTATTAAAAAGAAAAGACCACAACTGGTCCTTATGCAACCACAGAACTTCTGAGCACCGACAATGAACAATTGACCTGTTCAATACTCTGGCGGCTCACTGGAAATCCCCTAAGTGCAACTTAGGTGATAACAGGGCACACTATAATGAGCCTTTAGGTTGAAATAACTTGACCTTGTTCTTGGGGTTTTTTGTCCATCAGATGGTTTTTCTATATATGTATGTATGTAACTTATATAGTAATTATATTATATAAAAAATAATTCTAATATTTATAAAAGTGAGAAAGGTATTAAGTACTTGTTCCCCCCCATTTTGTGTAGCTGTCCACGTATGATTTTGTTTGTTGTTTTCATCTCAAAGTGAGTTGATGACTCTCTTGAATGGTTCTTGATGCTAGATTGTAGCATATGATTCTTCATAAGATTGATGCCTTGATTGGTGATGGATGATTGATGTGCTCATGGTTACTTGCTTATTCTTGGTTCTACACATATATGGATGGTATCAAGTTATCAACACATTTCACTTGATGATCTTTATCGCGATCTAGAGTGCTTGGCTGTAATGTCCCAATTTTTAGAGTTACTTTGCAGTGTAGTTGGCACTAACCTTGTGGATGTGTGTCAACATTAGCAGAGGAGTATTTTTGATGATTCCAATGAGCTCAGCTGGTCTGGAGGACTCATATGCCACTTTTCAAGGTGATTTGCGACTTCTAGCGTGGTCTCCAAGAAGAATCTTGGAGAGGACGTCTATTTATAGTAAGTTGCCCAATTGGCTCCGTTTATCATTATTCTTCACCGGGATCATTCTAGTGTAGTCAGTTTTCGATTCCGATGCATTCTGGCAGTTTCCACAAAATGGGTAAATTAATGGCTTTATTTTAATTATTTTACTAAAGTCACCAAATATAATTTAAAATATTTAAAAAGCACCTTAATGTTCTAGCTCGTCCGAATTGGGATATGAAGTGTTGTAAATCATGGATGCATAAAATAGGGACCTTGTATGTCAAATTATCATCATTTTAATAAAAAAGTCCTTTTCGGAGCTAAAAGGGAATTCAAATTAAAAAAGTGAATTTTAAAATATAAGCTTCTAGAGAGTTCGGTGGAAAAGTATAAAAGGAGGTTGTGAGAGCTCATTTGGATTATTCATGACATTTCATTTTTTAAAAAGAGATTTGGAGAGCTCTTGTGGCTTTTTGCTCTTGGGATGGAAACCTTAAGGGAGCAATTGGTTTCGGTGGTGAAACTATCCACCTTAGCTGATCGTGAGAAGGAAGATCACTCAGATCTTCACATTGTGCTTCATTGCTGTGATAAGGAGAGGACTATACTTGCAGATTGCTGAAGATTTGCAAAGTTTTCATCCATTTTGAGAAGGGCACACTTGCTTGAGGAGGGTGCAGAACGCATAAAGGGCTGTGAGCATCATTGTGAGAGTTGAATCTTATTGAGAGGGCAGCAAATTTCCTTGTAGAGGCTGCGTGGACATTTGTGGAGGTCCTGTTTATCATTTGGATGCTGTAACTTCTTGTAGAGGACGTGTTTGCAGAGGGGCACACTTCTCTTGGAGGCCACAATCACTTAAGATGAGCAGAGGGAAAATCTGCCTGTGTACACTCATCGTGGGGGTCTTTTGGTGGTGGATGGTCTACTTCAATGCTGCTGGGCGAAATCCATGAAGTCTGTTCACTAGCTGTGGCAATATTCACCACTTCTGGGCACCAAAAAGGGGGCTGCTATAGCCATAAAGACCGTGGAAACTACTGCTGTAAGCTACATGTCAGGAGTAACATTGTAATCAGTCTTGTTGGTTGATGTAATGCTGTTGTTACAGCCATATGATAGTCACTGTTGCTGTGGCAATATTCACCATTTCTGGGCACCAAAAAGGGGCTGCTATAGCCATAAAGACCCTGGAAACTACTGCTGTAATCTACAGGTCAGGAGTAACATTGTAATCAGTCTTGTTGGTTGATGTAATGCTGTTGTTACAGTCATAGGATAGCCACTTTTGTTTTGATATATATATATATTGTAGACTGTTTTTGGGTGTTAAATGCAAGTGAATTTCATCCTGGGTATGCATATTTCGTGGTGTATGTTATGATTAATGAGTTCTGAAGTACAAGTCACCAAATCATTGCCAAACCCACTACAAGTCAGTCAAATCAGTTTTCGAACAGTACAACAGTACCATAGCATGTGTTGACAAACTGTTTGTAAAAAGGCCTGAACCAAATATCATCAATATATAGCAATAAACTCAAACATCTACCATCAAATCAGTAAGGGTTATTTCAGGCGTATTATTAGATCACTGTGTGAAAGTGTTTGATAAAAGTCACCAACCAAAAGTACATCAGCAGTCAGCTTAAAAATTCATCCCAGACCTAGCAAGGGTTACTACATTGGCATTGCCTCACTTTTTGCACCTTGTTCCGATTCAATTAGGGGAGATTTGTGCATAATGGGACCCCGAGTTCAAACCCTTGGATCTCCAATGCCCTAGCTTTGATGGAGGATTGTGATATATGGTTGGAAAGCTTATGTCAAGGGATTTCCAATGGTGAAGACTGTTTCCCCTAGTTACCAAGGGCAGTGGAGAACTGACCCAATTGAATCAAGAATATTTTAGAAGTTAAAGTGCAAACCACAAATAAAGAGACCTTCATGGACTCAAATCAAAATTAGAAATCAAAGTGTTGCTATTGACAAAATATCATTGATTTCCAAAATGACACAAATATATGATGAAGATTTGAATACACAATCTAAAGTGTATCAAGCTTATCCTAGAATTGAAATCAAGCAACAATTTGCAAGGGTATATTATCGTCATCCTAATTACTAAAGTCATCACATTGAATTGTCAACTTACCGGCGTTGATAATACTTAGACCAAGGACATCACTCTATTTACATTTCGAAGAGTTTAAGTCTCAATATGACGTGGAGTCAAAATCAAAGACATACTTGGTGGTGTAATCAAAGAAGTTATAGTTGAGAGTCTTATTAACAAGCAATTCTGGACAATATCTACTTAGGATGGTTTGATCCTTTCACAATGCGACAATATTGTTTAAAACTCAAAAGATCTTTTTGTCTCATTTCATCAATTTCTTAGAGGGCAAAGCATCTCTCGAGGAGTGACATTTAATGAACCTACTCAATATAGTCAAACCAAAATAATTAATAGTGTATCTTCACAATGGTCACACCTTCATTGTGACCTAACCCCTCAATTCTATTTATATGATTCACCTTTGTGTTGTACCACATCACATTTTTATCAATCAAATATGTTGTCTTTTGGCAAAATAGTTGAGTCTTTGTACGTCATTGCAATTTATATTCATCTTGCAGTTTTGTAACATTCTCTCAGTGTGAAAATGCTTGTGCTAATCTGCACATTTTTGCATATCATTGAACTGTTTAATTTAATGTTCAAACTTGTAATTGATGACCTGTAGCTCCTCCTTCGGCATGATGCTAACTCTATGGAGACGTTCTGCTCTCCCTGCTGATTAACATAGCTTGTGATCCTCTATGTCGCTTGATTACACCAAGTGATTTTTAACGATACTTAGTAGGCTGCATCATTTCATAGTCTCTTTATTCCGGGATGAATAGACACTCTAATGCTGGTTATTTACTGTTGTGCTATAAGTATTGATTGAAATTACTTCAGTAGGACCTTGTTTAGACTTGTCAGCATAAGTGCAGACTGTGCATGCATAGGAGATGCTCTAGTTTTAGTCAGGATTTATCTTAGGTACTTACTATCCAAATGCCAATATGTTTCATTATGTTCACATTGCATATAAGTATAGAGTCATGGACCATATACAGTACTATTCTGCTGCTTTGACAGTTTGGTTATGGCATTAAATATATTTGCTTAAAAGGATATTGGAATTAAATCAATCAATTACAAAGTTGCAATAGTATTCAGACTTTTAGAGCTTATGTAGTTTGTGGAAATTTTCAGAATCTGTAACTAAAATCTTAGGATATGGTTCTTTTTCTTATGGGCAATTTGATCTATATGACATTGAAGTAGCTGCTCCTGAGTCCATATCTCTACTTGCCATTCCTTTCCCAGCATTTTTTACTGCTCCTATTTCTCCTTAAAAGTTTCAGTTTTGGAGACCATGAAAAATTTCTATAAATAATCAAGAAGTAGAGAGAGGTATAGTTTGTATTCAAAGCTAGATCAATCACGTCTAGGATTGATTCTGTATTCTATTATTCTGTGATAAATGTTCTAAGGGTTTGTTGATGCATCTTCTTTATAAATCTGATTTGTTGAAATTTTGCTTGAAGCATCAAAGTCATTTTCATCTCTGGGATCTGGTGAAAAGCAAGCCAGCAGTGGAAGTGAAGAGCAACACATTTCAGAAGTAGAGCAACCATATAAAGATAATTCATCTTTGAATAATGTGGGATCAAGATCTGCTGATTTCAATAAAGTTTCTAGCAGCTCCATGGCAGTAAATGTTTCTACAGAACTTGAAGGTATTATCTGCATATCAACAGACAATGACATTGCACATTAATTCTGAAAACTTAATTTATCCATTTCTTGTCTTGTTTCAGTATCCATAATACATCAGACAGTACGTGGTGACTTGCGCCGTTGTTTTCCATTCCTTTTAGTTTGAATGTGACAATCCAGTCTTTTTGTCAAAGCTTTCATTTATTCTGCCGTCATTTAAACCAATTCATACATCTTTTACCTCCGTTGTTTTAGGCATGAAATGAATTGTTCAATTACACTCACTGTTGAAAATTCAGTAAAGGCAGTATGACAACTTAGATCTGTGCATATAACCAGCAGTGTTCGCATTCACAGGACGAAGTGTATGTATATTAACTGAGTTTAGAGAATAGCTTCTTTAGGGCATACGACAAAAAGGGATTATACATTAAGTTGTAACACTTGACTCAATAAACTCAGTGTAGCAACAACAGAGACAGATTCCAGATTAGACAGATTAGTGACTCTAAAGGTGAGAATTCTTGTCCAGTAACCTTTCCATACTAAAGTCCATATCTAATGGTTTCAGTATCCCTAATATGTCAGACAGTACTTGGTAACTTGCACCATTGTTTTACATTCTTTTAGTTTGAATGCAACACACCAGTCTTTTGGTCAAAGATTTCATTTATTTTGCTGTCAATGAAACATCTTCAAACATCTCTTACCTGCATTCTTTTAGGCATGTAATGAATTGTTCAAATACACTCACTGTTGAAGATTTAGTAAAGGCAGTATGACAGAACTTAGAACTGTGCATATAGCTAGCAGTGTTTGCATTCACAGCACAAAGTGTACACACTACATATAATAACCAGATCTAGAGAATCTTTTTATTAGGGCATCTGTCACCTAGGGATTGTTACCACACAAACTAGCATCTTGAGATTGAAAGTACCAATGATGGCTTATGGATAACTAAGAGGGGGCCATTGCCACCTCATCAACCCTCTTTTGCTCTTTAGGCTAGCTCTTCTCTATCTCAAGGGATGAATCCCTAAAAAGGATTACTAGGGTTTGGCATTGAAGCACAAGGTGAATTTGAAGAGTAATCTTAGCAAAATAATGTTTTTTTATGTAAAGGAAAAATGTCAAGGTGATGAAGAGATTGGAGACCAGTGTCTAATCAAATGGGCAAATGGGGTCAATCAGGGACAGTAATGAAGAGATTATTAACATCTTAATGATAGCTAGGGTTTGAGAGCCAATTCCATTTCCTACCATATCAAGAAATGGCAGATTTATCCTAGGATTTACAAGGGAATAACTAGAGTGGTATCTTCACATCAACTTGGCATAATTTTCATCAAAGATGGAACTTGGGGCATACAATCAAGAGCTAAGAATCTACCTCCTATTCAACCATAAAACCAAACAAATTTAACCTTATAGAGTAAAGAGCTTACTTGCAAATCATCCCAAGAAAGAAACCATTATTGATCCAAAAATACACTATAGCATTAGCAAAATTTCCAAATCATAGCGCTAGCATCAACCATCCATAAACACCAAGAGATATTTCATTAAGTCTTAGTGGGATTTCTCCCTGAATACAAACATGATAAATGAATGAGAAAATTGCTCTGTTATATAAGAAATGAGCTCCACTTCCTTTACAATAAAATAAACATAAAATCCTAGATCTAGCCTAGGGTGGAGTAAACAATGAACAGCCTCCACTAAACCCTAACAAACTAACAATATCCATAATATGAGGTGGTCGATGCCACATGTACAATGTCAAAGATACATAAGGCCTCAAGAGGGGGATGCATCCATCAAATGAGTGCAAACGATGACAAGAAGAAGTTAAACCTAGCCTCCAAAGGTCCTCCAAAGGTAGTGCTCTAGAAAAAGGCCTCGAAAGGTGGAGCGCTTTCTCAAATAAGGTGAACACTCGCTAGGAAAAGGCTCCAAAAGGGGCGCACAACAAATATGGTGTGACTCTTTAAATCAGTGTTACACGGGGACGCATTCCCTAGGGTCGGGGATGCACCTCCCTTGCTCCCCAGTCCTCGGGGACTTGGGGGCTCTTGGCGAAACGTTTCTACTTGTCACCAATTTGGAAAAACTTGAGGAAACGCAGGGGGGAGCTCGTCCCCTTGTTTTGAAGTGCGCAATAGTGAAGTGGGGGGCTCCTAGGCGCTACGGTAGTAATGGTAATATTAAATTCTTAAAGTAAAAGTGGTATTTTCCTTATCTTTCATTTTCTATCCTTTTACTTAAATTTTTAACATTACCATTAATTGTTTCAGGATGTTTGAGAGTGGTTCCAACTTCACCGGAGTTCATATGCAAAAAGTAGAATGTTAGATCCCATACAGAATTCAACAGACTTAACAGTTTTCAAGATTTTAGGATTGCAACGTTTCTAGTCGATTTATTGTGTACGAGGTTAAGGGATTGTCATTTTATGTTGGTGGTGTTGATTGTTGAACTCCGCTATCACGACCTTTTTCAAAATGTACCCTTTGGTCAAGCAAAAACACTTATTAAGCATTAATTCTACCTTCTTTTAATGCTTGGTTTAGGAAGTTTCATCAAAATTGTAGGGTGTTGAGTAATGTCCTTTGAGGATCAACTTCGAGATTCGAGGTAGAGGCAAAGTCGAAAACCCTAGAGGAGAGGGGCACATGGTGCTATTGATGAATAGGATCCCAATATAGGATTAATATTTCACTCTTGCATTATTGTATGTTGAACTTGAAAGCCTCAAATAATGTGATGCTCTTTGGAATCATGAAGAAATAGGGTCCTCTGGTCACATTTCCCATTACAATAGATGCTATGGATTCACACAATGTTTAAGTGTGTTGAATTATTGAAGAATTAGGTTGTATTTACAGGAAGCAACTTAAACTATATTTACATGGGATGAATTGTTATTGCTGGGATTTATAATATTTTTATATTTTTTATAATTTTTATGACCTCGATGCACCCTCGTCCCCCTCGAATTTCCCGAAAATTTGGGGGTGGTCTCCACACGTATCCAATGTGCATTTCCTTGCTCCCATGCTTCTGTGTCCCAAGTACTTAGGGGAACATTTCTTTAAATGATAGTTTTGAGATTGCTAACATCTTCAATTTATCTAATTTTCTACTATAACTGCTTTTTAGAATTCTCGTGGCCACTATGCATCTAATGGAATAAATTTAGGCACTTTGTCAAAATATAACTACTCCCAAAACTAGGACGCCCCTCCAAAAACATCCCATACAAAATGACTTGGATGATTGTCCTCAAAAGGGGGGTGGTTCTGTTGTCCACCAATTGCACACCAGCATCAGAAACTTTTCGAAAGCTGTCTCCTCACTTGAGAAAGTGGGAGAGGTGTGACCTTGGGGGCAAGCACAGAGCTAGGTACTGTCACCTACTCCTAGCTCCTTCGTTTAGGCTAACTCCTAACGAAGCCAAGAGGGGTAGTCCCTACAAAAGAGTTTCTATGGCTCTTAAGTTGTTTTAAGTGTTTCTAATGGTTACGGATGTGGATGGGTGTTTTTTAGGAGTTTATTATGATGAACGCAGATTGCATATTAGATAACTTAAAAATAAACATGAGACAAAAGAGCAATCCACGTTGCTATCACAAGATTTAGAAGATAAACAATATGTTGAGAATTCACGAAATAATATAGCATTCAAAGATATAAACTTTAATCAAAATATCCAATGGACAAATGGCCCAGATTATCAATAATGCGTAAAAGAAAGGACCAGTGCCTTATGGAGTCAACTTATCAGAAATGCTTAAGCGTAATGAGGATGTGAGTTTCAAAATAATGCCAGTGAATGTGTATTGCGATTAATCTTGGTTTATTTTAGAGTTTTTTAATGGTCTTGTTTAGGGTTTCAACGAAAGGTATCAAGAGATTAGCTGGGAAAGTCTTCCAAGCTACTCCGTTCGATACATGACGACCCGCCCAGTATCCCAGGCTGGTTTCGCGAAGATTGACCAACTAGCTAAGACTCTAGACAGTGGGGAGTTCCGGCGCCTTTACTAGGAATGACTTGGGAAACTTTCTACAACGCCGGTGCATTGGTTATGGGTAAAATTTTTATTGTGTTTTTATTTGCGAACTTAGTAAGTCCGTTCATCGTTCTGAGTATGAGCCCAACTTGAAAGTCGGCAGAGCATACTAGGTGAAGGATAATCAACGAAGTAAATTAATTAGGGGAATGTGAGTTGCAAAATTTTATTAAATAAATTAATTAGAACCTTCCGACAAAGAGCGCTCTTGACTTTGTCTTATGACAAAAGTTCAAGAGTCTTAGCTAAACTATATGCTTGATGCAAGGATATGCAGTGGGAATGCTCTCCGATAGAGAGTGCTCTTGACTTGGGTTCCGGCAAATTCAAGAGACTTAAGAATTAATTAGTTAAACTTGAAAAAAGAGTAAAAGACTAATTAGTAATCTACCCAAGAATCTCTTTCAGGTTTTTAGGCCTTAATCAGGAGAGCAGGGGGGTAAGTAACAAAAACCACGATAAAAATTAAACAACTCCCGATAGAGAGCACTCTTGATCCACCTTATTGTGAGATTCAAGAGATTTTGATTCTTTTTGATTTAAACTTTTAAATGAAATAAAAGCAACTCACTAGCAATTAATCAAACAATTTTTCTTTTCTGAAGACTTTTATGTAAGCAAAAATGAAATCAAACCTAATCTAGCATGAAAATAGATTGCATGAGAGGAAACTAACGAGAGTATGCTAATGAAATCAAATCTAACTTAAAATTTTTAACCAAATGAAACTAATTATCCCTATTCTACTTTCATCATTTTATTTATTTGCAGGTATAAAGCAAAGTAAAGAAAAACTTGAAATATGGACAATGGCGATACAGTCTTCCCCCAAATGGGGAAAGTGGGGTGTGGGAGCCGTTATCCCACTTGCTCTTTTATTAATTTTTTACAATGCCTTTTTTTTGATGTATTTTTGCTTCTTTTCTTATCCTTGGAAGGCTCTCGGAGCGAGCTGTAGAAAGGGGGATGAAGAAAGGGGGATTATGAGTCTTTTTTACGCTTGAATCTTCAATTTTTCGCCAGCACTTCCGTTGTACCTGTCACAAAAGTAAAAAATCAGCAAGCTAATAATACTAAAAGATGATGGAAAAGACAATGCAAAAATAATTTTTTTTGGAAAATTTTGTACTTAGAAAAATTTTGAAAATTTTACATGCAAAAAACAAACTTTTCCCTAGATCTAATGAATGATATTAGATCTAACAAAGCCCTAAAAAGATAGATCTAAATATGAGTATTGAAAGAGTGGATCTGCTTCTTGAGCAATGCAAAAAACAAAGGTAAAGAAAAGGGTAGAGATGGAAGTTTCTTGTGGATGGAACATGAGAGATGGAGGAAAAGTCTCGGCTCTCTTTTGTATGAGAAGAACACGATCCTTGTAGGCCTTGCAATCACAAAGTGTTAAACAACCGGTTGCTTGAAGCTTGGGCTAGCTGTAGCTGAACTCACACCCTTCTTCAACCCGTGAACCCTGATAATACCAAAACTTAAATACAAGTGAGATCACATCACATGAAAGTATGCTAAGATAGTTCAACCAAGATCAATATTACGTATAACTAACTACTCATATTCATCAAGATTATAACTTACTTTGCATAAATAATCGATTTGAAACTACAAACGATTACTCTACCGTGCCAACAGTGGCCCTCATGAGCTTAACAAAGAAACTGATCTCATTCAAAGTATTTAAAAGTAATGGGTTACAAGTAGTATCACCTCAACTATGAAATATTTACCACATGCAAAGAGCTCATAGACCTCCAAAGTCGAAATTCTTATTAATCAAATCCAAGCAAAGCTTGATACAATTTCTACAGAGTAACTCCAGTACAAAAGTTCCACCCGGAAGAGCTCATAAGAGCCTCCTCTTATACAATGAGAGAAGGCCTAACCCCTAACACCACACCATGTAGGGAGGGCGCAATACCTAATGATCAAGCCACGTTGAAGCACAAAACCTAAGATAACGAGGGTAGGAGTGAGGGGAGGCCTCCACCTAGGCAAGGCGCCCCCACTCCCAACCCTTACCAACCAGCTGCAACCAATGAGAGGGATCCATAAGCCAAAGCGTGAGCTCCCAAGCCTTTTGACATGAGGAAGAGGAAGAGCACACACGTGAGGCAAGAAGAAGGTAGGCGTGCTAAGTTTGGAGGGGCCTGAGGCTAGGTATGGAGGAGCCAATACCTAGAGACCAATAACACATGTCACACTTCAACCTTGAACAAATCAACGGGCCAATAGATAAGCCCCAACTCATCCAAACGTGGTCATCACTGAAGGAGGCGAGTTGCCTAAGTAGCTGAGGACTCAATGCTGATTGAAGCCGATTTGTGCCAACCCCAATCATCATTAATGCCCAATGCCATGTCATTCTGCATTTCATTTCGTTCAATTCGGATTAATTTGGAGAGATTTGGATTTTCTCCAAAATAATTATTTTTATTATTTAATCAATAATTTCTCCAAAACTGACGTTTTTGAGAAATTATGAGTTATGAAGCTGAATGATGATCTGAAACTTGGAGCTAGCTGGCTAGATGCTCATGACTGATTTTTGGCTTAGGTTTAGAGCCTTCAAACACTGAAAACGGACCCCGGATGGCTGACTTATTACAATTTGAATTTTTCCATTTAAATTATGGAAAAATTTAATTAAAAACTTAGGAAAAATTAAAAAATAAAAAAATAAAAAAAATAAAAAAAAATTAAAATTTGACGCGTTCGGTAAAATTTTTTCTGAATTTTTTTGAGGGTCCTAGTGACCTAGGACATGACCATAGTCTATTCTAATAATGTCTAGTAGGTTTATACATACTCAGTTGGGCTCTAATAACCCCCCAAGGCCCAGAATTAAAAATCGAGCATTCCATCTTTGGAGGAAGCGGGAGAAAACCTCGTCAATTATACTCGACTATAGGCAAAGCATAATTGTCAAGGGCAAAAAACTCCCTGGAATACCTTAGTTGAAATTCTACGTCTTAGGAGACCGAACCACTCAAAACACCCTACTAGCACATTTTATTACAAACCCCGTGGGGCCATGGTCATAATTACTCAAAACAAAAACTTACTAGCCAAAACTGGCTAGGCACAAAGGCGGATCATCTGATACACTGGAAACAAACATTTATCATGTTTGTCAAATGGCGGCTCCTCAGGTCACCCAACTATGGTACAAATAAGTTGGCAACAGGTTCCATGAATGGTGCGCCAAAATCCAAGTAGAAACCCTCTAAAAGGGGACAACCCCTCCTAAAATAGCTCTATAAGTGGTTAGGATCTCTTCCAAGGGGCAAAGTGCATGAACATATGTGCAATAAAAACCCTACATGTAGTAAAAGATGATCAAAGTGCCTTAACATGTGTGCCACCATGCCAACTCATCAATACAATAATATAACCATGCCTCCACTTATGTGCCAAGAGAGGGCGCTCCAAGAAGGTGATGTGTCAACTCAAAAGTACTCCTCGAGATCATCATCATACATAAAATTGTGTAGCGACATGCCCCAAAAACCAAAATTAGACGTCAAGAAAGAAACTACCATAGCTCCAACGCCCTTGGGACCGAGGAGCAATGTTATATACCACTGGAAAGGTCTTGAAAAGATCTTTCCAACCATATGTCATACACCTCCAAGAGAGCTAGGGTGAAAGAGAATGGCCCTCTTGAAGGCATGCTATCAAAAAATTGTTGAAAAATGACCCATAAACAAAAATCTATTGCTTTAAAATAATGTCCAATTTCTCCAATGCTGTGCAGAATTAGGAGTTTTCTATGTCATCGGAAGGCCCTCTGAATAAGCTTTCCAACCATATATCAAAAGCCACCATCTGAGCTACGATGTTAGAGATATGGGGGTTTGAAGTCAAGGTCTTGTTTTGCATAATTCACCCTAGAAACAACATGCCAAGAGCTCAACATCACCCAAAAAAATCATCAATATACCATCCAAGGAGACCATCCATCCATAAGCTAACATCCAAGGCATAATCAACATGTTACCCCCATGAAAAACTATGATAAAAATTTAAAAGTCATAAGTGGATACCCATGCAAAATGGGGGGTGTTACCCCTTTTTCGGCAAGGGGTGATTTTGATTAGTTTTTTACTTGAGACGAGATCTGTGGCTTCACCATAGATCATTGGTCAAAGGTCCTCATCCTAGTTAGATGGTCCATGTGCTTTGATGTGCCCAGTTAGAGATAGTGCCTAATCTTAAAGTGATGTGAAATTTTCTAACCTTCATTTACTTTTAGCATGTTATTTGGTATGATAACATGAGATGTTACATTTATATTTCTATAATTTCTCAAATACTTAAACTCTTGCTTGTCTCTTAGTCTAACCTTAGTGTTATTCTTTTAATTTAATAAGTGTGATAGTATGAAGGTCGATTTGTACCTTGGTGAACTAAGTCAAGTGATTTTCATTCATTTCATAATTTTTACCTAGCTATTTTCCACTTCACTAACCAATTCACCCATCGCCTTCATTATTCCCCTTTGTGAATGATCTCTCACTAAGTAATAACATATGGTCTCATTACTATTAGTTTGCCATTTTAAGTTTTGCATTTTATATGTAGTTTGCCATTTTAAGTTTTGCATTTTTTTATGTAGTTTTCCATTTTAAGTTTTCCTTTTTTAGTTTTACCATATACCAAGTTAAGCAACTTAAAAGTTTAAGAGTGTTACTTAATTTTCTTTAAAAATTAAGGCTCACGTCCAAGATATATATGCAATTTTTCATAAAAAATATTTATATAATTATTTATAAAAATATAGATTTAAAAAAAATAACAATGTCACAACAATGTAAAAAGTGAGAATTAGAGCAGATTTTAGTATGTGTTATTTGTTGTTTTTATTATTTATATCTTTTATTTAAAGTTCTGAATGTGGATGATGACATCCTAAACATTGTTGTATGCTATGCTATGCTATGTTTCAAATTTGATATATATATATTTCAAGTTGTTTTCAATGAATAATGAATCTATAAGCTTTTTTTTTTAATTAAAAATACATGTTTTTGTATTTATAAGATGCCTATTGTCGTAATTTATATGTACTTTATTTTTTTGTTACGCATTTTTTCCATATCTTATCCAAATCATATTTGAATTTGTACTCGAATCTTGCTTCTATGCATGGTGGTGTTATATTGTTGGTTTGCCACTAGGAGGAGGTGTTGCACATGGTTCCCTTTTCTTATGTTGTGCTAGTCATCACATGACTAGGTGCTGGGATATGTTTTACATGGTTGTGGTTGTTAACACTTCTGCCTAGCAGAGGGTCAAAGGACCATGGTAAAGAAGAAATAATGGTTGTTTGAAAACTTTGGTTAAATGTTATGGTATAAAAGTATAACAAAGGGCGAGTAAGCGATGAATTATCACGGGATCCAATGGTGCAAAGCGAGGAAATAGAGATCGACGACTTATAATGTGTCCGCTTTATGAAGATGCAAGAAGGATAAGGACATACGGGGTGTTCGATGAGATATGAAGATCAATGGTCACAGATCCAGTTCGATGAAATCTACGGTCATTGTGAACCCCGCCTCGTAGACTTGCACGTTTGATAAAACGAAGAAGCTCGGCGGAATAGGGTACGTATAGCCTCATCCGACGGCTAGGAAATAAAGGGAAATTACATCGACGGTCGTTGATGGATCCGGAGCGGGAAGTTGCGTGGTGGTTGGAAACAAAAAGTGGTAGCGGAGTGGAAAACACGGTACACGCGGCATATTGTGGTGCATTCCGCAGGCAAAAGCAGTTTGGCAGAAACCGCTAAAGGGGGGCCTCCGGAGTGGACTCCTATATAAGTAAAGTTGACTTGTTGAAGAACTATTTTTTTATTCGCGCTGGACGAATGAAAAGGATTGCTTGCTGGCCACCGTTTGATAGTCAACCTTGGATATATGCGGCCACAGTAACTGGTAAGTTCCGAATACCCGAAATTCATCCGTCGAATTACCATTGTTGTCTGTATTATGGATAAAGGGAAAGATTTGCAAGGGTTTAACCGTATTCTTGACGAGAGAGAAGAATACCTGGTTGACAGGGATAGAGGGGTATATGATCCTTTCTTGTCTGCGCGAAGTGTATCAGTCAGCAAAGAGAGATTATGGCAATACAATTCACAGGGTAATGATATTCTAAATGCTTGTAAATCGTTTTTATACCATTTCGCTGTTGAGCAGACCCTGCATTTTCCCGAGTTTGCCGAGTGGTGTGCAGTTAACTATTCTTCTTCTCAGAGAGTTATTGTAAGTCATTCTACGTCTACGATACTGTGTAAAATTGATGCCAAGGTCATCCGTGAAAACCTGAACCTGCCCACCAATTATCCCGATAGTCGTGAGCCTGTAAACGAGTCCATTTTAGCTGAAGTGTACAAAAATTGTGAAATTGAGGTCCGCTGCAAATTCTTGTCCAGCATCTTGAACGAGGGTCAGTCACTAGAGGGTCTTTTCTTGCCATACCATGTTCACATTTTCAGAGATGAGGTTCAATTAGTCGTGTCCTTAGTCTGTCAAGTCTTGGGTTTAGATGATGATTGTCATGTCAATGAAGTCATTTTGGGCTTCCTATTAAAGATGAGTTCGATGAGTTCTGAGTCTCAGTCAGTTCATGTCTTCAATTTAGACGAGTATTTGGCAGAAGCTATACATCTCCAGTTGAGTGAGTTTCCGAAAGTCAGGTTTTTCAAGTTTCAAACTTATTTGTTGAACATGTTGCTATGTTCGAATGTCACCGAATTGCAGCTTTTAAGTACCATATTTTCTTCAGATTTGCCCAAGCAAATCAACATGTTTGAATTTGCAAATTCTATCATGTCAGAACTATACAAGATGCTGTTTGACGAAGTGTTACCCTGGGTATTAGAAGAAATGAAAAGCATGATGCAGTCCTCACCTGAGGATAGGGTCGGAGATTGGTTTTTGTACAAGGATTTCACCGTTTTGAGAATATATGGTTTTACTGGAGGGCCTTATAGGCTAGCTGCTTTTCTTACTCCCAGAGTTTTTGCATTGGAGTATATGAGACAGAGAGTGCATGCTGAAGAAGAACACTTTGGAGCTTTTAAGAAATCTTCCAATATCAAGTTCCCTCTTAAAGTTGGCTCTTTTATTTTTAAAAATAAAGGTGCTTTGGTGTTCATAGAGAAATTGTTAGAAAGCATGGATTTTCAAAGGGAGCAAAGGGTGAATTATGACCCCTACCATATAATTTCCTTGAGAAAACAAGCTAACAAAAATAAGCCATTTGACCACCAAGTTGTTGAAGTTTTGAATGAAGTCGCCAATTTGCTTCACTTTATGGAAATTCCAGGATCTGATGAAAATACAAGCAGTATACCGGTTGCAGTCTCTCAAGTGATAGATGTTTCTAATGTTTTGGTTAAAAGAAGTCTTTCTGGAGTTGAAAGTATGCAAATAGCTGAGGATGTTTCACATAAAAATGCCAAGTTGTTTCAAGATGATAAAGCTTTAAGTTAAGTCATTTTAGATGATTTAAAAAGAGTTGTTTTGGTCCCTACAAAATCTATACAGGTGAGTCAGTTTTCTTTTAAAGGTGCAGATAATTCAGAATCAGGCCCAGTTTTCAAGTCTAAAGAAGAGCTCATGACTAGTTATGTGGAGAAGCAAAAGCAGTCCCTAGAAGAGACAAGGAATTTACTCCCGCGGGTGAGGAGTTTAAATAATCCGAAAACTTCCTTGATTTCTACTAGGGATGTAGAAAGAAATACTTTTAAATTGGCCATGGTAAGTGATAAGAAGATGTCAGAAATGGAAGTGAGATTAGACAAGATTAGTGTACCAGATAAAATACAACTACTTAAACAAACGAGAGACATTATTTATTCTGATTTATTGCATGCTATGATGAGAGTTAATAAATTACAAGTTTTGGTAGATAAATTGGAAGTTCAGTTAAAACATGAAAAAGTTGAAAATAAGGCTAATTCCATTCAAATAAAAAAGCTACAAGCAGACATCATAAGCTCAGGAAATGAAAAAGGTAACACCCAGGCAATCAAAAGACTCCTAGAAAAAAAAGACAACGCCCTCCAGGTATTGAAGAAAAGGCTGAAGATCCCAAGTACAGAACATGTTCAATCATCCGAATTATTAGCATTACAAGACGAAAATGACAGGATTTATCAGGATATGATGGAGTATAAAGGGAAGTCTGTAAAATTACAAGAAGAAAATGATACGTGGCAAGCAGAACGGAACGAGTTAATAGCACAAATCTCACAGCTGAAAAAGGATCAAAATGAAGAAAAAGAGATCATGGAGGAATTAATGAGCCAAACTTCCACTGACGAAGACTTGTCTATTGTGAACATTGAAAAACCATTAAATGATTTTTCTGCAGATGACCTACTAGTACCCATGTCCCAAATCAACCTGAAAGATGAAGAAATAAGAGAATTAAAGGTGGAAAATGAAAAAGTCAAATCTGAGCTTGCCAAAGTGACTAAAAATAAGAATAGAATATTGCAAGATAAAAGTCAGCTACAAAAGAAATTTAATGAATTGAAAGAAAGGAACATAGGAAAGGGGCCTCTCCAGGGAGCAAAGCACATAATTTGGGATACATTATCTGTAGAAATTACTAAGTTCAGGCAGTATTTGAACTTCATTGATGATCAAAGCATATTGATCAATCTGGCCAATCAAAGACTGAAGTTAGTAAATGAAACTATGGAGAGGAAACCCCTTGGCACAGCTCAGAATGCGCTAAATTTCTTAAATTCATTGACTTACCAAAAATTGCATGAGATAGGAGTAAAGGACAGAGTAGCAATGGTACTGTGGGCCAAAAGGTTTATTCATAAACACCATCTAATGAAAACAGTGCAAGACAAAGTTGATGAAATGATTTCGCAGGTTAATGACTTCAAGCAAGCTTTTAAAGAATTATTTGAAGATGGCCTTCCTTCCTTTTGGGACGAGGAGGGACGAATGTTTTCTCAAGAGCATTATTACAGCTTGCTGGTACGAAGCCGTATGGATCATTCTAAATTTGACAATCTGGAAAAGGGGCTGACAGGGAAAGTCATCGTGGATAAGCTGACCGAAGATTTTGAGATATTGTAGAAGTTCCTGATCATCAGGGGAGGGTTGCCTAAAGTGTCTTATGAAGCCTACATGGAGCTGGAGGTGTCTATTTGAGAGATGGTTGAATATGATATTCCAAGCGCGGAGCAGTGGAGAGCCATAGAAAGATTTGGAAAGACAAAGTACATCCTTCATTCATGAAAACAGGTGTTACGCGCTGAGGAGCTGCTTGGACGAGCCTTGTCATCGAGTTGATTTTAATTTAATAATCTGTTAGGATTGAAGCAAGTAGTTTATTCCTAGGAGTTAGGAATATAGTTACAAGACTTTGATTAAGCAGGTTATTTGGTTACAAATCTTCTTGGAAGAAAAAAATCATTTTATCTATATAATTGCATTTATTTTATGTGATGGGGGTTGGAACCCATCTTGTTGATGAATATTTTCCTGAAGACATATATTTTTGAATAACAAAGCCGAATGCATGCGGTTATCAGAGATTCTCGTGCTGTTTACATTGCAGTTTGTTCTTCCCTTCCTTTGTGATTGTTTTTCCAGTGTTTCACTCCATTTTGTTTTCTTCATATCTGGAACATAGTGTTGAATGGTTGGAATTCATATTATTTATGCTCTGATCATAGTCTCAGATATTTTATGAATGTTTCTACTAAAGTTGATATAGAACTCATCTCTTGATGCTTTGTATTGATGGACTGTTCATTATTTCTTCTGTCTCACATGAACTAAATGAACGACTGTGATTGAATGGTTATCTTGCCTTTGATAAAATCTCATGCATATGTCTTTGTAATATCTTTATGTATATGTGATTCCATTGCCCAATGGTTATGTGTATTGTTTCAACCATCTATATGATCTTTGAGTGTTGATTTATATCTGGCCTTGTAAAATCTGTATTTGAGAGATCCCTCTCAGGAAAGAAAAGCCAGTTTTTTTCTAAAGTGGTTTTTGCTGTTACCTTGGGATTTACCTTTTACAACTTGGTTACATTCTAAGTGCTAACAAATTGGCGCCGTTGCCGGGGACGAAAGTGCGTATCTGCCCTGGGAAGAACGACAGAGCTTGAAGAAAGATTTCTGTGGGCAAACAGGAATTTTTATCAGTAAAAAAGGGTTGTATATTTTCCCTGGCGACTCCATTGTAGAACTTTTTCAAATCTTAAGGAGTCATTCTGGCTTCAAAAAGACACACATGAGGTAATTCTGATTCCGAAGTCTTAAAAAGTTTGGAAGAATCGGAAAAGTTATTTAAGAGAAAAGATAAAGAAAAATTAGGTTTTCCTTTGTTTGGTGCATCATCTTCTCAAGATTCTCCTATTGATCCAGAATGGGAAGTTAATGTTGGAAGGGGTTTGTTGAAAACTAAGTCTGAGTCTGATCTTAAGAATATTGAGTTTAATTCTCGTAGATTGGAATCTTATTTGCTGGATTCCCTCTGGAGAGATTTACAACAGACTACAAAAGTTGAAACATTTGCTGTGCAAAATACTCAAAAGTCTTCAGTGCCTTTGAACCCACCTAGACCAATGGCAGCCAGATTTGCTCCCTTGCGTTTGCCCGCTTTATTACATGACCTTCCTCAGAATTATTCCCAAAGAATTTCTTTATTTGATGGAGAAGGTGACATAACCGCAAAACAACATGTTGCCAAGTTTGAAGATTTCATCGACCTAGAAGAAGTTGATTACCCAGATGTTAAAATGCGGTTATTTGCTCAAAGTTTGTCAGGTGAGGCAAAGAAATGGTTTAAAGATTTACCAGATGGGTCTATAATGAATTTTCAGGCTTTCCAGAATGCATTTCTAGATAGGTGGGACGATAAACAAAATCCTTTACAACTCTTGTCTCAATATAATAGTCTCAAAAAGGGATGTTTCGAATTTGTTCGTGAATTTTCCAGCAGGTTCATGAGGGTTTATAATTCTATTCCGGAAGACATAAAACCTTCTACGGCCGCTGCCAAACTGCATTATGCTGGAGCCTTTGACAATGATTTTGCATTCTCATTGAGAGAGAGAAAATCAGCGACTCTTGCTGCAATGTTTACAGATGCTCTAGAAGTGGAAGCAAATATGATGGCCAGTGGAAAAATGAAACATAGAGATATCGATAGGAGGAAAAAGGAAGAAAATTTGCCTTATGCTTCTTCTTATAATAATGATATCGAATTTGAAATGATGTTGAAGACAATGGAAAGGTTGATGGACAGATTAACTATGGATAATAGGGGGTTCAACAGAGAACAAGCCGACCCTCAAATCAGGAACCCCAATTTTAGAAGACCAAATCTCCCTGTTCTTCCAAAAAATAGGCAGAGAGACATGAGAAACCCAAGAAATCAAGAAGAACAGCAAATTCGACCACCGTTCCCTGAGAATTATGTTGCTGATGAAGAAGACCCTACTGAAAATGAAATTCATCTTTTTGGAGAACTAGATTCAGAGATATATCTTACTGAAAAAGAACATAACATGTTTGAACAGAAGGTGGAAATGAAGAATTTGAAAGGGAGACAGAGCAGTATCAAAGGGGTTATTTACATGCTATGGATGATGTGCAGAGGAAAATTAGATTGAGAAATAGGGAAGTTTTCATAAACAAGGGGAAGGCAAATCCAAATCAACCTTCCACGAGTTCCCTAAATGTAGAAAAGGGAAAAGAAATACAAAAAGAATCTCTTGTAGATAAGGAAGTTGAAAATGAGATACAAAGAGACAAAAAAATGAAGCAAGTGGCCCCGATTGATGTAGAGAAAGTTGGTTCTGGATTTAATTTGCAAAATGAGCTTTCAAAGTTAAAAATTTCTGTTCCATTTAACGAGTTGTTGAGAAACACTGAATATAGAGACACTATAACAAAAATGGTCAAAGGTCGAGGAGAATCGCACTCTGATATTTTAGAGTTGAATGATGATAATCCTACTATTTCATTTGGGTCAAAGGTTGAGAATTTAGAAAATGAAGAAGTCCCTCCTTTCTATTTGAGTTTGAATGTGCATGATATGGTAGTCCACAATGCTATGTTAGACTCAGGAGCATCACATAATTTAATGCCAAAGGGAGTAGTTGAAAGTTTGGGACTGGAAGTGACAAGACCATATAAAGATTTGTATTCTTTCCACTCTAGAAGAGTAAAATGCCTTGGTTTGATCAAATATATGGTAGTGACTCTGAATAAATTACCATCTAAAACTATAGTCATGGATGTAGTAGTAGCAGATATTCCACCTAAGTTTGGGGTATTGTTGTCAAGATCTTGGACTTCAAAGTTGAAAGGAAGTTTACAAATGGATATGTCATATGCTACGATTCCTGTTCAAGATGGGAGCAGAAGGTTGTATAGTGAACAAAGAACTCCTTATGTAGTAAGCAGTCAAGATAAACCTGAAGTTCATCATATATATGCTGTCGATACTGATTTGGGGTCTTCTATTCTCTTTAATGATACTGTCC
>LPNX010655904.1:193917-213166 GCA_001517045.1 Pseudotsuga menziesii
TGCAGGAAAAGTTTGAGGAAAATAAGAAAGAAGAAATGATGGAACAAGATGTTTTGGAGGCAAAACAAAGAAGGGAAGGCTTGTGGACTATGTACTTTGATGGATCTGCTGCAAAAATAGGTGCTGGGGCTGGTGTGTATATAATCTCTCCCATTCGGGATTTCAAAGCTTTATCATATAAATTAACATTTGAATGCACCAATAATGTAGCAGAATATGAAGCTTTATTGTTGGGGTTACATGCTTTGAAAGATTTGGGAGCGCAAAGGATAAAAGTTTTAGGAGATGCAGAATTGGTTATAAACCAAGTAAATGACAGTTATTAAACCAGGCATCCCCGGATGAGAGCTTATAGCAACGAAGTGTGGGACATGATTGGTAATTTTTTTACGGAGCACACGATTCAGGTAGTTTCCAGACATGAAAATATTGTGGCAGATTCTTTAGCGGTGGCCGCTGGAAAATTTAAAACCCCTGTTGCTGGTTAGAGGGAATACCAGGTGGAAATTGTGAATAGACCGTCTATTCCCGATAATTCTAAATATTGGCAAGTTTTCGAAGATGACATGCAGATCATAAGATTTTTAGAACTGTCAAGAGAATTTGTAAATACTCATATTGACACCGAAAATAATGATGATGAGACCTTTCAGGGCGATGAAGAACATGGAAGAGAAAAAGAGGGCGCTGAAAAGCTGAAGAAAACCCTAGGAGGAAAGGATATTATTCAATTAAAAAATAATTTCATACCAAGAGGTTTGATCCCTTTAGAAAAGCCTTTTGATCAAAATGATGTTGCTAAGAATCCTAAAGTAAAGCCTGTTGAGAATGCTGTTGAAGACAGGAATATTGGCACTGAAGAGAATCCTAAGATTATAAAATTATCCAAGAGTTTGCCTGAAAAAGAAAAGGAAGAATATGTGAAATTAATGAAAAAATATACAGATGTATTTGCTTAGAGTTATGAAGACCTTAAGGAGTATGATACGTCTATCATATAGCATACTATTCCTATAAAGCCTGGGGAGAAGCCTTTCAAACAAAAACTCAGAAGGATAAACCCAAAGCTGCTTCCCATTATTGAGAAGGAAATTAAAAAGTTATTTGATGCCAAGATCATTGTAACTCTAAGATTTTCAAAGTGGGTTGCAAATTTGGTTCCTGTTAGAAAGAAGAATGGAGAAATAAGGCTATGTATAGATTTCCGGAATTTAAATAAAGTTTCTATGAAGGACAATTATCCTTTGCCAAAGATGGACCATATATTGCAGAAAGTAGTTGGAGCTGAGAGGATTTCAATGTTGGACAGTTTTTCTGGCTATAATCAGATCAAAGTGTTACCTGAAGATCAAGAAAAAACTGCATTTACTACACCTTGGGGCACTTTTATGTATGCAAAGATGCCTTTTGGCCTAATGAATGCTGGGGCTACTTTCCAACGAGCTATGGACATTGCTTTTGCAGGAGAAATTGAGAATTTTGTGGTAATCTACATGGATGACATCACAGTCTATTCAAAATCTGACATAGAACATCTGCATCATTTAGAGAAAGTTTTCATGAAGTGTAGGAAATTTGGTATATCATTAAATCCAAAGAAGTCCAATTTCGCGTTGGAAGAAGGAAAGTTGCATGCGGTTATCAGAGATTCTCGTGTTGTTTACATTGCAGTCTGTTTTTCCCTTCCTTTGTGGTTGTTTTTCCAGTGTTTCACTCCATTTTGTTTTCTTCATATCTGGAACATAGTGTTGAATGGTTGGAATTCATATTATTTATGCTCTGATCATTGTCTCAGATATTCTATGAATGTTTCTACTAAAGTTGATATAGAACTCATCTCTTGATGCTCTGTATTGATGGACTGTTCATTATTTCTTCTGTCCCACATGAACTAAATGAACGACTGTGATTGAATGGTTATCTTGCCTTTGATAAAATCTCATGCATATGTCTTTGTAATATCTTTATGTATATGTGACTCCATTGCCCAATGGTTATGTGTATTGTTTCAACCATCTATATGATCTTTGAGTGTTGATTTATATCTGGCCTTGTAAAATTTGTATTTGAGATATCCCTCTCAGGAAAGAAAAGCTAGTTTCTTTCTAAAGTGGTTTTTGCTGTTACCTTGGGATTTACCTTTTACAACCTGGGTACATTCTGAGTGCTAACAGTGGTGGTACATGATATCTAGGTGGAGTGCCCTGTTAATTACACTTTAGTATGTTTGATATTACTTTATTGGAGAGTGCCTGACAGATGTATTTCCTTTGATATTGTTCCAATCAAACCTGTGGTTTATTTAATGTTGTTAGATGTGGTTTGAAGTTCCTAGTGTAAGCACCCTAGTCTAATTTGGTTTTGTTGGCACATATATTACTTTATTATGACATGGATGAGACCCCTTGATGAAGTGCTCCTCTTTTGCACACGTGGAGGTTGATTTTAGCCCTTTAGTGGCCATTTTGACTAGATGGAGGCTTAGTGCTTGAGCATCTTCGTTCATTTTCTTGGTTTCACACTTGGATTGGGGATTATTGAGAGGTAGACTGTGGTTTTATTAAAATGCTCTCGTTTGGTGTCACACATGTTGAGGCATGCATCCAAATATTATTATTTTATTTGCTTGAGCAGATGGGGTTGACCACTTCCTTGGAGGAGTTAGTTGAGCATTAATGATTGTTGGCTAGTGGGTTGACTCTTTATCCCTTGGATCTAACAATTGCACACTTTTGGGAGGGTTGTTATGCATTGATGACCATGCTATGGAGTTAGTTAAGGAGGTGTCCTAGCCTTAAGGGTTTCATTGCACATTTATTCATGCTATTTGATGGGATGTCTAGCCTTATGGAGCATTTATTACACATTTACATTATGAGATGTGCCATTTGAAGGGTTTTTATTTGGTCAAAGCCCTAATTTGTCCACTCTTGGAGGCTTTATTTCACACATGATGATGGAACGTCCACCTTTGAGGAATTTATTGGAGCATTTATTGAACATATTTGATGGTATGTCCACTTTGGAGGAGATCTAGTAGGAGGCTTCTTTCTATTTTTGGAAGTTTTACTTAGTCCACCTTATGTAGGGGCCACACATGCTATTTTGAGGTAGTTGTTACACATCTATTGAAGCCATTATTTTATCATTTGATAGAGCACTTGACATGGTCAATCATCCATTTTGAGGAGGTATCCCATCTATTTGAAGCTCATCTTGTCTAGATTTCGTATAACCACTCATTATTTTAATTTTGTTTGTCTTGTCTCATGGAGTTGGTTACGTGAGGGCATTATTCTATTGTTTTCCTAGGAGAAATTAGTGGATCTAGGAAAACAATAACTATTTTATTGTAAAGAGAGGTGGAGCTCACTCTATTTAAGGAGTAGCTCTCTCCATTTGTAGCTTATGGTTGGATTTATGAGGAGTCTCCTATTGGGCTTCATTGTGTATCTGATTGGAAGGATTAATGGAAATTTGAAGGTATTGTTTCTATCATATGTAAGGCTTAGAGTTTTCGTTCCTTTACATGTTGTTGGTTAATTAGAAATTCCCGGTAAAGAACTTGTTGTGAAGGCCTTGTAATGGACTTTTTATTTGGTCAAAGCCCTAAGTTGTCCACTCTTGGAGGCTTTATTTCACACATGATGATGGAACGTCCACCTTTGAGGAATTTGTTGGAGCATTTATTGAACATATTTGATGGTATGTCCACTTTGGAGGAGATCTAGTAGGAGGCTTCTTGCTAGTTTTGGAAGTTTTACTTAGTCCACCTTATGTAGGGGCCACACATGCTATTTTGAGGTAGTTGTTACATATCTATTGAAGCCATTATTTTGTCGTTTGATAGAGCACTTGACATGGTCAATCATCCATTTTGAGGAGGTATCCCATCTATTTGAAGCTTATCTTGTTTAGATTTCATATAACCACTCTCATTATTTTAATTTTGTTTGTTTTGTCTCATGGAGTTGGTTACGTGAGAGCATTATTCTATTGTTTTCCTAAGAGAAATTAGTGGATCTAGGAAAACGATAACTATTTTATTGTAAAGAGAGGTGGAGCTCACTCTATCTAAGGAGTAGCTCTCTCCATTTGTAGCTTATGTTTGGATTTATGAGGAATCTCCTATTGGGCTTCATTGTGTATCTGATTGGAAGGATTAATGGAAATTTGAAGGTATTGTTTCTATCATATGTAAGGCAGAGAGTTTTCGTTCCTTTACATGTTGGTTAATTAGAAATTCCTGGTAAAGAACTTGTTGTGAAGGCCTTGTAATGGAACATTTTCCATTTGGATGGACTTAGTTTGAGGAGGTTCTCCCTTTAGTGCATTTTGCTATTGTATTTCTGAACACATTATTCTTGCATCTATCAAAGAAGTTGTTGCTGGAATTAATATTTCATTGTAGGACAAAAATTTCATGACCTTGTTTAAGAGTGGCATTTGTAGGGCTTGTTATCACTCAAAGTGTAGCTACCACCAAAGGTATCCTATCCGAGACGATAGAGGTAGGGTAGCTAATCAAGTGACACCGCAAGGGCCTCGTCCACTACTGTAAGAGGGTAGTTGTCACACCGAGCGGGCTCTTGACACTTTAGATCAAGCTTGGAGCAAGATCAAGGGGAGACCCTACTAGCCTATGAGGGCTAGCGAACCCACTCAAAGCACTCTAAGGGATATACAATGGATATAAGAGTTAGAACTTGAGTGGATAGATCTAGATCTAGGGAAAGGTATGTCGTAGGTGGGGTTAGGACCAAGTTGAGGAGGCTTATGGCAAAGAAGAAATGCTCAAGTGAAGTAAAAATGTACCACAATGAATTTATGAGAATAGATCTAGTTTCAACTAAAGATACCCAAATTAGATCCACCTAGGTTTTAGGCAAATAATTACTATGTGGACCCAAAAGAGTAGATTGAGGATGATTTGGCATTAGGAATGATGCTTGATGATAGATCTGTTGATTTTTAAGAGGGTTCAAGCAATACCCAACTGATAGATCTCGAAAAATGACTAAGAACCCAAAGAGGGCGATTTGCCTACAAGTGACTAGTGCTAGATCTAGGGTAAATGGAGTCGGTTTGGCTTCAAACTTCATATGTAGGGATTATTAATTATTTTGGACTTGGGTTTCCAGTGTTATCACCAGAAGATCGCCTGATCTATGACTAGGAGACATGGGATAGCACATGGTGGGGCTAGGTAGTGTAACATATCCTTCACTAGCATGACCCCAAGGTACAACATCAAATAATATATCAAGATATAATCATAAATTGGCCTAAGTAACCAAATCGTGGCCCCTCAATAATACAATAAAATACCCAAAATGATGAATTCTAGGACGTGTGGACCCCACAAAGGGTGATGACCATGTCGGAAGGTGTATAACATATCAACATCATGCCTCGAAGAAGTTTCATGGCATTTCCTTGCCTCATTTGCCCAAATTGATTTCCTTTGTTAGCCAATTCTTCATTTTTAATGCGCCTAGAACATCATCCTGGAAGATAAATTTGTCTGTAACTAATTGCTGATCATACGTGGGGAAAATCTGAGCGTAGAAATGAAATTGAGAACATAGCAATATGGTAAAAATGAGTGGCTACATAACTATGTCCACTGATGGTGCCCTAGGAGAATAAAATATATCTCTGAAAGTATCAAAATGCCATTTTTATATGGCATCCAACAACTGGAAGATGAACTGACCAATATGTCCATCACTTGTGCTCGAAACTGAAATCAGAGTGTACCAATGGACTTAGAGTGTCCAAGTCCACTAAGAATGAGTACCCATACACCGTATGTCCATCAAAATATACATCAAAAGGCCCATCCATGCCATGATAATAAGGCTTGTAAATGCCGATAACCATAAAAATAATGCAAGCCACCATAATAAATCACCTCCTGAAGCATGAATACATCTAATGGACACTAATAGGCCATGAATAATCAACATCAACCACTGTATGCCAAACTCATCTTAGACCCTGTTGTTGACTTGGTCAAACTGGGTTGAGCATGTCAAAGATGATCCAAATGAATGCCTGGTGCTGCAAGGTACAAAATGGATAAAGCATGCTTCATTATCTATGTTAGTAGCAACACTAAAGTACAAGTGGTATTTACTGGTGATTATAAGCACAATAATCAATAATAGATCCAAATCAAAGCAATCAGTTAATATAAACAAAATGATCAAGTGTATACTCATTCATAGACTTGGTCATTTTGCTAATCAAGGGCGAGGGTGGATAAAACAAGGCTAGGATAGGGGAATGAATTGACTCTCGACACTGTGAACTTCTCGACTGAAGTACAAGGGGATCCACACTACATATATGTTGGAATTAGATGAACACTGGGGAATGGTGGTGCCTCACAGATGGGTGGAATTATGAGAATGTTTCAACCAGACTCTAGACAAGTAATCTTTATGAAGATTTAACAATTTATGCACATTAAGCTTTAAGGCATTTATCAATTTAACACAAGATACTAACCAACCTCCAAAAGAAGGTACCATGGAAAGCCTTCTAGGCCCAAGAAAATGACTCCGCATAGCCTTGCTTCCAACGAGCGTTCTGGAACAGTAAAAGTCTGTTTCTTAGGGGAAAACCCAATGTAAATAATGTAAATATTCCATGACTAAAATATAATGTAAAATGATCAAAGATATGATGATCTTTTACAATTACATTGCCTTGGGCTTTATTGGCCATTTTGCGCCTTTTCCATATAAGTCATGTCTTTTGACTTTTCATAATTATTTGATTAATTATTTCTTATTTAATAATTAATAATTATTAATATTAATTTATATTAATATTAATAATTAATTTTTGTTATGTTATATTTTTTTATATAACATTGCCTTCCCTTTAGAGAAACTTTGTCCTCAAACCTTAGAGAAGACAAGGCTTACGTTTGATTCTTTCGTTGTAATGACATCTTCTCGATCTTTGTGTTAGTGGTCACGACGCTTGATGAAACGAAACAATATGAGTTATAGATTCCCAAGAAAAATTGTCGCATTGTTTGTGAACTTGTCCATCCGAGATCTATCTTTATTGGAGTTGTTTGTTGACCGCTTTGCAGGATGGCACTTCTCGTTTGTTGCTTAGTATGTTGATTTGATGATCTTGTTTGTCTGACAACATAAATCTTTTGTGTATGTTCATTTTGACCCTGTCGTTGGTTAAGACTCAAAATGATGTTTATAATTGGGGTGTCAATAAGGAGTTTTTGTTGTTTGTTTTTCTGTTGGATTGACTTCCTTTTGAACTGCGACGAAGACTGAATTTGTGTTTATTTCTTCTTCCTCAACTTGAATTTGTTTTCCAGTAAGTCTGGATGCTTCATTTGGATTTTAGCTACTTTGTTCTGAATCTCTAGTAGATTGTTATTCCTCTGAATTTTCTCGAACCTGTCGTCTTGCGACTTTTTGTCCTCTTTTAACTTCTCGATATGTTCTTCTAGTTCTTGTTTAAGATTTCTTAGGCGCTGGTTTTCTTCATCCTTTTCTAATATTCTTCCTTCGAGGTCTTCATTGGAAAGTTCTGTCTTTCGACTATGTTTCAGCTTCTTGATTCTCATAAGGAATTCCTTGTTATGAATTCTTTTCGAAATAGTTCTTCAGTATTGCTTGCTAAAATGTCATTGATTTTCTTAATTTCCAGCTTATGTGTCTTCTTAATGTCGTCATATTGTTGCTGGAGTTTTTCCTTTTGTTGTTGATGTCGACATAACTTGGATTCTTGATTTTCTAGCTTATTTTGGGCTTGCACCAATTCACTATCTTTGCTCATGATGAACTTGTTTAAGCGCTTTATGTCTTCTTTGAAGTCGTTATCGTTTCTATACGGTGACTTTTCGTCATTCTTTGACTTTTTGATACGGTCTTCTAGGTTTGGATTATGACTCTCCAAATGTGATATTTTCTCATTCCTATCTGATAACATTTTTCTGAAACCTTCATGATTTTTTTCCAATATTTGATTTTGGATTTCTAAGGTATGATTCCTTTGCTCTTGAAGTATTTTAACCAATTGTTGTTTATCAATCTCGTTTTGTAGATAATTATTGGTCGCTTTGTAGTGATCTAATTGAGCCAATATTGCTTGTGATTGTGATTGTAATTCTGATTTTGTAAGCATCATAGCTATGACTTTTAGACGATAACTTGGTCTTCCTTTGACTGACTTTTTCGGCGATAGATAGTTTTCACTAGATCTTGACTTCTTGTCTTCTTATTAGGTTAAACAAACTTATGCTTTTCCAGAAATAATTATTATTTTGAAATAATAATTATTAATGTTTTTTATAAATAATATATATAGTTTAATATATAGTTTTTTTCTTTTTCAAAAATTAAAATATTTAAATTAATATAGTAATATTATAATGTTTTAATATTTAATTTTTGAAAAAAATAGGGTTTCAAAGCGTTGGAGAAGGGAGTAGGTTGGTCGTGGGAAGGAACACGCAGGAGGGCGTAGCAGATTGGGAGGGAAACAACGGGGGAAGGGTGTGCTGGCGGCGGTGGAGGGGAGCTATAGGAGGCAGGACACAGGTGGAGGTGGCGGGGAATTGGATGCGGAGGGGGAGTGAGCTGGGATGGGAGGATGGAAAGGAGTGGAGGAAAGTGGAGCCCAAAGGGATTGGACGTACGTAAAAAGCGTGGAGCACAGGTGAAGGTTGCGCAGAAAGGACGTGCAACAGGAGGAGCGATGGGAGGTGCCATGAAGCGAGCAGGAGGGAGCCACATGTGGACGGTGGGGTGATGAGGGAGGTTGGAGGGCGTGCTGGCGCATTGGAGGGAGGCACGAGCAGTGAAAAATGGTGGATGTAGTGTGGAAGAGGTGTTGCAGAAGTGGCCAGGAGTAACACGTAGGAATAGAGGCGCAAGTGTGGACGGGGAAAGCGGGAAGGAAGGAGGAGGACGTGAGGCGTAGGGAAATGGAGCCCAGGCTGTGTGGCGGTTGGTGAGTGAGGAACGCGGGACGCGCATGTGTAAGCAGGAAGACGTGGTGGATGGGAGATGCTGGAGGGAGTGTTGCAGTGGAGGCCAACGGAATGACTGTGGATTTTGGTGGAAGGATGTGGGAGATCGTGATGGAGGAGGCTTAGGGGGAAGAGTGGAGTGGGGAGTGTGGAGATCAGGGTTCAAGCAGAGGGCGGTAAGGCAGTGCGTGTATTATTACTCCGCAGAAATATGAACCAACTCTGAATTTGTAATGGTCACGGGATTTTTTATTTATTTATTGGGTCAAGGACCAACTTCTAGAGAAACTCTGACAACTATGGCTAAAAGCCGTATTCGGAGAAGCTTTAAGATGGATGGCCAAAGGCCTGATCAGGCAACAAGGCTCCGATACCAATGAAACAGTAAAAGTCTGTTTCTTAGGGGAAAACCCAATGTAAATAATGTAAATATTCCATGACTGAAATATAATGTGAAATGATTAGAGATATGACGATCTTTTACAATTACATTTCCTTGGGCTTTATAAGCCATTTTGCGCCTTTTCCATATAAGTCATGTCTTTTGACTTTTCATAATTATTTGATTAAGTATTTCTTATTTAATAATTAATAATTATTAATATTAGTTTATATTAATATTAATAATTAATTTATGTTATGTTATATTTTTTTATATAACACATCCATATCCTCGACAGGTTTGCCACCTTGTTGCCCTGGAAGGACAAATGAGCCTTACATCATACAATGGACGAGTGCCCATCCTTTGGCCACCGACTAGTTTATAACATTTACTTTAGGCATTAACGCTTAAAAGAACTAGTAATTGTAGCTCACCTTTTTGCATCATTTAGATATAGCGTTTATGTGTTCCGATGCTTTAGTGTCTATAGACACTATTGGTTAGACTACTTGTTTTCGAGGACTAGAGGAAGACAAACCCTGTGATAAAAATCACATAAACTAACACCGAGACACACGATAAACATGGGATCTAATCCAACGTAGAGGTATAGGTGGGGGAGATCCTCGATGTCACTAGGCAAGATACAAGTCATGGGTGAAACGAAACTGGATGATAATGGATGGATGAAGACAGTGATGAGGTGATGCCAAGATTAGCAAGCTGAGTCCCTAAGGGGAAATGACCAAGTCCATACTAATAATAGGGCATGATCAATGAGTATACACAAGAACCTCTTGGATAAAGCCACTACATCATGTTTACTCTAGATCTCAATAAAACCAGATAAGATATTGCCAATGCACAACAACTATCAACCAAGTCTACCTACTAAAATAGATAAAAGAGAAAAACTAAAATCCACATGTACGTATCCATATATCACATAGGTCATATACCTACATCTGATTTGAACAACTGAAAAAACACTGGAACATTGCTACCGCATCATATGGGCACTGTAAACATCTCTGCTCTGAAAAATGAAGAATGGCTAACTCAGTCATCAAATCTGGGGTCATGGGGCTCAATCATGGCATGAAACTGATAATCTGTATGCTCTGGGTCCACTGACTGTAAGAGTGATCATCATCTGATTGCTCATCCACTGCTCATCTCATAGTAAAGGATTGGCTTAGAAATGTGCTCAGAACTGCTCCGGAATCATGGTAGCCCAGCTACTATGTATGTGACAACAGGGCTCTTCAAGATTATGTTTCTTCATTAATTTTCAGCATTATTCAGGCTGATTGTGTCTTTCAGTTAGCAGCCCTTTCTTCCTTAATCGTTCACAAGGACGTCCTCTTCAGATAGATTCTTCTTGACTCCATTTTGCCCAAGATTTGATAGGCACTAGTCCCAGTTCCCCATCATCTCATATACTATGCTACAACCATTGTTTTTAAGGCTAACTCTTCTTATAACCATGAGCCTCCACTTCTTCGCCTAGACAATCCTAAATCAGGGAAGCCCCCCTTGTGCTGGAGGAGAGCCAGCCTAAAGTGAGGGGAAGATCTGTTGTGGTGACACTGGAAAGCCTTCTTCAGTTCCCCCGGGGTTGCACTTTGGGTTGGGACTTTTTACCATTTGAGTGCAGGTTTGGGAGGTAACATGGTGTATAGAGATGATGACAGAATGTGAATTGTGGAACCTTACTCTGTTGATCAGTTGTAGTACATAGAGGTGATCTGGATTATGAATACAATTTTCACAACTTGTTTGGTCTAGAAAAGTTTGTTAGGTTTTGTGACAAGCAGCATAGTGATATTAGAGTATATATATAATGGTCAAATTTATTACTTTAGTTTAGCTTAGGCTTCTAACTAGTGTTTAATTATGGAATACAAAGAGTCACTCACTTCTTACTCTCACATAAATGATGTGTTTTTGAAAATTAAGTGAATGCCATTCGAATGATTCTCTCTTTCATTTGCTAGTGTATTTGTTTTATGCACAGTCCCTTACATTAGGTGACATCTCGTGGGAAGATTTATTGTCCAATCTGAAAGCCCTATTCATATGGCATACCTACATTGCAAATATTTTTATCCGATCATGTGATGTAATCTTTCAATCTCTACAACATTATGGTATTATCATCTGTGATAGCTAAGGTTCAAGATGATTCGGGAAATCCTTTTTCACATACCATTATCTTTTGGTTTCTAGTTTTGCTTCCAGCTGTTTTCATAATTGCTAGATATTCATCCAAATTGCATGTTGCTTTTATTATTTGTTTCCACTGTCCAGGTATGATTTTTGAAATGGGGATGGCATGGAAACATGACACCCCAAAATCGATAGGAAGCAAAGAAAAGACAAATTCTTATTTTTTAATTATTTAATAATCATTATTTTTGTTTTAAATAGCACATTATTGGGAAAATTTAAAATGTCAAAATTTTTGAACAAATTATTAATATATTAAATACCATATCGAATTATGTAATGCATTGTCCAAAATTAGCCTTGTAGAATAAGCTATATATGCCAAAATATAAACTGAGCTGGGGAAAATCCTCCTAGCTTTCAAAAATTCAATATAATAAACATAGGGTTATGATCATTAGGAGTTTCCTGCAACTTCTTAGGGTTAAAAATCTACTGAAATTACGTAGAAAGTCATTATAGTCCAGAGTCCAAGCCACCTGCTTTATTCTGAATGCTGCTAGGGGCTGATACTGAGCTTCCTAGTTTGGTACAATAGGTAATTAACATAATTATCAAGTTTACCTTTGAAAGATAGTCTGTGATTTGCACATTTTTATGTGCTTAGGTTCAGTGCTTGTTTTTGTAGTCAAATATGTAGAGTGATTGTTGGTCAGCACTATTTTGTTTCAGTGGTGATGAGCATAGTGTATAATGTGAAGAAATGCTATTGAGGAATTTATTTTCTATAGATCCATCATATTCCTGTGGCAAAATATTTTTGGGATCATCAAAGAAAAACCGTTATGGTTATTGTTGATCCATGGTTAGTTTCGAAACAAAGTTATTCCCTAATCGAAATGGATCTGCATTTAGAAATCCAATTTTGTGTTCTTTTCCTTAAGGAATGGTGGTTTGGGACCTCTCTTTTCTTTTTCTTATGAAGAAATCAATATAAATATTGAGACCACATATTAACTTTCATGCACCTTATAAAACCCTATTCTTTTCACATGATTGAAGCTGAAGCTCCCGGCCTTAGTTCTTGCTTAAGATATCAAAGTACTCTTGCTTAAGATATCAAAGTACATCAATACCCTTTGCTATGGCGATTGGATTTTTTAAGCTCTATCAGAACATGTTTAACTAAATTGAGTGACCCTAGTACCCCTGTCTAACTTTGAGGCTACTCTGAAAAGTCCAATCTGTTGAATGTCTTCTGATTGCTTGTGTAAATGATTCAGGAGCTACTATGGTAACCCTTTTGAATACTTCATGTAATTTATTTTATGAAATTAATAATATCATTGGGCTCGTCTCTTAGGTTTGTTGTATACATGATTAATTAAAATTTACTTTTTTTGTGTTCGCTGTTGCTACCTGTATGCAAAAGAGGGTCATCAATTAGAATTTAGAAATTTTTGTGGGTTAGTTGTGTTAACTTTTATAGAGTAACTGCAGGGAAGCTACTTCCAGAAAGGGATATAAAAAGTGGAGAAAAATTCAATGATCGGTACATGAAAGTCGTGGAAAATAGTCAAATGATCACGTTGGATGGGCCTCAAGATGGTGATAATGACTCAACTTATGCAGAATTCAATGAACAATCTTATAGTGGTACACCGATGGAAGAAAGCTCTCATAAAGATAAGTTTCCACACAATATAAGTGTTGGGCGCCAAAGGGATGAAGGAACTGGTCCATTGAAATCTTCTCTTTCATCAAATGGACATGACAAGCACTTCTCCTACACATCAGTGGTAGGTTACATTACTGACATCTCTGCTTATATAAAACATGTTTGAGATTACAATAGCTTACACATGCTTAACATTGTTGATGTTATGCTTTACCTTGCTGCTATTCTTTTCTTACTAACAAATGTTAGTCAATTGTAGTGTCCGACAGGTCGTATATCCTTTAAGCTTTATGACTGGAATCCTGCAGAATTTCCCCGGCGGCTACGTCATCAAGTATATTAAGATTGATTAGCAATGATTTTGATTTTAGTGGAAGTGACTACATTGAAATTTCTGTTTTCGATGTCTTTGCTTTCTATTGTGAAGTTCTCTCTTTAGTGCCTATAGTTAGAGTCTAGAGATCTGGCAAAATGGTTTCATCTATGAATTCCAAAATTGCAGCTAAATAATTTTGTATTCAATTGAAATTGAACAGATTCTACAATGGTTGGCTAACATGCCGATTGAGTTGGAGGGCTACATTCGGCCAGGATGTACTATATTGACTGCTTTTATTGCATTACCACACTTCATGTGGGAGAAGGTAAATTCTCTTGTAAATAAGGCTTCATAATCAATTATGCAGGCTTATTCTGTAAAGTGTGTTTTTTGGTAATGCTATTAGTTGTCATTTATATCAAATAAAAACAGTAAGAATGTGGTATGACTCATGAACTATAATGAATAAAACTGCATAAGTTGTCAACTTTAACATGATAATGATGAAGGCTAGGTAATGGGATGATAAGGGAAGGTACGTAGATGCTGATGATACTCATAAATGCATCCATCAAGTCAATATGATCCTACTTTTCAAATCACCATTTTTTAACTCGAGAGGTATAAGTATATATAAAGTCAAAATGATGAGGGTAGCTTTTGCCCCATCCTTATCTTCAGTAAATTAAATTTGGAGTATAATTATGGAGAGTCAAACTTTGTTTGGGAATGGTTGCTGTCATTACTAATTTTTTGGTAATCATCTTGTTGGATTTACTATCCTCAAAGAAAGTAACATTGGTTTTCTTGATTTTGAGGCAAGAGATGAAAACTCCAAATCCGTTTGTGCATGGCCACAAGGATAAGGATTCTTTAACCCTATTCAAAGTAGTGCATCTCATGGTTGTTGAGCATGGAATCATCCACAAGGTGAATATGAAACAAATATGTCTGCACTTAAATAAATAGAAGATGAACAACGGCTGCTTATGAGAACATAGAAAATGGTGCTCTACTCTTATACAAGTAATAGTCTATTTACATACACACAGTAAATTGAGATGGAAGTATGAAGCATAGACACAATGATATCTGCATTTGTGATGACAAATTCAATTTGAAAGGGGAGGGCCTCTCATATACATCAAGGTCCTATTTACGAGACAGTTGGGGAAGCCATTGCCCACCCAACTAATTAGGACTTCCTAGTGAAGATTTAATAATGAAGACTTCATAACAATGACATCTGACTTAACTCACATCCTATAAAGTAATAAAATCTTGACTACATAGTACACAATAATCCTATAGATAACATTTATCATTTATGAGTCAATACAAGACAAAATAGACTTTTCAATGGAGCAGACACGCTCAAATTTGACTTGGTAAATAAAATATAAATGTTTTTAATAATAAATGAATAGTAGAATGATGATTTTTACGTGAGAGAGCCCCTTGTATAAATAAACCTAAATGGGTGCCTGGCTACCTTTTCTTGAAGGCTTACAAGTGACAACTCTTTATTTATTTTATTATTTTCTATTTCTTATTTCGTTATTTAATATTCAGTTATTATTTATATCAGGTGTTTCCTAGTTATTAGTATTTATGTAAGTAAGATTGCCTTCCCATTTAGAAATGCTTTGTCCATGTAATCACCCAATCTAGCAGTCTAACGATTGCAAGGATTAGCCGGCTGCCAAACTGGTGGAACCTTGGGACATTGCTTCAAAGTGTCACACGGACAGGGTCCCCTCTTTTTAGGGCTTCCAAATCCACCAAAAGGCAGACTCAGACTAACCACGGGAAGTGTACCCGGTCAAGTGTTCCAACTTCCAAGTAATTACCAACCTAAACTAGTGTTCCCTAGAAGCAACAAGACCGATTTGTATCAGACAAGGTGCCTCGTAAATTACAAAAGGGGAAAAATGTGGCACCCTGGGGTAAAAGGCTAAGGGGGTGATAGGTGATGAAAGTAGATTAAAACCCCTAGCTATTTGATGTGACCTATGATTGATTTTATGGGAAGGAGGGGGATGTCTTGGTCACTTGAAATTAATTAAAGGTTGAGACAAACGATTTTCAAGCTTGATTACATTCAGATTTTCAAATGATCAAGTGTTTTAAAGGCCTAAATCTGAATGTAAGGGGTAAGTATGGGTGCTGGTATGTGTTTATGGAAGGTCTCATATATAAAACAACTTGCTGTTTTAACTTTTAAGTATTTAAGGTCTGAAATTCAATCTACAGCAAGCTTAAAAGCCGCCAATTACTGAAAATTTATTACCAAATTGAACAATAGATGCTTGCAGTGACCAGTGCCTATCTTCCTTGGTAAGTTTAATGAGTTTTAGTTTCAGATTTGAAGTGCTGGTACTTAGGGTGCTACTCTAGTCCAATCTAACAACAAACATACCAATATCTAGCGGTGAAAACAAGCTGAAAATAGGAAGTGTGTTTTGACCAATGGGGGAAAATAAAACCAGCAAAGAGAAAGGGTGTAGAATGCTGACCTGGTGCCTTGTTCCTCGGTGATAGAATCGTTTCCCTTTCCCTAGCAATGCCTTGACTTGTGTTGGCTCTGTTTGGTGATGACTTCACAACCAAACTCACCAAAAATCCAGCTTGAGGCATCCCTAAAAATCACTTGTCTCCTACCTGTAAAAGAGCAAACAGTTAGTGATTATCAATCAGATTTATGAAGTTGAAATTCAAGCTATTATGCTCATTAGCCAATGAAGCATAATGTACGAAAGCAAACAAATAGCTAGCAGAGAAACCAACAAGAGTGCAAAGATGACTCCCTTAGAAATCTGCTCAAAACCGCCGGGGTGCATGGGCAATCCAAGAGGGTGATTTCACACAAATAAAACACTAAGATCTAGCCTCAAATCAGATCACCAACACATGCATAGACAATTAGAGATTGAAACAACAAAATCCTCACATAGGAATTGCCAAAACACCAAGGAAATAAGAGGAAATTGATTTCGCTATTAGCTGTAGAAAATGGCTCTCCAAAGATCCCTTACAATGAGCTTGCTTCTCTCTTTTATAGAATAAGAGAGAAGCCAAAACCCTAATCATAAGGATTGAGGGCTGGGATTAAAACATAGACAAGCCAAATCAATGGCTGAGATAATTCACCACTTCTTTACAATTTTAAATTGCTGGAAATGACTGCTTTGCATGATGGGGTTGAATTGCCTCATTGAGCCCATAATACATAGAAAAAGTTACAAAAGATTTGATGAAATGCTGAGTTGGAGTCTTAAGTGGGACACCATACTAATCTTCATGTTGATTTGGAAGTGCTGAAATTTTTACTGAGTGCACCCCCCTTGGAGAGAACAAGCTGGAAAATGGTCATAGCTTGAAGTTCTTTCCTAGGAGACGATCACTTTGTTGTTAGGAGCATAATTCATGAGGACCCGAGTCATTACTTTACTCTTTAGATTTCCTGTTGCCATGCGTTTTAGACTTGGGAATTTTTAAAATCAAACCATAGGAAGTTTGATTAATTAATTCCACTTAATTGGATCTCCATGAATTTTTGGCCAAGTCTCATGGGAGTTTCCTTGGATGAATTCCTTGCTGCTCTAATGCTCCAGACCCATCAAAATCACGCCACAAACCAATCTGAAATGTCTATTATTAAGTCACTCCAAATTATTAATGTAGGACTTATGCTTTTTTTAATTAAAACTTACGAAAATCTATAAATCAAAGCCTATTAGTCCAAAATAGCTGAAGATCACATTTGGAGGGGCTCAATTGACCTACAAAGGCTGAAGTATTGGGAATAGTGATGCATGGTGATTGTATACTGTTGGTTGGTCCTGTTGACCAAATCAAAAAAGTTGAAAAGTCAACTTTGGTCAAAGTCAGGAAATGCTGTCCAATAATGAAAGGACATATTAAAATCCACCTGGGAGGATGAAATAACATCTTAAATGATGTATATTGATAATGCTTTAGAGCTACAATACTCACATTACACAAGTGATTCATATGATTCATCACATATATTCAAACATAGGAAAGATTGCTTATGTTAATACATAGCATGAAGTCAATTTTTTAATATTTATTCCACCATCTAAACTACCATTAGGAGTATTACAATGATCGTTCTTCTCTTGGATGATGTGGATGGACAAAGTCAGTAGGGCGAGTCAAGTGGAAGGATTGATCAAGGATGATTGATTGATTCAAGATAAGGGGAGAAAGGGAACTCTGTGACATTCACTAATCAAGCAAACACTACGGAAAGTGCCTCTCACAAATGGATGATGTGCCAGCATATGATATTCTTTTGACCTTGACAATCAGACTCAACCCCCTTTTCTTTGACTTTGATTTAAGCTCCTTTGTGGACTTGTCTTCTTTAATTTTCTTGTACTTTTTCTTCTTTTCAGACCTTGTCCTTTATTTTCTTTGAGGCACATGCAAGTTTAGACTTGTTTCTTTTTCTTTATTGCTTGATTTTCACAATTTTACTTACTACGACAAGGAATATCTTTTCCCCAACGAGCAAGCTCTTTGGGTAATTCGGTAGAGCAATGTCGGGTTAATATTACTTCTCACAACCAAAATAGAAAAATGATGCCTCAAAGGAAAATAAATTACAATAAAACTACACTACTACCTATGTCAAAGAGTTCTACAAACAAAAGTAAAGATTTTATTGATTGCGTTATAATCAAACTAAAACTGAACTTAGTCTAGAAACTTGCAAAAAGTAAATAATCACACAATGGGCAGATACAGGATTCCCCCAAATGGGAGCCGTAATCCCACTTGTTTTTTAATTGATGATTACTTATAATGCTTAAAAGAAAAAGAAGCACCTTTTGACCCTTGAAGAATGGGTCAAAAAGGCTTACAAATTTAATTAGGGAAGAAAGGGAATGAAGTAGGGGGATGGTAGATGGATTGTGGGTGCTCTGGATGGTCCAAAACTTGTTTTTTCAGCAGCACCTCCCTCTCTTTTTCCTCCGACCTGCTAAAAACCAGCAAGCTAATATGATTAGAAGATGGTGGTATGCACAAAAAACAAATAAAATTTTTAAGTTTTGGTACATAGAAAAAATTTGGAAAAAATTTATAAGTGTAAATACCAAAAAGCAAGCCTAGATCTAGTTAAATAATGAAGCTTTGAACGTGTTTCTAGATCTATCTATTCTAACATTTTAAAACAAGTAGATTTGAATGAACAAAGCTTTAAAGAACTAGATCTACTTAATTAGCACATTCAGAACAAAGTAATCAGAAAGAAAGGAGAAGTGGGGTTTGAAGAGAGGGACAAAACTCTTCAAGCCTTGCTTGATCTTTCTATGATGACTTTGGAACCCCGCAACAATAGAATTAGTCTTGTAAAAGTGCCGTAGAGAAGAGAAGAGACAACTGAGTTCCAATCCTCCTTCGAATTTGTGATTTGCAAAACTATGAGAAACCCCTTGCACAAAAATATTAGATCTAGTGTGTTTGAAAATAAGAAACAAAAAAGAGCCTCAATACAACTGAGTATAGTTGGCTACTCTCCTATGTCTTAAAAACAAAGCATAAGTAAACAAGTTAAGAACTGTAAATGCTTACTCTGTGTTTTAGAATAACCCTCTAAGCTAGATCCATCAACAATTTTAACAAAGGAAATCAAAGCTTTACAATATCACCTCATAA
>LPNX010655904.1:213368-225443 GCA_001517045.1 Pseudotsuga menziesii
AGAACTGCAAAAGTCTTCAACTTTATTAATCAAAATAGCATCATCATTACAACAAGTAGAGGTTCCTTGCATCCCTCTTAATGAAGAAGAAGGCCGTGCTTAAATAGAAAAAGAGAGACCCAGGGGAGGCCTCACCAACACTGAAGATCAATCCGGAGTGTAACTGAGTTGAACTGAACTTGGATTGAGTTGAACAGAGGAGGTGATTGGCATCTCTCTCACCAAACTCCACCAACCAAAATCTCATCAAACTTCCCACACGTGCGAGCTTCCAACTCCTCACGCGAATGTACGACATTGCCATGAATGATAAATTTAATGAAAGGTTCATTTGAACCGAACATTGGGCTAAACCAAAGTATTGAAATGCAAATGATATAGGTTGGGGTTCTCACCCCACAAGCTAACGCGAGGATAGAGTGCTAGCGTGGGTCTTCATTTCCTTGAGTTGACGTCACCCTCCAAACTCGCTAGTGTGAAACCAATCGCATGCATTGGATATACCATGGCTTAATTTAAATCTTATGTGTAGAGGGGGCCACCCAATCCCACTAATCTCAACCTTCACATTGGTTCAAGCATGAGTGCTTAAGGTTGACGTCACCCCTTCAAAGAATTAATTCATAGCCATCACCTTTTAACCAAAGTTTTACTTGCCACTATGTGGAAGAGGGTCGCATGGCATGAGGGACCCACCTCCATGTCATATCCTGCTTTTTTTTATTAATTTTTGACTTTTTATTAATTTTTTTTTTACTTTGGTGCATTTCTCGTAACCTAGCATTTAAATGCCATTCCGATGCTCTGTTATCCAAATAACGCCGTTCGGGGTGTTTTAGCTTCCCGAAACATAGTGTAAGTGGCCACCGGGGTAAAGATACTGCTCTGAGCTTGAAATCGAGCCCAACCACGCCAAAAACGGACTCCAGATCATACTCTTTTACATTTTGAACATTTCCATTTAAACCATTAAAAAATTGCTTAAAAAATGGAAAAAAATAATGTTCTCGGAATCAGACGAAACTCTAGGGGGACCTAGTACATGTTCATACGACTCAATACCAATGCCTAACACGCTTATATACATCGACACATGAACTTTAATAACCTCCTAAGGCCTAACCACCAAGACGAAAATTCCAGCTTTGGAGGAGCAGTGAAAAACTCAAAAATTATACATTGCTTATTAAACATTGCATAATTGACAAGGGAAAAAACACCTTGGAATAATCGAATTGATAACCCAGTCCTAGGAAGCCAAATCCTTTACAAAAAGTTTACCGTGTTAGAGCATTTATTACAACGCCCCCAAGGGATATGAACATGCATTTTATTAAAAAAACGGACCACAACTGGTCCTTATGTAACCACAGAACTTCTGAGCACTGACAATGAGCAACTGACTTGTTCAATACTCTGACGGTTCACTGGAAATCCCCTAAGTGCAACTTAGGTGATAACACATTTGAGATAAAAGTAGGGTTCACAAAAATTAAAATAAATGGGCATTTTCACTATTGTTGGAACATGGTCGTAAGTTGTATGGAGCAAGTAGACTCCTCTTTACAAAAAATAGTTTTAGCTGTAACCATGGTACAATACACTCGATTAAATCTATTAGTTGACATAGGAACTTATCTTGTATGACACTTAGAGAATGTCACTATCCTTGTTTGTTTATATAGAGCCAAAGTTATGTTGCATGTCTTTGTGAATATTGTTGGATAGGGTAGAATTAATGAATAACCTCGTTGAGGGCAATGGTTTCTCTAAGCAATCAAGACATTGCCTCATCAACATGAGTGCAAGTACTGGCTACATGTGGAACCAATTGCACACAAGTGAGGAAGTTGATACACATGTAGGTATTTGCTTAGAGACAAAAGAAAGATATGGCTTATCTGTTAGGGCTCTAAATTATAGTTTGAGTTTTAATTCTAATATAGAACATTTAGGAACATAACAACCATAGAAGAATTACGAGTTGGATGAGGGAAGAAAGGTGCCTCTCTCTAGATGCCATGATAGGGTTGATGATTTCTTTATCAAGTGTATGACAACTTAAGATCACGTTAGCAAGGATGATATATAGCAATGCCACTAAACAAGGTAATTCGGCCTTGGTAGTGTCCAAATTGCACTTAACTATTAAATTTAATCCCAGGTCTCCTCTCTTGCATACAAGTTATATTTTTTCATAATGTCGGAGCTATTATTGCACAATAATTGAGTAATGAAGCTTTATATAAAGGGAGAATTTGAGGTAACTTCCAATACCCCTTCTCCAACCCACTTTTCTAAGGCAAGTTTAAAATATTTTAAGCAATGATCACTGTTGAAGTTGCAAGGACTTTTGTTATGGGCATATATATAGGCAAGAAAAAGGGCAGCTTGATTTAGAGTATGATGATGCATGCTAGGGCCATTCTTGCATATGATGTCAAAATAGAAGCAAGAACCTTCATATTAAAATTCACACTTGGAATGCAGGTTTTCGTACTTTGTTGAAATTTTAGCATTAGCATAAAATACTTAAAAATTTGCAGATTAACTTAAACATATAACAAGTGCAGTAAAATAACATTCATCACATCAACACAATGGACACAAGAGTTTTTCACTGGGGAAACCTACCCAGATTTTTATCAGCTGCCCGGATCTACCTCTGTCTTGCTTGATTGACTTTTGTCCTGCCCGGAATGCTCCCTGTCTTTGCCCGTGACTGCTTGAATAATAGACAGTTAGCCCGTGACTGCCCTTTTGCTGCTGCTGAAGTAGTGGGCAGTCCCACGTTGGCTGGGTTGAGGCTTTAAACCTTGCCCAGAGGCCCTTTGGGACTGCTATCTAGCAGCCCGAGGTCTGTAGCAGGCATCCCGGGTTTGTTGTGAGTAGCCCGTGGCTGCTGCTAATTGCCCGAAGCTCTGTGATAGCTCCCGAGCCCTACAAGGGTGCCCAGATGTGCTCCTGTTCCTTACTGAGGAGCTAGCAAGGCTGCTCAAGGAGCAAGGGAGGCTGCCCAGCTGCCTGAAAAGAGAAAAGGATGATGGTGAGCTTGTTCGGGAGGAGAGAGAAAGAGCTGAGAGGTCTGTCAGCTTGTCCATGAGAAAATATGCAGCTGCCCTAGATCTGGAAATGAGAGTGATTGCTGAAGATGAGGGTTTAGCAAAACCCTAAGACAGAAAAATGAAGAAACCCTAGCTAAGGGTTTTGCTGATAGATCTCCAGGAGCAACAGTACCTGTGTGAGCAAGTGAATATGTAATAATGAATTGACTTGATCTTCTTTTATAGCCTTTAGTTACCTGTAAGTGGACCAAAATTAGGAAAGATAAAATAATAATATTTTATTCTTTTCCTAATTTCACTTTTACCTTTTTACCAAAAAGGTCCTTTTAGTAACTTTGACTTTTACCCAAAGAGTCCTTATGTAATTTGACTTTCACCTGTGGTCCAAATGTCCTTGTGTATTTTTGACTTTTGACTTTAGCCTTTTTCCAAGTGCCCCTGTGGTCATTACCTGTGGTACTTTTTGATTTCAAAAGTACATCGTCATAAACCAAGAGAGTTACTAATGCTTTTATCTCACACTCTGTGTGACACCTAGATTAGGTATTAGGGTAACTTAACCAAGGGTAGCTAATCCTTGGAGAAGTACACAAAGCCCATAGATTAAGGGTCAGAGTGTCACACATGCCTAGACCCAGTCTAGGGCTTACAGTGCCTTTTTGGTAACAGACCAGGTGCCTCAGCCATGGGATGCATAATTTGATCCTAGGTCAAATACTTGGTAACAAACCAAGCACCTCCATTCTCTAAGAGAATGGCTACTCAAAACTAAGCCGAGTCTACCAGTACTAGACTGGTCCACATCGTGGTCCTAGACCATATGTCTAAGAGAATGGCTACTCAGAACTAAGCTGAGTCTACCAGTGCTAGACTGGTCCACATCGTGGTCCTGGACCAAATGTCTACCATTCAACAGAATGGTCACTCAATGCTTAGTTGAGTCTACCCAAGGCAGAGTTGGGTCTATATCATTGTCCCAGACCCGATATCTACCATTCAACAGAATGGTCACTCAACACTGGGTTGAGTCTACACTGTGGTCCCGGACCAGGTGTCCCCATTATCCGAAGAGAATGGCTCTCGATGCTGCTCAGAAAAATCAACAATATGCAGAGGTCCTTATTTACTTTGTAATCACTACAAATAATTGTAGACTACAGAAGATCGAATCAAGAAATTTTGTAATAAGAGGAAATTTGGAGGGCTTTTTTATTGTAGTGAGGCATTCAGGTACCCCTTGGTTTAGTTTTTCCTTACATTGCCTAGGTTGGATAGAGTGTATCTATGTTGTTGCGAGCGGGGAGTGGGAGCGAAAAATGAAATTTTCAAAAGATTATGTTTTGGGAGCGTTTTTTTATATAATATATATTTCAATATATTTTGATGCATATATATTAAAAAAAACATGTTTTATGCCAAATTAGCTATAGAAAACATAGATATAACCATTTAATACACATGTCACATATAACATCATTCATCTAGGAGCTATGACTTGTAACATTGTCATCAAATGATCAATCATCAACAACATCAATCCTCAAATTTCAACATATAATATTTCCCATCAACAAACTCTAACAGTCTAACAGATGACATCAACCATGAAATGAAACAAAGCATCATAATATCATAATCAATATCAAAGAGTTGTAAGATCATAAGATGATAAGAATCAAGATGCAATCAACAATTTAAAGTTCAAACTTCAAATTTCAAAGTAGGCCATAATGTTTACAAAATAGGCCATAATAAACATGAAATACAAAGTATTATGATACTATCTAGTAATCTACTAAGTTTTCCTCTTGCCACGAGAAACTTCCAATTTCTTTTCTCGTGTTCTAGGTGGAATAGGAGCTGTTGGAAGTGATCGTGCAACACAAGAAGAAGATGAATGGCCCCCATGGATTGTTGGACGTTGTGAAGCTAAAGGCAAAACTCCTGCATCTGGAAACCTGTTGGTGGTTGGGGGTGGCATCTCTGATGTATGAATCAGATCACCCTCATGATCACCCAATAGTTCATCCTCCAAGCGCTCTAATGCAATGGCTCCATCCTCCACATTAGCCTCCTCTGGATTGTTGTCCCAAGTAAAAAAAGTTCTATCATTCTTGGTCGCTTCACAATTATGGGACAACTGCCTCAAGTTGTAGTGCACTTAAACCAAACTTTCGACCCGTTCTATATCCAAACTATTTTGCTTGACGTTGTGGATGAAGCTATAGGTGCTCCAACAGCTCTTTGCAGAAGAACTATTGACAACCTGTGAAAACACCCTCACCGCCAATTTATGCAAATATGTGGCACCACTGCCATACATGTTCCATCAACGGATAGGATCTAACCTCTCTCAATCTTTGGTTGCATGCAAGGTACCAAAGAGTCCATGTTCACTGATGTATTGGCAGAATTCACTCCGTACTTGAGCACACTCCTCCTCATCAGGAACCGACTTGTTTAATGCAAGCATATACCCATTTTGCACCTCTAGATTTGTGTGTGGTCTTTTCCTAACTCCACCGCTAGGTGCAGGTTGGGCCAACCAAGATGGAGAATAATATTTTGGGGTAAGGACATATGCAAGGGCATGGAGTGGAACATTCAAATTATCCCACCTTTTGGCCACATGTTTATGAATATGGTCATACAAGATTGCATCTCTTTGCTCAACAATGTCTTTGATATGACCAAGCATGCTATCCATTTTCTCATACACCTCCCCAATCATCGATCGATCTATATTTGGAAAACGAATCATATTATAAACGGGCTTGGTGAACTATAGAACATATTTAACCTGTTCCTAGAAATGACCATCAAGAACGGTCCTCCACCTCCAGAAAGTCATGTCCATCAGATGCGCTTGTAGCTTTGTCTTTCAATCCCTGCCATGAATCACTTGTGACCATACTAGCCAATGCCTCTCTTACCTTCAAAAGCCTCCTGAAGGTGAGATAGTAGCTAGCAAATCTAGTCTTCGCAATCTTCAATAGCTCCAACCTATAGTGATTGCGAAAAATGTGGTGGGCCATGCTATGACTGGTGATAAATTTTATCATTTTCTTATCTCTTTTGTACAAGGCACCAATCCATCGGTAACCAGGGTCCTTCATCTTAATAATATCATGCATCAAAAGGTTCATTGTGTGAACCAAACACCCTGACCAAAATATGTTGGGATACTTATCCTCAATGATTGCTCCTGCTGCCTTGCAATTAGCAGCATTATCTATGATGACTTGAATGACATTGTATGGCCCAATCATTGGATGGTTTCAAGTAAAGGTTGTGCAATATTAATACCAGTCTTGTAGCGATCTGAGTAGTCATGAGTTGAAGGGAAGACCACACCACTAGCAGACACACCAAGAATATTTATCAATGGCTTGCCTTTAACATTTGTCCACCCATCAGATACAATGGATACCCCATAGTTTGACCAATCATTTGTAAACTTTCCAAGAGCACTATTGATTTTTTGTCTCTTTCCCTGTCAAGTCCCGCAGTTCTAGCTTTGTCATACCCAGGGCTTCTATATCCTTTAGAGGCACCATTGATGGCTTGTACCATTTCATGCCAATAGGGTGAGTGAAGAACATTGAATGGCACACCACATGCATAGAGAAACCTGTAAATTTTTGGATCCACATCATCTCTGCAACCAAGGTCAAGGAAATTTGATAATGTTTTTCACAGAGGCGAGAATCCACTAGCATGGGTGGATGATGATCTAGATCCACTACTAAACATTCTCTGTGGGGATTCATATTCGACTTTTGATCTCTTGGAATTGTTTTGAGTGGTCTCTTCTTCCATCCTGTATTTGTTTCTTTCTTTAGCTGACACTTTGTCACATGTTTTGACTCCAGTAGCCTTACCTTGATCACATGGCATAATCCCACACAAATGCTTTCTCACACAGGTATATGAACCTGTGTAAGTTTTATTACAATGGAGGCATGTAAACTTTGTGGTTCCACCCCCTCTCCCTCCCCCAAGCCTTGTCACATACTTCCACAAAGGTCTTGTGTCTTTTTGTTTTTGCCCCTCATCATTCTCAATCTCCTCCTCCTCCTGCTCCTCTCTCTCTTCCTCCTCCTCTCCATGGTATGTGCCACTCCCTATCTCTTCATCCTCATTATTGCCACCACCAAATCTACTTCCCACCACCACCATCATGAAAAGAATCGGAACCAAAAACAAAAACCACATATCCATCATGCTTGTTGATTCAATATGAGAATCACTTCTTTCTTACAATAGAATGATGGAGAAGAAGAAATTGGAAAGAGTAGGAAAAAAACAAATACAAGATTTAAAATTTTAACACAGTGAAATATTTTTTTCAAAAACAAACAAAGATTGGGTTTTTAGAGCCTACCTCTTTAGCTCTTCAAAGATGGTTGAATGTATCTATGGAAGCCTTCAATCTTCCTTCCAAGCTCTCATAAATATAAGCTTTCAATCTCCCCTCCAATCTTTCTTCCAAGCTCCTACAAATTTGCTCTCAAACAACTAGTAAAGCCACTCGAAGCCCTAGTGAGATAAATGAAAACAAGCAAATGAGGAATAGAATGAGTCCAAATGGAGTTTAATAGTGTTTATAAAGACTAATTAAACCCTATCCAATCACTAAATAGTAAAAAACATTTTTTTTTTTGCAAAAATGAGAAACTTGAGAATTTTTTTTCCCAACTCGCGGAATCGCTCAGGGAGCATCGCTTTCTCATCGCTCCCTCAACGATTCTGAATTGGGTAGGGAGCGTTTTTTTTTTCCTCGGAATTGCAATTCCGAAAAACGCTCCCGGGAGGAATCGCGATTCCGGGAACGATTCCTCATCGATTCCTCCCGGAGTGCAAATCGGGAGCGATTCAAGGGGGGGAGAAGCGATTCCCTGCAGCCTTGGAGTGAATGATGATGGACTCTATTTTGTCCCGGATGTGGGGCCAACTGACCCTTTATCTTGCATATATGTAGGCTGACTTCCCCTAAACAGAGCTACCCTTTTATCATAATATTTTCCATTCTCCTTCATATTGGCCCTTTCAATGTAAGGCTGGAAAGGTAGGTCCCCTCCTTGAGAGGGATCCCCACTAAGTGTGTCCTTGGATGTCTCGGCCCTAGGCTGAACCATGAGGTTATGATATATGTGGCTTGTGGGCTGTTGCATATATCCAGAGAGGTTGCTTAGTTCCTCGTACCCCACTTTTTTTCTCTTTAAATATTTTAACATTCCCCTTCAATCAAATTGCCATTATTGACTCTGAATATTACTTTATAATTTATTCGCTCTTATTACCACTTTTTGCATTACAACTTGTGTTGTAATAGCTTTGTAAGATCTATTTGTTTGCTATTTACTGTATATATTTTGTATGAAGCTATAAGATTGGTTGTTTTGGTATCAGTCTTCACTGTGATGATTTCCTCTGTGATGGTGTGTTAATATTCATCTTAACTTCAAAATAGTCATTCTATTTTTGTGTATGTGGCATCTATATTGTCTTTCACATTTTCTTTTCTTCATGTTTTGACTTGAACTCTCACATGTGATGTTGGTTCATTTCCAGTTGTTTGAAAACTCAACAGGATATGTTCAGAATTTATTGAATGGCTCTGAAAGTATATTATCGGGCAAGGGCAATATGCTTGTTTATTTGAACGACATAGTTATGCAAATTAAAAATGGTAAGCTACAAAACTTAAAGATGTTTTCTTTTCTCAATTTTATAATCTTAGTGTTTTTTAATCAATTCTATGTTAACTATCTTTATGACGTTTTATATCTGGAGATGCACAATCACGTTGGATAATTTTGAACAATATTTCATAAAAGAAATCTAGAATATTTCAAATTGCAATCCTGGTTATTTTTTTGCAAGTTGTATTTTTAATCTCATTTTTATTTTTGGAAGAAAATGCATCTTTTATTGCATTGAATTTTTTTATATACTAATAGAGCTTCTTTCATCCCTTGTGTGAATTTTAAATATTATCCACTTGTTCACTATCTGGTAAGGGACAATATTTCGAATGCTTTTTGTTACATTTCTTATTATTTGAAGTCTAAAGTTTGTTATTTAGCAACTCTAATGTTGGTTTCCTTAGGGACCCTGGTAATGTTTCTAGACATTTTATTTCTGACCACCATTCTAACTTTTCTTGCTTTGCTTGTAACACAAGTGAAAAATAGACACCAAGAAACAACATCCATTTAAATGGTAGATAGAGTTTGAATGTCAGCAAAACATAGTGCCGGTGGTCTATACTATATAGTTAGGGAATGGGGTTCTAACTTCTAAGAAGATAGAATGCTCAATGATTTGGTTCATTGGAGCCCCTTTTGATTGTGAGTATTTCTCAAATAATTAAGGCTTCCAATCAATTGCCTATACTTTGAAGTTTGTACCATCTACCAAATCCCTCCCTTCAAATTTTGACAGTTTCAAATTCTGCTCCATAGGGATAAGAGAAGGTTTACACTCTTCCATGCCAAATTTCTTCAATAAATCAGTGGCATACTTAGTTTGACTAGGGAAGATGTTGTTTGGACGTTGAGTGACTTTGACTTCGAGATAGTAATGAAGTGTTCCTAAATCTGTCATCTTGAATCCTGCTTGAAGTTCTCCTTTAACCTGTTTGATGTGATCTTCATTATTTCCAGTTATGATAAAGTCATCAACATAGAGTACAATAATCACAAAGTGTTTGTCTTGCATCCGAAAATACAAAGTATCATCAGATTCACTTCGTTGAAAACCAACTTTTCGAAGGTATTCATCAATTTTTGCATACCAAGCTCGAGGAGCTTGTTTCAAACCATATAAAGCCTTCATGAGTTTACAGACTTTATGCTCTTGTCCTTGAACCTCAAATCCTTGGGGTTGAGTCATGAAAACTTATTCTTTCAAATCACCATTCAGGAAGGCACTTTTAACATCCATTTGATGTAATTTCCAACCATTCTGTGCAGCCAAATTTATAACTGTTCTGATTGTATTCCACTTAGCTGTTGGAGCAAAAGTTTCATCATAATCAATGCCTTCTTGTTGAACAAATCCTTTAGCTACAAGTGTTGCTTTATACTTATCAACTTCGCCATTTGACTTGTACTTTATTCGATAAACCCATTTGCAACCTATGGGTTTAACATTAGATGGACAATCAACTAATTTCCAAGTTCCATTTTTTAGTACAGAGTTATATTCAGTAAGCATAGCTTTCTGCCATTCCTTTTGTTTTACTGCTTCAGAAAAAGAATCAGGTTTAGTGGAAGCAAAAGATGCAACATTTGTTTCTTGTGTTGAAGAACTTCTTGTTCCTGTTTTGTTCACTTTATCAGGACGGACATTTTTTAGAAGTTGTATGGCCCATTTTGGTCCATTCTGCCATTTCTTTTGTTTTACTGCTTCAGAAAAAGAATCAGGTTTAGTGGAAGCAAAAGATGCAACATTTGTTTCTTGTGTTGAAGAACTTTTTGTTCCTGTTTTGTTCACTTTATCAGGACGGACATCTTTTAGAAGTTGTATGGCCCATTTTGGTCTTTGATGTAGAGTAGATTCCGCACTTGTCTCAGTCTCATCATTATAATTTATTATCAAAAAGTTGATTTTGATAAATATAAATTGAGCTGCTTTCTGAATTTGAAGATATTGGACTTGAAGTATCACTATCAGAAGAATTCTTCTCATTACCATTTGAAGGTTGTGAAGTTTCTTGATTTGATGAAGGAAGAATCTCAGTTGAAACAAGATCCTTTTCAAACCATAAATACTGAACTGGTTTGTTTTTTAACTTACCCTTAGTCTTAATGTCTTTTCTTTTCTAATCGACTAAGGAGATGATTTATTTCATCTGAATTTGCACTTTCTGTTTCATCAAATATCACATCCCTACTCACAATAAATTTTCCATTAGAAAGCAAATGATACCCTTTCTTTTTATCAGAGTAGCCAATGAAGATGCATTTGATACTTCAAGAATCCAGCTTAGTTCTTTTCTCCGTTGGAACTAAGGCATAACAAACAGATTCAAAAACTCGAAGATGTTTAACTTTAGGCTTATATCCATACCAAGCTTCATGTGCTGTAACTCCATCCAAAGCTGTTGGAGATCTGTTCCATAAATAGACTGCATCATTGATCTTGCCATTCCCATTAAAGTACGATTCATTCTTTCAGTAACTCCATTTTGCTGTGGAGTATATGCATTAGTGAAATGTCTTTTGATCCCTCTGTCTTTACAATAATTCTGAAATTCGTTGGAAGTAAACTCTCCACCATTATCCATTCTTAGTGTTCCAATCTTCTCTTTAGTTTCTCTTTCAACCAAGTTTTGAAATTCTTTAAACTTTTCAAAAGCTTCAGATTTTGCTTTCAGAAAGTATACCCAAGTCATGCGGGTAAAATCATCAATAAAGAGTAAGAAATATTTACACCCTCCTAGAGAAGTTTCCAAAGGCCCACAAATATCAATATGAATAAGTTGCAAACATTTGTTTGCTTGCTAAGATGAAGTAGGAAATGATTCTCTACTTTGTTTTGCATAGATGCAAGCTTTACATCTTGCATTTATCTTTTTGAAAGTGGGCAACCCTTTCACCATTTCTTGCTTTTGAAGTTGAGAGAGACTGTCAAAATTTAAGTGTCCATATCTAGCATGCCATAATCTTATAGGAGAGTTCTCTAACTCTACTATAGCTGCAAAATCATGCTTTCGAGGTATGACAATTCCTTTCATTCTAAGAAGCTTTCCATCTTCATACCCTGTCATGACAGTTTTATAATTCTGTTTGATGGAGTGAATTTCAATTAACCCATCTCTCATTGAAATTGCATAACCTGCTTGTCGTATTGTTACTAAGGATAGTAAGTTCTTCTTGAAAGTTGGAACATACCAGATATTTGATAATAATAATAATAATAATAATCTATTTTTAAGGTCATCGCCAAGCGAGACACCAAATTGGTGTATGAGACCCCCTTGTTTGTGGGACAAGGGACCCCC
>LPNX010655904.1:225489-238378 GCA_001517045.1 Pseudotsuga menziesii
CAAAGGTGTGCATACACTACCCCCCTCTGGATTTGAACCCGTGACCTCCTAAGAGGAAACACATGCTCTTAACCATTAGGCCCACTCAACCGATACTAGGAAGATAAACTTTCACACAACCTTTTCCCTGAGGTATATGTACAGTGTCATCAGCTACAAACACTGAATTGAGCTTACATTCATTGAAAGACCAAAAGAAATCTTTTTTAAAGGTAATATGTTGAGTTGCCCTTGTATCTAACAACCAAGCATCTTCAGAATCACTATTAGTAGATAATAAAGCTTGTGACGGTTGGAGAGCTGAAAAAACAAACTCAAACCACTTTCATCTTCCTTTTTCCCTTGATCACTGTCATTTGCATACTATGCTGAATTTGAAGGTTGTTTATACTTTGGAAGCTTGTTATTTGATGTTCTACAGTCAACAGCAAAATGACCAACTCTATTACATCTTCTACAAGTGATTTGACTCATATCCCTTACTGTTTGATTATTTTGGTTTTGTGGTCTCTTTGATTGACTTCTTCTCAAGGAATTTGATCCTTGTTGAAAATTTGACCCTTGGAAATTGTTGCTTCTTCCTCGACTCCGTCCTCTGCCACGACCTCTAAATGAAGACTGATTATGACCTCTTCCTCTTCCTCTTGAGTTTTCTCCTTTACTAGAGCTAGTAAAGAGAACATCTTCACCAGACTGCTTTTGTTTTCCAAAAGATTTACTATGTTGAGTTAACATCTCCACTAAAAGAATCAAAAGTGCCAAATGTTAACTTATCAACAATTTGTAGAGTCTCAATGAATTGTTGATAGGATTCTAGTAATCCATTTATCAAAATTGAAATTAGAAAACTATCTTCAAGTTTACCATATCTTCCCTTAATGATATCTAGGTGAATAATTTTAACTCTAGAAATGTATTCTAAAACATCCTCTTTCTCTCCTAATTTTTGACTTAATAATTTCATTTGTAAGTCAATTCTCTGAGAAGTAGGTGGAGTACCAAAAAGTTTTTTAAACTATTCCCATGCAGTCCATGCTGAGGAAGTATTTTCAATGTGAATACATAAATGATCAGAAACAGATGGATGAATTAAGGCAAGTGCCTTTTCATTTTGTAGTTCCCATTTTGCTAAAGCAGTAGCATCAGTAGGCTTAGTTGAAGTTGGATCTGCATCACAAATTCCTGGCCATAGCTCATTATAAATTGGAGTATTTTTCATATGACGTTGCCATGACTTATAATTCTGAACTCCTTCAAATTTATCTGAGTCGGTGAAGAGATTGACTATTTTCGACATGATTGTAAGCAGCAAAGGAGCGGATGCAAATAAAAACACTCAAGAAAGAGTGCCTTTTTAGGGGCTTGGCCTTGACCCTCTAAAAAGCCTCGTCAAAAAAGAAATATGAGAGAGTATTTTACTGACTCTTCTCACATTCGTCTTTTAAAAATACATATCTCCCTTATAGCTCCAAAAATTACAAAGATGTTATACTTTCAAAATATAACTTATCTCCCCTTTTTTAAGTGAACAAAAATAGTTCAAAGCCTTTAATTTACAAAGCTCCCTATTAACCTCTTGAAGAAAAAGGCTTTGAAAATGAACTAGAAGTTCATTTTTTACAATATCAAAAAGCCCTCTTTTAATAAAAAGATGAAATAAAGTTTATAAATTAATAATAATGATGAAGTTTTATTAATTTATAAAATTGAAATTGCAGGCTTATGAATTTGTTGTAGGAGATGCCAAATTGTGACCTGAGATCGTTGTTGAACCCTGCTAGATCGATGGGGGATTTAAATCGCAGGTCAGATCTCAGAATGGAGATCGCTATGGAGTATGGCTATAGGAGATCACAGATTCATATTGGAGATTGGAGATTACTAATGTAGATCAATAATTCGCTGCCAGAGATGTAGATCGATATTTTGTTGCTAGAGATGTAGATCGCTGGATAAAAACACTGGTTATGCAGATCGTTGGTTGAAGATGCAAAATGCAGGAGATGCCTCACGCTGGAGGTCACTATTGGAGATTGCAGATCACTGTTCGCTTGTTTAGATTGGCAGATCGCTTGTTCGCTTGTTTAGATTGCTTGTTCAGATTGGAGATCGCTTGTTCAGATTGGCAGATCGCTTGTTCGTTGGTCGCTGATGAAGAGGACGTTGGAGATCACTAATTGGCAGATCGTTGGTCCAAAACGAAATGGATCACAGACAGATGTGGCTCAGATCGCAGGTCAAAATCTCTGCTAGATTGCTGCACAGATGTAGATCGCTGGCTCCATAGATCACTGTTGGTGTAGGAGATGCCTCGTCGCAAGATGCTGAGGAGATGCCTCTAGATCGCCCTTGGAGATGCGCGATCTCTGATGTAGATCACTGTAGGAGAGCACAGGGAGATCACTCAATTTTGCTTGGAGATCGCTGGTATCATAGGACCCCTTCCAAACCTCAGGCTAAGATCGTTGATCTGCAAGATTTAAATCGATCGTCGGGGGATTTAAATTCAACGCTGCTAGATCGTTGTTGAACGCTGCTAAATCGCAGGTCAATGGATTTATAGATCGTTGGCTATGAGAAAATCGCAGATGTAGATCGCTGGCTCAAATCGGAGATCGCAGAATAGACTCAGATCTGCATACTTTTCAGACTATCGCGATTTCCATATCTGCATACTTTTCAGGCAGATCGCAATATCTAGATTGTAGGTGTATAGATTCAGGCTAGATTTGAATTCTTTGTTTTAGTAGATCACTCAGATCTCAAAACAAAATGATAGCAAAATCCAGAATTTTACAGCCTTTTGATCAAGATTTAACATAATAGCTCTATGTCAAATATTTGCCAGACTTTCATAGATCTAAAGCAAATTTTTACAAATGAAGACCACAAAAGAATTAAAAACAACAGCATTCACCAAAATGTTGTTGAATTAAAAAATCTATAGATCTATGCAACAACAATAAAACCTGACAATGGATAAATCTGCAATTTATCACAACTAGTTTTTCCTTATCAATTTTGATGACAAAAGTTACCTACCAAAGAACGTTGTTGTCACCACATCGATGTTGTGAAGACTAGCACCCTTTGACAATCCAACATCAATTCATCATGGCTCTGATACCAAATGATGAATAAGTGTCCTCAGACACACAATTTTATTAATAAGGAAAAGAGAAGTACATCAACACTCACAAGACTCTCATAACCTCTCATAGAGAAGAGAGCTTGTTTATATAGCTCAAACCTATACTAGAAAGTAAGAAGACAACCAATCATATAATCACATGGAAATGATAGGTGTCAGTTACAAAGAAACAATCCTATTCAAAGTCTTATTTGCACACTAAACTAATTTATTCTTTAATATAATACTAGAAAATACCTAGACTATAAAACTTAGCATTAAGAGGTCTAACACTCCAGTAACTAGAAAATGGCAGATACTAACTCTAGATTGGTCAGATTAAAGAAATATTGCAACAAGATAGATGTTGAATACAAACAGGGCATTGAGGAACACAATAAACTTAGGGAGAAGATTGATCAAATCCATAATGAGTTGAAGCAAGAGCAAACAGAATTCAAGGGGCAAGTTGAGGAGAATCACGAAAAACTAAAGAACTAAGTAACAGGACACTTCCAAATAGGGCCCGTGTCCCGTATTCCACGTGTCGGACACGACACTTGCCCTAATACGTGTCCGACACCAAAATTTTCGTGTCCCAAAATCTGGACACTTTCTAGCACGTGTCGGACACGTGTCCTGATTTTTGGACATGTGCCCTATTGAAAATAGTATAGAGGATAGAGGAAAGGGCTATGACAGTAATGCTAATTTTGACATGGAGTAGGAGGAGGATTGATAGTGGCTAGTACCATTGATGAGCTGTGATATTCTTCCTTGTAACTATTTAGTATTTTCATTTTGTATGTAGCAGTAATGTAGATACTAGGCTTAGTCCTAAGTAGTATCTACTCTATTTTGTATTTTTTGATGGCATTCTATCGATATCTTTGTAATACATTTTGATTTTGTGATTTAATGAGAAATATCAAATATGTAGTTTATGGTTCAAAGTTCATGATTCATTGATAATTTTATTATTGATTCATCATTGTCAAATTTCAGTTGAATGATATTATGATTGATGTACATTGTATATACTTCTAGGTTTTAAAAAATTTAGATCTTTATGTGTATATATATATATATAATTTTTCAATATATATATATATAAAACATGTCCCCCGTGTCCTATTTTTGAGGTCGTCGTGTCTTGTGTCAAATACTCGTATTTTTGTGTCCTTCGTGTCATGTGACTTGGCTAAAGAAATATATTAGTAATAAGTGCATTCATAATAGGGCTTTCAGGCAGTGTTAATTCTCTACGTACAACCAATACACAATCGAGTTCTTCAAGTACAACTAATCCACAATCTATTATTACTACTAATCCACAACTGAGCATGCCTACAAATGGCTTCGTGATCGCCAACCATAACCACATCATGGAAATCCACCATTTTTCATGTATTCAATGAGAGTAAAATTAGAATTACCAAAGTTCTAAGGGTTTCACGTATCCAATGAGAATAATATTAGAGTTATCAAAGTTCTAAGGGAATGAAAAGCATTGTGTGGCCTAGTTTAACAAAGAAGAAGGTTACTTTGTCATATTTAATATAAAAAAAAGACAACGAAAAAGTCAAGCATGCCTTGATGCATCTTAAGGGTGGCACATACACTAGTACATGTGATGGAAAAGGTTCATCTATTCATATGTCTAGGATATGTTCAAGAATGATTTCTTTAAAAGATTCCAAGTTATCTCCATGGACATTTTCTTAGCAAAACTCACAAGGATTAAATAAAAAAGGTGATGCAGCAGAATTCATGCATGAATGGAGGCACTGGCCACACATGTACCCGAAATATCAAAAGAACAATTAATCCAATTCTACGTGAGTGGACCAAGGCTACACATCCAGATCGAGTTAAAAATGCAAAGTATTACATCTATGAAAAATGCACATTGCAAGGCAAAAGATGCAGAGCTAAGTTCGAAAGGTCATTTGAAAAATTCATCAAAGTTTACTCAAGACGAAAGCTACCCCAAACCACATATATAAGATAAAAAAATAACTATGGTTTGGAATGCCAATGACAAAGGTAAGGAAAATGTAGACATTGTGGAGGCACAAATGCAGTATTAAAAAATCATATACAATGCTAAAAGAGAATCAAACGCCTAGATCTCTATGCATAAGTAAGAAATATATGAAATTGAACCTAAATCATTTATCCTAATCCTAGGAACTGGTAACAGTTCTTCAAATTCCGTATTAGCAACAGATGCAACAAATAGAAACAACTACACTACGATTACCTCATATACCATTGATAGTATATGCACACACATAAAGCCACACACCAACAAATGACCTCCAAAGTCTTTCTTATTCCACAAAAAATATTACAATAAAAAGATTTAGAGCTTCAGTAGTGTTTCCATATTCCAACCATCTTGAATGAGGGACCTTGTGCTTGCTTTTATAGCAGAAGGGGGTAAATTGGGCCAAGAGGGTGCCCTTGCCACATGTAGGAAGAGGGTGAGATAAGTTTGGAGTTGATTGAGGGTGCACTTGAGTGAGAGGGAGTGAACTAGAGGTGCTAGGTGCCACCTCTCACAAGGTTGGTCGCCCCCCTCTTTAATTGCTGATACATTGCATTGGGAAGTGCACACTCATATGGAGAAATGCGACCCCTCATATTAGAGGTCTCGATCATGAATCTAATCACGAAGCTTTGCTCTTATCCAACTCGCCTTTACTCATTGGTCAAATTTTCCACCACTGTGGATGAGTAAAACATGTCTCCGACATGTTTCCATGATGGATGTGATTATGATTTTCCCATCATTTTGTCGTTTTTGGCTTTTCTAATCCACCTTATGAGAGAAAATAAAATTAAGTGATAAATAATCACTAATTTCACTCTCAAAGTGGGTACATAGGTAACGTGGGTGCTTTGAGTTAGGGAATGAGCACCCCCATGGAAAATTATGCCTCCTAGTATTTTATGACTTAGTGAATTTTTACAATTAAAACATCCTGTTTTTTTACGAGAAATTTTTTATTTAACGAAAAATTAAAAAAACCTAGGCAGGACTTAGCGCATGTTCATAAGACTCAGTAATAATGACTCGCATGGTAACATACATTGACACCAGGCTTTAATAGCCCCCTAATGTGTAATCACCAAGACAATTACTCCAACTTTGGAGGATTGAGTGAAAAACTAAAAATTATAAGTTGCTGAAAAGTGATATATAATTCAAGGCAAAATCGCTCTAGAGTAATCGGATTGATAACCAAGTCTCAGGCAGGCCAAACCTTTTACAGAAAGCCATCATGCTATGTCATTTGTTACAATTTCCCCATGGGGGTATGTGTTGTCGCCTTTCACGCACATGGGGGGGAAACGTGGCAGAAATATTCAAGCCACTTGTGTGTCCTTTGGGGCAAGTATTGAGTCAAGGCTATCACCTTGTTCTTGACTCCTTCGTTTAGGTTAACTCCTAATCGAAGCCAAGGGGGGTAGACCCTATTAGTTTCTAAGGCTGTTAAGGCTTAGTATGATGATGATTGAGTTACTTAGGAGTTTTGATGAAAATAAACACTTGAACAGGATATTGCAACAGAATATGTTTAAAACACAACAGCATATAGATCAACACATGGTATATAAAGCACACAAAAGCAAATGATTGTATATTGTAAATACCAGTGCCAAAAATAGAGTCTAGAGATAAGAGTGCTGTTGTATTGCTCCGAAAATGTGTTGCAAGTGCTCTTGGTCAGTTTTACATTAATATTGCAAAGGAGTTGATTAAATTAAGGGGGGAGGGAACTCCAAATATATACCTGGAGGTATGAGGAGTATGTCCAAAATCCTTATCCGATGCAGCTTCATGCAAGGAATATGTGGGCTGGGTCGGAGTCTTTGAGACGTGTCCAACACTACACCAACAAGAGTGTAGTCTGACAGTGTCTCGAGGTCACTACCCAGTTGTTCCCGCTTCCTTTGTGAATTTATCCACCGTAATGGATCAAATCGAGGCATTGGATTTTTGCATGGGGAGGTTAATCGAGAATGTGAGACTTATTAGACTAGTCACCCACGTTGCTTTTGATGTAGCTAATTGATCAGTCGGACCGCAACGATGCTGAGCATACACAACGAAGCCTTTGTAAATCTTAAGGATTTTACCAATTGTAGTGTGTTTTTATTACCAATTGTAGTGTGTTTTTATTACATCCCCAAGAATCTCTTTTAGGCTAAAGCCCTAGTCGAGAGAGCAACGGGTGTAAATTTTAACATGCCAAGTAACTGTTATCACGAATCTTGTAGTTTCCCCGTGGGGTGATCCTATCCAGGATGGTAGAGTAAAGGCAACTAAAGCCGCGACCTATGATATCCAAGACCTTTGAAAGAACTTAGATGTCACACCAGTCGAGGATACGGACACTTCGGATTGTAGTGATTACACTAAGCCTAGGGGGCGTCCCTATGACCAAAGATGACCCTAAAAAGGAGGAAGGAAAGTAGATAGTCCAAGGAAACTTGGTTAAATCTCTTAGTATAATAGTTAATTAGAATTTTGCACAGTTACTAAGAGATTTCGAGTGTCCATATGAAAAGCCCCAATTTATCCTAGGGTTTTAAACATGGAAAATTGGATCTAGGGGTAAACGACGAAATTAAGTGAAATTGGACACTCAGATTGATTGCTAGGTGTAAGATAAGGCGATTAGAGGTGAAACTAGCAATACCCAGTTTGCGGATCTGAAAATACCCACTTCTCCCAAGGAGGGCGTCTTCCCCTAAGAGGCAGACTAGTGCGTTAGCTGGGAAAATGGAGTTCGATGATCGTGAAAATTTAGACATAAGGGTTTTATGATTATTCCAAAGTGGGTTTTAAGTTTTATATCCTGCTGCAAACTAGAACCTACAGATTTAAGAAATGAGGGTTTTAAATGAGGGTTTGATGAAAGGAAAATGCAACCTCAATTAGATACTGAGAAAAGGATAGATCTTACCTAGGAGAAATATACCTAATGTTTTTGAGGATGAATGTCGAGGTGATGAAGATTATTTCCGCATAGATCAAGTGAAGGAATGATGAAAATCTAGCTTTGTTGAAAATGCCCAAGGGAGCCAAATGCTCCCTCTCCTGCCAAGCCAAGTAAATAACAATGAGAACGACAAGAAAAATGACAAATGCTGGCGAAAAGTAAAAAATAAGAGAATAAGAAATCATAAGATATAAATACTCCCTGTATCCGTCAATCCAGAAAGAAGAGCAAGGTGGACGTCTCCCACAAGTGTGCCGCTCTCCAAATCGACTTCCCTGTCAAACAAATGGATCCTGAAAAAATATGCCACAGATTCACCAATGATCTCAAATGCAAGCGATAAATAATGTCAGTCAATCACAAAGAACATTCTTCAATCATCCCCAAAAGACAAGAGATCCCAGAAATATTTTCTCTATTATTCTTCAAGAGCCAATGGTGCCAAATTTTTCGATGAGATACAATGGGGGGGTCTCGTCTTTATATAACTTTTGAGCGACACAAACCCTAATTTACTTTTACATCTGACGGTTGAGATTTGTTATCACATATATAGTAGCCGGGCTACCATATTCTACTTTTCAGCCAGTTCCCTTACATATGAGATGCTGAGATGAGCATCTATGATGGATCATTATTTGATGATCGACTATAGTATTTTCCCATGCCCTGACTGAGTCTCAGGACACTCAGATTTGAGGAGTGATGTAGTCATTTAGCCATTTTGCAGAGCAATAGTGCCCAGAGTTGCATCAGCAGTTCACCATTGGACAGATGCTGGTTCAAATTGATTGTTTACATGTATATGACTCAACAGATATTATCTTGTGTTATGGTTATCATTGCTTTTATACTCATTCTTGTGACATGTCTTGCATTTAGTGTCATGATCTGGCGATGATATAGATAAGTGGACCTGGTTGTATTGGTGATATGTATGTATGTCCCTACTTAGACCTAGAAGTTTTCGACTCATACTCATTGGTTTTTCTCTCCTTAGGGAGAATAGAGGTAATCATTCCCACCATACTTTGGCTTGCTCGTGTTGGTTTCATTGTTCACTATCTCCATCCATCCATTACCTTCCAGCTATTTTTATATCCCGACCTACTACTTGACTTGTGGCATGGAGGACCTTTCCCCACTAGAGCCTCTTTGTTGGACAAGCTTTCCTGTTTATTTGTTTCTCGGCTCTGAGTTATCTAGGTTGTGTTGGCTAAACCTGAAGCAAGTAGCGTTGCCATCAATACAATTTATTTGGAAATGAAATGAATATCTTATGAAAAGCCCATTCATGAAAATGAGTGTTTTTAAACATACATGAATGCAAGGCAAGCCTAATGAAGTTGGCTCTAAAAGTAATGAATATCTTGTAAAAGCCCATTCATGAAAAGTAGTGTTTTTAAACATACATGAATGCATGAAGCCTTAATAAATAAAAAATCCGTGTAACAAATGGACCAAGGCTATGGAGAATTGAAGGCCCAAAAAGCAATGGTTCTTAAAAGTTATATCTAAAAGATTGCTGGCCTCACTTGTATTTGATTTGGATTGTGAGCATTTGTCAAGGTGAATAAGCACCTTTGAACGTAACTTACCCATTTGTGAGACACTGCCATCCCCTATGTTATTGCTTGTCCAGCATATGATAGAGTGAGTATCCCCTTTCCATATCCAAAGTGTCACAGTATCAAGTTGGTAGTCACCCTTTAGCCTAGCCTTTTGATTTTTAGCCTTCACCCTTCACTAGCAAATTGATTACAACTATGAAGTGAGTATGGTCTAAGTTATAATTAATTAACGAAACTCTATGTATTTGGTTGGTAGATCGCCGGTGAAATGATTACTACTTGTTATAATTGTTATTTGAATGGTTTGTAGAGCATGCCTTAGCCTTTAAACACTTACAACAGATTGATGTTAGCCTGATCATATTATTGGGTCATTTACAGATTATTATTTTATCTATCTAGGTATATTGGAGATGATCATGCAGAGACCTATAGGGTGTATGAGTATTCACCTTAGATGGATTTGGGCTCCTTGAGTCCAATGAGACAACTTATTTTCAGTTTCGGGCAGTTACGATGATGATTTGTCTCAGTATACCATTTTGATGCAGTTTTTCCATGCTGGGTTACCTGTCAGAGAAGAAAGGTGATTTGATTGGTTCACCTAGGGCGCTGTATGAGGAGGGGGTGGTCCAACCACTTGTTTGTACCATTTTACCCCCCTCAACTATCCCTCGCTTTTAGAGCCTGCGGATTTCGAAGACAATTGTGGAGCCTGTAAATAATCTGATAGGTAATGAAATCCATGGCGTTGGGATCAGATGCTAGGTGGTAGAAGCTTTACGATGTTGGTGGAATCCATGGCACGATAATATTGTATGATGTGTCCGATATTCTATATGTCCCACGCTTTGTTAAACTATATGAAAATTTGGAAACCGCACCAGATAAAGCGAGCATCATCAAGCTCAAATATATGACCAGATGTTATCTCGTATATGAATAGTGTATGTTGCAAAGTGGTCTCGAACCAAGGACTGGTGTTGAACCCATGACCAAATGGATAATTCGTAAGGGTAGAACCTACTTTTTTTATTTTACGTAATAAGGGGGTAGTGTTTTCGATGTGATTTTGGTTATTGAGATAAAGTAATAATAATAACAATCCATATAAATAATATCAATCAACTTTTAACTTTATATATAAGTAATAATAATAACATCCATATAATAATTATATCATAAATAATTAGAATTATAATATAAATAGGACTTTACAATTATGAATTAGATTAGTTATTATTTCTAAACAATACCATTAATTATTATTTTATAAGTATTATCTATTTAAATTATATATTAAAAATATATATTTTTAAATTTTATAAAAATATTGTTCTATTATTTGTACCTGCTGTTTCTTAGCCGTATCTGGATCACGACTTTTCAAAAACTTGACGGATCTGTATTTGAATCCGTATTCGTATCCGTATCTGAATCCTGGTAACTTAGGTCTCAAGTGATTTATGGTAGGTTTTGAAAAATAGGGTTGCATTTGTATTCGATAGACATGAATTTCAAGGGGTGGAAGACATCATTCTTGATGGTCAGTTTTGGGCATAGGTTAGGTGTGTTCTATAGCTCAGTAATCACATTTATAATATGATTTTGTTTGCAAATATAGATCAAATAGTGACTGGGGAGGTGGATGAGCAGATGGAAAACATGGTAGGCTATATCAAAGACGTTGTCAAGTAGAGAGATGTGATCTTGATGATCATATAAATAAACATGTGGTTAGAAGGTGCAATAATCTAACTGTTCCATTGCATGCCTTAGCATATGTTCTTCTCCATTTTGGTTCAACACTTAGGGGTGGGCTTAGAAGAAAACCATGTGTAAATCTAGAAGTAAAAAGTAGATATATGCGTGCATTAGACAAGTTGGTCCCTAATGATGAGGAGTGTGCTTATGTTCAAAGTGAATTGCGAAGTATGCCAATGAACATGGAGTCTTTGTTATTCCAGATGCAACTAAAGATCAAGATAGGTTGAATCTTGTTGCTCCTCAAGAAATGTTGGCAATAATGGCCTAGGTGTTCTTCTTCTTCCTGACTGTGGAACACTATATTGGAAAATGGGTGTTGCTACCCTTTGCATGAGTCTTGAAACCTCCATGAGATCTACTGGATCCATCATGTCATGCATCAATTTGGTTTCCTCGTTGGCCTACTAATTGAGTAAGCAACTCAATGGCCCACTTTTGGTACTCGATCAACTCCTTTTTGTTGAAAATTCAGGGTTAGAGGAGTTTTTAACATAAATAGTAAACATGCATGAACATGTAAGCTTAGATTCATAATAGTACTGCTTAATAAAATTTGAACTGCAATTTAAAAAAAAAAACATAATTTTCATCTCTTTCAACTTAACGCTCCATTAGTCACTGCGTTAACATTGGTCCTCGAGAATCATCAAATGCCATGTTGATGGCAAATGAAAGCTAGTAGGCCTAAAGTTATTTTCTTTAGACCAGAATATGTCTTTGCCTCTACCTGTAGGTTCTACTTGGACATCGTGTCCCTCGTCCCAGAGTCCTACATAAAATGCGAGAGACAATCTGGAAATTTTATTATGGATGGAACAATATAAGTCTCTGTGGCTGCTATAGTAGCTACAACAAAACTACACAAATACCAAATACTGGGAATATGTCACGACTCCTACACAAATGATGTATCTACCTCAAGAGATCTTCAAGCCACAAATCCTCCTCAAGAGTGATGATGCCCTGCTCCTTGGTCTACCTTCTCAGCGCTCGATCCTCTCTCTCAAGCTCGTGGCTCTCCCCAAATGGCCACAACTTAGTTCCATAGCGTCCACTTAGAACTCATGACCCCTCTTTCTGCTCTCAATCCACACGAAAGAAGGGTGCTCTTGTAATGTCCTCTTCTGCTTAGGCATTTGAGGACCAACCCGCTAACCTATGTGATTCCTATAGGTTCTAGCGGGTACTGATAGTCGAGGAATCAACCGAAGATTGATGCCATATATAGAAGATCTAGGGCATCAATATTATATCACCATTGGTTTGAAGAGGGCCGCTTGAGCCAAAGGCCACCTGCATGCATGACAGCTGGGCATTATTTAATGATGCATGCACCCGATTAAGTCTCCATGCGCATGCATGCAAGTCAATTGCAAATTAGAAGATAAAGTGACCTAATTAGGTCAAAA
>LPNX010655904.1:247371-267875 GCA_001517045.1 Pseudotsuga menziesii
TACTACAATCTTCAACACTTTACTTTCAGTCCAAGATCGAATACCAGCACCTCCCATAAGGGACATCGCTTGGTGATCTTGTTGATATCTTTAAAATTTACATTTGCATCTTAATCACCCAAGATTTAAAATCAACCCATAAAATTAACCAACCAAGCTTCTCTATCTCCTGCTCCTCTACTCGGTTATCACCCTCCGGGGTACTCCGAGATACGACCAGGGGAAAAGGAAGTCGTAGTCTAATAGGCATCCATCTAGAGACTTTTGAATCGATTAAAAACAGTGACTCGAAAGCTGCAAGGGGTAGCAGGCTGGGGACAGTCTCTAGGCGCATCGACGTCCTCCTTGTGAGCACCGGGCCATTGGGGATTGACCTGTGAGCTAGGGGTAGGCTTTGCTTCCACCTGTTGAGCGCAACAGCGATCTTTCTTCGGTTTGAGAAGAACTAGATCAGGGTAGAGACACCACCGGATCTAAAACATAAGCCAAGAAGAACAACTCTAATAAAATTTATTAAAATTTACCAAGAGACACTGCAAAACGTCCTACAAACATTGGTTACTACTGTTTATTTTTCCTTGCTGTTCAAGGTTTTACTACAATACAATACTACAAGCACTTTCATTTTATTTTTACTGCAAGCACTCCAACACATTTACTTTCAGTCTCATTTACTTTCAGCTCTATATTTGTTCATATGGTGAATGCTTAATCTTCATTAACTGCTTCAAGTAATTTAACTTAAAGTCTTTCCTTTGTAATTTATTTTTGGTTTGATAATCTTCACTTAAAGTACTTTGCTGCTGTCTTGTAAATCTTGTTCATTTGTTTAGATTGATAAATAATTTGTACATTGTTTAATATCTTGATTCATTATTTAGCTGCTCAATCATTTTGTTGTACAACACCTAAGCTGTAATTTAATTTTAACTTAGATTTCAGATTCATTTATAAGTTTGTAAAGTTGTAATCCACCTTTAGACTCCATTTGTAATAGGCACTGGTCTTTATTTATCTCAAGGTCTGCTTGTCATCAACGGAATTCTGTGCACTTGCATGCTGCTTGTCATTCCTTAGATATTCTAAAGTCTTAGCCTTAATTCACAAAAAAAGATCCCTTTAATTAATCTTCAATTAATTAATAAATTTGGAACTTAGTTTTCCCATAGGGACTACCCCCCTTGGCTCTGTTGGGATCTTGCCTAAACGGAGGAGCTGTAGACTGTGGTGACAGTGGTCCCCAGCTCTCGCTTGCCCCAAGGACACACATAGCAGGTTGTGACTTTCCTGCGTCTTAAAGTGTGAATTAGGCGGCAACATAGCACAATTTGGTGTATCTCCTTATTCCTTCGGGAGAATCCTTGCATGCTGGGACCAGTCTCTTCACCATCAGCTGATCTATATACCGGTATGTACATGCATTGATTTCTCCTATTTTATAGCATCTCAGTATTTTTCTAGGGCACATATTTGCATGCATGCAAAGTTCGGGGTTTGCTTTCCTATTTGATTAAGGAGTAAGTCTATTAGCCATCTACAATATACACATAAACAGGAAAATATTAGTTTGGGATATTACAGCTCTGGCTAAGCTCACGACCCCCTTTCCACAAGTACAACGCTTGACCCTTGTAACGTCCCCGACCCTCCGACCGGCGAAGAGGACGCTACTACACGCCAAAACATTTGGGCATCTAGCCCCATGAACATGTACACTCATAATCATTGTTGAAATGCTGAAATAAAATGCTTGAATTAAAACATGCATACATGATTATTTATCATACACAGCGGAAGCAACATACATTCGTACAAGCATTCACATGTTCATCATGATCATTAACAGTAAATGGGATTTCAGAAGTAAAATAGACAAATTTACTTATCTTATAAGGAGCTTGTTCCGCAACTAGCTACGTTGATGCAACGTTCCACCCAACCATAGGCCCGCGTGCTCCTTAATCTCTCAGCAACGCTGCCACCCCCGAGCTGGGCATGATTCCCCAAGGAATAGGGAATTAACAGGCTTACACATAGCCAAGGTAACAACACCACAAGGGTACACAGTTCAGCCAAGCCAACACGGTTGGGTTTATCAGGCGAACAACAGATCAGCCAAGCCAACAGAGTTGGGTTTATCAGGCCATTCAGGAGCTGGGAAAGGCTAATGCTAAGCTGGTGAGCTCACTGAAGAGCTGCAGACACCAACACCAGAACCAACCTGGATTCTAGAACACCCACACACACCCAACACAAGGAAGTCAGTCCCTTCTCTGCAACGTAGTCCCTCAGACCCTAATCTTCCCTCCAGTGCTCTTCAGGGGCTGTGGAGAAGAAATCCAGCTCAGTGGTTCTGTCCGTGTGGTTCTTAACCCACCAGTTTTATCAAGCACCTCAGGCCCTCATTCACCAACCCCAAATACTCCGGGGACAAATCCACTGCATGCAAGCAGCCAAACAGCAATTCAAGTGTTTACAGGGAAAAACACAGTTAAACAAATCGTGGCAAATGACAGTCCACGATCAACCCTGAGCCCATAGCACACAAATCGCACTGCAGTCGCTGGGAAAACTTATACAGACCGGGAATGAAACAGGTCCCGACTTCCAACTATGCGTGAGAGACAAAAATGCAGCCTACAGAACTATCCAGAACATCCAGCTACAATTCAACGATGGGACTAATAGGACAATACGATGTTTGATAATGAAGGGAAAAGCACTAACTCTGCGTGAATCCCAGGTAAAGAATCAATCCGCAGTCCTCAAATCCGTGAGGCAAAAGAACTATCTTCTGTGTGAACAGGAAAAAAAACCCACAGACTAGCAAATCCCCAGAGAGCAGGCGAACCCCCCCAAACAATGGAATGTGGATTCCTTTTACTCAGCTCGCGTGAGGGGAGACGAACAGACTCACGATCTGGTGAGTGGACAAACCAATAGAGCGTAGTGGAGAGAGTGTGAGCGGCGTGGGCGTGGCCTTCCTGCCAGCCAATTAGCTGTCCCAACTAGCAACGAAACAACTAAGGGTGGTGATGACACATGGCTCTTCTCCCATGACTCAATGTTCAACATTCCCCGTCCTTATCCTTCTCCTAGTACTACTCTTACTGCCTTTTGGTCTTGTTGTACTTCGTCCAAAATCTATCTTTTTCTGCAAGTCTGTCAAACTTTCCAATATGGCAGCATTCAATTGTTGTTGCTCTTTCTGGGCTTTGATTAAGCTTCTCATGGTGGCTGCAACATCTGACAGTGTCTCTTGGAATCTCCTTCCATTATACTCAATGTCATCATTCCTATTACGGACATTTTCGCTTGCTCGTAAGAATCCCGAGCATCATACCCATCCTGGGTTCTCATGGTTGAACCACCTCTGGCTTTACCACACTGTTCTTTCTGGAGTACTGCTCTTGGAAGTTATCTATAGTTCTGCAATGTGTTAGTAGCAAACTATTAGATGCATAGTATTAATATAAATCAAACTACTTACCTTTTTCTTGGAAAAAAATCATAAACAACAGTTTTGCTTAAACACACAAAAATTCTTTTCTTGTTTAGCCCTGTAATCTATTGACAGTCTGCTAAAAAAAATCCACTAAAAAACAACTATAATCTGTTGGGGAAATCCTATTGAAAACTCAAAATTTCCTCCTTGTAGAATCGGATCTCATTTCGACTAATCGTTCCGCAGAATCAGCTCTCAAAACCACTAATTGTTCCGCAGAATCGGCTCTCATAACCACTAATTCCTCCGCTGTTCGTCGGAAATCGGAACAACTAAGCTCTATCGGCAATCGGATCTTCTAAAGTTTTCCGACGTTTCGGAACCCATTTGTCTAAGCTTCCGAGGTATCGGCAGTCCGATCCTCTAAATTCTTCCGATGCTTGTTATACTTAGAAAAATTTTCAACTTTTCAAAGTTTTTTTTTTTCCCTTTCTTCCTTCTTCGTCGCTTGATCGGCTCCCTTAACTTCTTCTTCGTCGGCGAATTAGTTCCACCAACAGCCGCAACGACGGCGCATCGTCTGCTACATCCTGCCGATGTTCACCACTAAAGTCCGTCGATCTCCGATGTTTTCTTGCCTTAGAAAATTTTTCAACAAATTTCCTTCTCATCGGCTGTCGAATGTCTTGTGCTTCGGGTTGTTAATCATTTAGGCAGCCGCAACGGCGGCCCACCAACTTCATTCTTCTTTCGATCTGTGAACTAATTCTAACCGGCATCGGCAGTCTCTTCTCATCGGCAGGCTAGTGCCTTTAGTTTCCACAACGGGCCGCAACGGCGGCACGCGGAACCACTATCTTCTTTCGATTTGGCCGACGTTTTCCTTCCTTAGAAAAATTTTAAACTTCTGCGTCGACGGTTGCTTCTCATCGGAAGACTTAGTGCTTTTGGATGCCGCAACGGCGGGCGCACGAGCACTTTCTTCCTCCGATAGTCAACTATTTCTTTACTTGGAAGAATTTTAGAAATTCTTTCACGGCGTCGGCGGTTGGATGACTTTTCCGTCGGGTGCGTAGTCATTTAGACTTCTGCAACTGCGGATGCTCGAAGAGGGCCACTAGTGCCAAAGGCCACCTGCATGCATGACATCCGGGCATTATTTAATGATGCATGCACTCGATTAAGTCTCCATGCGCATGCATGCAAGTCAACTGCAAATTAGAAGATAAAGTGTCCTAATTAGGTCAAATGTTAGGGTTTGCACATGTATGCAAGTCAACTGCAAATTAGAAGATAAAGTGACCTAATTAGGTCAAAAGTTAGGGTTTTCGTAGTTGAAAGTTATAAAGAAAGATAAAGTGAAGGGAGAAGTCACTTATGTGATAATTGATTTGTGGAGTCGAATTGGAGAACTCGGTGAGCTAAGTTGGGGTTGAGCACATGCTCAGCTAACTGGTGTATTTCGACAGCGAAATCTATCTGCCCTAGTTCATCATCAGGTTGGATCATCCAGGTTCAACACTAGTTCATCATCAGGTTACATTCAACAATTATTCCGGGAAGTTGATTATTCACCCATCCAGAGGGTTTCACCATCACACCATGTCACCGTGATTAGAGACAAAACAATTCATTTTCCTACCTACAGGGTTCAAAACTTCCGCATGCTGCTTCCATCATCATCAGAGGGGTATTATAACCCTAGTGCACATCATCCGAGCTTCCGGCAACAGCTTATTTATTATTCTGAAGCTTATACAATTTGAGAGGAGGGCGCATTCACCTGTGGAGCACAATTTGGTGTATCTCCTTATTCCTCCGGGAGAATCCTTGCATGCTGGGACCAGTCTATTCACCATCAGCTGATCTATATACCGGTATGTACATGCATTGATTTCTCCTATTTTATAGCATCTCAGTATTTTTCTAGGGCACATATTTGCATGCATGCAAAGTTCGGGGTTTGCTTTCCTATTTGATTAAGGAGTAAGTCTATTAGCCATCTATAGTATACACATAAACAGGAAAATATTAGTTTGGGATATTACAGCTCTGGCTAAGCTCACGACCTCCTTTCCACAAGTACAACGCTTGACCCTCCACTAATGAGCTTGGTCTCTACCAAGCTTACAACTTGCTCTTAATTTTTTGGTCTCCTCCTTGGAGCTCATGGCCTCTTAACTAGATTTTGGCCCTTTCAATGAAAGTGCAACCCCTCTAAATGGACACAACCTCCTTGCTAGCTGCCACCAACAAAGAACTAGGATCAACCTCTTTTTGCACGACTCCTAGATACTTGAGTTACCAATAATTACCATGGCCCCTGCAAAAAAGACTCGGCCTTCCTTCAATGCCCATGATGATGCCAAGATGGATTCGGCCTTTGAGAAAATCCCCAAGTAAAGTTGATATGCCCAAGTGTGAAAGCCAAATTTGCAAAATGAAGTTCAATGGGAAACCCCAGATAGATTTCCCAATGTTTAGCTAGGTTGGGTCTTGCACCACCGAAACCAAACAATGATGGAGGAAGGGTTTTGCCAAATCCCAACGAAAACTCTAGTTCACTAGACACTCAAGAGATCGAATCAAATCATAATCATATATCCTCAAATGTGGCGTGGCCCCTCCTTTAATCTTTATCTAGAGTTCCATACCATTGTTAATACCATGGAACACCCAATACCATCTGAAATGCTACTAGTCTCTTTTTGAAATAAAACACCTTTTCTAGCTAAGTGACATCAAAAGTGACTCCATGATTTCATCGTCTATGGGAGTCAAATAGGCTACTTAGCCATGACATGTCATGATCAAGCGAGAGGGGACATCACAATGCTTTCATAGGTTGTGAACACTTTTCTATGGAGACGTGTTGGGGCACCTACAACTTCATCCACTATGTGAAGAGAAACAACTTGAATGTAGATCAAGTAGAAAGACTGGTTTATGTGGACTACAACCTGAGATTCTTGTCCCATTATTGTGAAGGGACAGACTGATAGAAGATATGTGACTTGAGACTACAATCTAGAGACTTATTTGGGGGATAGAGCCATAGATTTAGAGCAGCTATAGTCTGCAATTTTTGGATGATGGCACTCATGACGATGATCATGCAGTAGATATGCCACATTCGTCCACTACCATTGTTTGCACTAGCAAGTTTCTGGATGTAGGAGATTTAGCTTCACACACTCCAACATTCTATGCGGGTTGCGTGGCTCATGGTCGTGTTCCACAACCATTTCCACCTACTCCTTGTCCTATTGTTTCTGGACCATGTAAGAGAAATTAGGTAAGAGGAAATCTTAGTGGATAGTATATTTGTTGAAACTTGAAGGTTGATGATATGGTTGATCATTTGATGACAATGCTATAAGTTATAACTGCTGGATGATTGATGTTATATGTGTACTAAATGGTTGATGATTTAATGATCATCAATAATAGGTGGTTAAATCAATATTTTCATATTTTTTGCAATTAATTCAACATTCTGCATGCTTTTTTTTGAATATATATGCATCAAAATATGCTAAAATATATATTATATAAAAATGCTCTTGGAATGCTCCAGTCCAGGAAGGTTTTGAAAATTCGCTTTGTTATCCACTGAGTTGCACTTAGGGGATTTCTAGTGAGCCGCCAGAGTATTGAACAAGTCAATTGTTCATTGTCAGTGCTCAGATGTTCCATGGTTTCATCAAGGTCAGTTGTGGTCCTTTTTTTGCATGTTCACACTGCCTCGGGGGAATTGTAATAAATGACATATCATGATAGTTTCTTTTGTAAAAGGCTTGGCCTTCTTAGGACTTGGTCATCAAGTTCATCAACCTTGAGTGTTTTGTCCCTTGTCGTTTATGTGACGCTTTTTTAGGCGACATATAATTTTTGAGTTTTTCACTCAAAATCCTCCAAAGCCGGGATGGTGAAATTGGTGATTATGTCTTAGGTTATTAAAGCCTAGGGTTTATGTATTATACCATGCTAGTCATAGTCCCAAAGTTTCGTGGACATGCGCTAAGTATTTCATAGGATTTTTTAATTTTTAATAAAATTATCGATAAGGTGTATTTTAATTGTAAAAGTTCAAAAGGTCATAAAATTGGGCCTAGGGAGCCAATTTGGTCATGGGGATGCTATTTTTTTGGACCTAGAGCCCCCACTTAACCCTAAACCCACTTTTCCTAATTTTTAAGTGATTTTATCACTCAAGTGAAATTCTCTCCGAAAAAGGCAAAAAGTGAATAAAAAATTTTAAAAAGAGAAAATATGGAGAAAAAACACATCCCTAAATTAGTGGGAAATCGTCCAAGACATGTTCTAGGTTAACTATGGATTCTATTGGGAGTAGTTGGAGACCAAATCAAGATCAAATCGGCTTAATTCAATCAAATCCATGACAGGGTGAATTTCTCCTTCGAGGGGCACATTTATCCATGAAAAAGCTCACCTCTTGTTGTATGTGTCAAAGAACAACGGGGGGTGACCTACCTTGTGAGAGGTGGTGCCTACCACCTCTAGTTCACTCTAGTTTGCCCTCAATCATCTCAAAAAGCTCCAACACTTGGAAAATTTGCCCGCTTGGGGTTTGCTCTCATTTTTCCTATTTAAGTGAGGCTTTCTCCCTCATTTGGACGAATACAAGGAACCTCTGCTTGTTGTAATGCTGATGTTATTTTGATTAATAAAGTTGAATACTTTGGAGGTCTACCTTTTGCCATTGGATGAATGCTTGTGTTATGAGGTGATATTGTAAAACTTTGATTTCCTTTGTTGAAATTGTTGATGGATCCAGCTTAGATGGTTATTTTAAAACACATAGATTAAGCATTTACAGTTGTTAACTTGTGTTGCCGCCTAATTCGCACCTCGGGTAACGTGGCAGAAATCTTCAAGCCACTGGGTGCGACCTTGGGGGCAAGCTCGAGCCAAGTGCTGTCACCTNCTTGTTTACTTGTGCTTTGCTTTTAAGAGATAGGAGAGTAGCAAACTATACTCGGTTGTATTGAGGCTCTTTTTTGTTTCTTGTTTTCAAACACACTAGATCTAATCATTTTTGTGCAAGGGTGTTCTCATAGTTTTGCAGATCACAAATTCGAAGCAGGATTGGAACTCAACTTTCTCTTCTCTTCTCTTCGACATTTTTACAAGACTAATTCTATTGTTGCAAATTTTCCAAAGTCATCATAGAAAGATCAAGCAAGGCTTGAAGTGTTCTGTCCATCTCTGCAAACCCGAATTCTCCTTTCTTTCCGGTCACTTTGTTCTGAATGTGCTGATTAAGTAGATCTAGTTTTTTAAAGCTTGTTCATTCAAATTTACTTGTTTTAGCATGTTAGAATAGCTAGATCTAGAAACATGTTCAAAACTCCATTAAATAACTAGGTTTTAGTATCTACACTTGTAAATTTTTCCAAATTTTTTTGTAAGCACCAAAACTTAAAATTTTTATTTGTTTTTTGTGCATTTCGCCATCATCTAATCATATTAGCTTGCTGGTTTTTAGCAGGTCGAAGAAAAAAAGAGAGGGAGTTGCTGTTGAAAAATCAAGCTTCGGGCCATCCGCAGCACCCACAATCCATCTACCATCCCCCTCCTTCATTCCTTTTCTTCCCTAAGCAAGTTTGTAAGCCTTTTTGACCCATTCTTCAAGGGTCAAAAGGCATTTCTTTTTCTTTTAAGCATTGTAATAAAAGTTAATAAAGAGCAAGTGGGATTCCGGCTCCCACAACCCCTTTTCTCCATTTGGGGGAAGCCTGTATCTGCCCATTGTGTGATTATTTACTTTTTGCAAGTCTTTAGATTAAGTTTAGTTTTAGTTTGATTATAACGCAATCAATCTTTATTTTTACTTCATTGTAGAACTAATCCGACATTGCTCTACCGAACTACCCAAGAGAATCCATTCGATTGATGAAAATATACTCTTTGCCATAGGAAGTAGTGTAGTGTTTTTTCTATTTTCCTTTGAGGCATCATTTTTCTATTTGGGTTTTGGAAAGTAATACTAACCTGACATTGATCTACCAAATTACTCAAATAGCTTGCTCATTGGGGAAAAGATATCCCTTGCCGTAGTAATTAGTCTCACCGCTTTTACCTTTCTCGTCTTACAAGTATCAAATTGGAATCAACAATTTTCCATTTCGGTGTATGCTATTGCCCATCTCAAGTTTTCCCTGAGATTTGGGATAATCAAAAGCAGGAATGCACACTAATTAATTCCTCACATTTGATTTATCAAACTCATATTAATAAAAGTTACAACCCTTCAAACGTTACGAAAGTCTGGCGTAATGAACCTGAGGAATAGTGGGAAAATTCTTCAGGGAAAGCGGGAGCAACTAGAAAGTGACCGCGGGGTCTCGTTAGGCTACATCCTTGTTGGTGTAGTGTTGAACACCCCCCCACAACTCCATCTAGCCCACATTTTCTCGTGTGGAGCCATTCTTCTTAGAATCCAGACATATTCCCACTACCTCACGATATATTGGGAATCCCCTTTCCCCCTTAACTTAATTCATCCTTAATAACTTTAAAACTGACCAAGAACAAGTTGCAAAACATTTTCCATCACATCAGCAGCAACTATTCGACTCCATTTTGGCATTGGTTCATTTACAAATCTTATTTGCTTTAATGTCATTTTATATTGTGAAAGTTGTATTATCTCATGCTGTTGAATTAAGCTTTATTTTTGCAATTTATCTTGTTCCAATATTTTCATTCAATAAACTCCTAACAAACTATTTAATTCGTAAACCAATAAAATCAAAAGAACCTTAGTAACTCTTTTTAGAGACTACCCCCCTTGGCTCCGTTAGGAGTGGCTTAAACAGAGGAGTCAGGATCAGGTGACAGCACCTGACTCGAGACTTGCCCCCAAGGACGCACTTAGCAGCTTGAAGATTTCTGCTTCGCTAAATCCCCCCATGTGCGTGAAAGGAAGTAACACGCTCTTTGCTCTCTTGATGAGGACTGTACTCCAGAACCACAAACAAGCTTGGTTGGTATTTCATTAGATGGCATGGGAATCTTTTTTTTAAATGTCTTATTTTTACAGAAAAACATTTACAAAAATCTGTACAAAAATTGAAAGGGTATATATACAAAGAACATCATAACCTCTTCCTCAGAGCAACTAGTGCTGAAATAGAATCAGAGTACACTGCAAGATCCAAGAATTGAGCATCTTTGATCAGCAGAGCGCCGTTGCCCAAGAGCTGATGGCGTAGCTTATCCTATCATATCGAACAGAAAGAATACAAAGATGTGACCTCATGATCAAAACCGCTTTGCACCTAAGTTTCAAAAGAATAATCCTTAGATAATTGCAAACCAGCTCTTGGTGAAAGGTGCTCTGCTGGTCAAAGGTGCCTATTCTTGGATCCTGCAGCGTACCCTGATTTTATTCACAGCTAACCTCATATTAAAACCACCTTGCACCTACGTTTCCAAAGAAGAAATAATGCAGGATTCCTTAGACAATGCCAGATCCTTGCAAACCCAGGACAGACCTGTGAGTGGCAATCTCCAAACACTGCAGAGTTCCAGGGAATCCTACCCAGGAGCAACACTGAATACTGATCCTCAAGGTACCTCCAACACAGCTTGGCAAACAAATACTCCCAAAAAATATGCTTCACTGTCTCCAGCCCATAGCAAACTGGACAAAGGCCATCAGAGAGTCCACTCATGGCCAACCTGGCCTTGGATGGAATTCCTGGATGGATAACCAACCAATCAAAAACCCATATAGTTGAGAGGATTCATTCTAGAGGCTGATTTGTTTAATATGAACATTGAGATGTGATGGGACTTAGTATTGTAGCGATGATGATGTAGTTAATACCAATAAGGCTCAGGTATTTTTAGATAGCCTCAAAGCCGAAGATTTTATTTTATAAATTTAGGATATATATGTATCAGCCTTTACACTATCAGCACAGAAGTTTGACTTTTTGGCATTATGGATATGTGAGCCAAGCAGAACTGTATCCTCAGCTCTCTAATGAGGATCTGCTATCTTCAATTGCTCATACTTTTGACCGACTTCATTGTTGATGTGGATATAAAGAACTCTCACTGATTTTACGTTCAGGAATCTATACCTCTTTAGGTAGGGACCTTGTTTTCACAGGAAAGAAACATTTCCATTATTTTGTTGAAGTTTGCTATTTTATATGCACCCTATTGTGTGGGAGGGTTATAATTGGACACATTGAAAACATAATATAGGCATTAGAGTCCACATGATTATAATCAGATAAGAAATAACATAGGAACATTTCATAGTACATAATTGGACACATGGAAAACTTAATATAGGCATTAGCATCCACATGGAAAACATAATATAGGCATTAGCATCCACATGATTATAATCAGATAAGAAATAATACAACAACATTTCATTTAAGAATAATTTCTTTTTTCCCTTATTATTTTGAACTCATTCGAGTGCTAGTGGATAATCATGTTTTATCTAGTACATAGGTACCCAATGGATAAGTACTATTCATGCTTGATTATTTGTATTGTATTTTCTTTATGCCAACAAATAAGGACTAATAACATCCATTGGTTTTTTTCAATGCTTATTATATTTGAATCTTTATAATGCCAAGAAATATCAGCTTATTCCAATTCAAAGCAAAGAGGTATAGGCATGTCGATGTTTTCTTTCCTTAAGCTAATTGGTCCTTACTAAGAACATCGCTTGTATAATCCTCCAAATAAGTATCTGTCTTCCGATTCAAAGCAAGACATCAGTTTCAGCTTTGTAGTCAATTTCATCCTTGAATTCATGGATCAATCTTGTGGTAAATTTTAGTGTTAAACTTGGTGTCAATTTGAACGTTAGTTTGACAATTAATTTCAAAAGTTCTCTGTCATTCGTCATTCAGTGTTATGCACTTTCAGAAAAGTAATGTTCATGTTACAACATACTTTATCTATTTTCTGAACAGCTCTAAAGAGCCAGGGACACATCCTTACCTTGCATCACACTTGTTACTTCCTGGTCAAAATAGATATTAGACGTTGCTTTGAGCAAATGCCATATATATGATATCCACCTTGAACATTGACATGCTAAGCTTGGACTTGCATTCACTTGTGTTTTCCTTGGTGTGTGCATGCTTGATGGGCACTGAAGTAAAATAAATGCTTTGTCAACTTTCTGGTTAAATCCATGACTTTGTAAAGTTCAGTGAATAAATTTCATTCTTGTTCAAAATATTCACTTTTATCTTTTGGTGGACTGCCATTGTTTTATTCACTTGATTACTTTACTGTACTTTCAGAATTTCATTTTTCAAACTGGTAATATGTCATTTTTCATTTCATTGAAGACACTCATTTTCTTATGTATTTACCAAATGTGTCCACCTTCTCATATAGTTTGAAAGATGTGGATAATTGGGTGTAGGTGAAGCATCTTTAGTCAATACCATGATGGATCAGAGAATTCCGAAGCTGTATTGTGTCCATCCTATTTTTATTGAGGCTGGGCGCCCTATTGAAATTGTCGCTTGTGGCAGGAACCTCTTTCAGTCGAAATTTCGGTATGTTATCAAACTAGGATATAGAGCATTTGTTTTCTATTTGAAAGATCTTTAAATTGTTATTCCATAATTCCAGGATTCAATTAGGGTTGATCCAGATGAGTTCGTTTTCCCTTTCTTATTCCTTGGAATGTGCATGTGGCAGTCATTCCCAGTTACATGTATGTTTGAACTCTTGTGTAGGTTTCTTTATGTTTTTTTGATGAATGTAAAACTTTGGCTGGAAATGTATTTCCATCTAATAAATCTGCTCATTATACCTTGGTGATTTCGAGTCTAATTGAATTTTGAATACTGTTTTTACTCTCTTTATTTTTACAACAGATTAAATAGTGCATTAGTTTCATTTGAATGGACATTTTGTTCTTAAGGGTTAATGCTGATTTTTGTACCTAGGAAAGTGTTCCCCTAGGTTACTTTAGCTTTAGTCACTTAAAAGGGGAAATAAAGTGGCCCTTGCATTAAATGACTTAGGTGACTTTAGCCTTAGTCACTTAAAAGGGGAAATAAAATGGTCCTTGCATTAAATGACTAAAGTGGAGCATTTAATGTGACTTTAGAGATTAAAGTCAAGTTTGATAAATTTAAGTGGGTGAGGGAAATAAATTTTTATGAGAAATTAAATGGAACATTTCTCATCCCTAGATCTAATCTAATCTCATCCATTGGATTAGATGGCTCTTCACCTACCTAGGGTTTAATCAAAAAGTAAGGGAAAAAGAAGATCACATTCATTCTTGAGAAAAAGAGTGAAGAGGAGAGAGAGCAGAGAGAGGGAACGCATTTCGAGGTACCCAACTGAAGATTTGCAGTGGGCACAAAAATCGAGACAACATTAACTGCTGTGCACAGATATCAAGGAGAGTATGACCTACATTTATTGCAGGCATAGAAATCGAGAAGGGTACGGCCATTCGTACAAAACGTTTTTGGGCATGGTTTTTGAGGTAAACTCAGGCACAGAAATCGAGGAGGACAAGCACTATTCCCAAGGCAACATGCAGAGTTTTTAGGCACAGTTTTCGAGGCTGTACGGATGCCTTTAATGCTGTTTGTATAGTACGATTTTGTGACTGTTTTGTCATAGTTTTCGAGGGCAGAATTTTAGCATTCTTGCACAGAAATCGAGGACTGATTTTTGCTGTTATTTAGGCACATTTTTTGAGAAGAAACTTGCACAGAAATTGAGGCAGCATTGGCACAGAAAACGAGGCAGCTTGCTGGGTTGAGATAAGTTGTATTTTGACTGTGGATGATTGTCTGAAATTTTCCTATAAGAATAATAAAAATCTCTCTCTTTGACTGGTTTCCCCCTTGTGGGTCTTTCCAGGGTCATTGGCCAAAAATTTTCGAGTACTGTGTGTTGAATGGTGTGCATTTATTTATTTTCTGTCCATGAAAAGATTGAAGTTACAACAGTGTTTTTAAGTCTGAAAATTTATGATTATTTCCAGCGTTTACATTTTCTGGGTTTGTTAATAAACTGAGATATTTTCACTTCTAAACCGGAGGCTGAAACTTGTGGAAAACTTACATGGTATCAGCGCTGAGTGGCGCAGAAAACTAATTTTTGCAGACAGAAAAATCATTTCCAGAATTTAGAAAAACTCTTGTGACAGTAGTACCAGTTTGTTGAAACTTGTTCTTTGAGAAAAATGTCTTTCACCGGACTGAGAACTGAGGATAGGCTAGATGGGGCAGGGAACTTTGTCCCATGGAAGGCCCGGATATTGCTTGTGTTGAAGGAAAATGAGCTGTGGGATGAGGTAGTCAATAATACTACAACTCACCCCATTGTCATTGCCAATGCTACTACTGATCCAGTAGCATCGGTTGCCTTTGAGAAGAAGGACATTAAGGCCATGAGGATTATCTTGGATGTTGTTAAAGACCATGTTATTCCACACATTTCGGCGAAGGATCATGCACATGAGATGTGGAGTGCTTTGATCGGATTGTTTCAGAGTTCTAATGAAAATAGGAAGATGGTTATGAGGGAGAAGCTGAAGAGTATCAAGATGGTCAAATGAGAGGTTTGTATGGCTTATCTTACTAGGATCTCTCAAGTGAGAGATGAGCTTGCAACAGTTGGGGTGGTTTTTACTGGTCTTGAGCTAGTGCAGACAACCTTGAATGGGGTGACACCACCTTGGGCTGTGTTTGTACAGGGTTTGGTGGCTAGGGCGAACTTACTTTCATGGGACAGGGTTTGCGATGATTTTGTTCAGGAGGAGACTTGGAGGGGTCTTTTGCAGTGCAGGGTTTCTACTAGTAGGGAGGATGAGGAGGATGTGGCCTCGACAGCGAAGGGGAAGAAGAAGAAGAAGAAGGATCCCAAGAAGGGTGGGGCCAAGTAGCAAGATGGGCAGAAGAAGGATCTGAGCATTGTAAAGTGCTTTGCATGTCACAAGATGAGACATTATGTTGGGCAGTGTCCGAACAAAAAAAAGAAGAACCAGCAGCAGACAACAGCTTCAGCGGAGGTCGGTGACTTTGCAGCAAGATTTCAGAGTGAGTTTTCTTTGTTCACTGGGCATATTGATTGAGAGAGAGAGCATCTATTATCACCAGTGCGGATGTTTATAGACAGAGGGAGTTTTCCCTGGTGACAGACCATTCCTACAGTGCATCTGCTTCCAGCACTTGGTATATTGATAGCGGAGCCTCAAGCCACATGACAAGTGCTCGTGAGATGTTCTTTGAGCTTTCACAGACAGAGACGGATGTGGAGGTGGTGTTGGGAGATGACTTAGCAGTCAGAGCTGCTGGGCGTGGGACCATTACCTTTCAGAGGGAGTCCATGAGTCCCATGGTGTTGAGAGATGTGTTGTATGTACTTGGGCTGAAGAAGAACCTGGTGTCAGTTTCCATGATCAAGGATCAGGGTCTTGGAGTGTCCTTCCTAGATGGACATGTGCATATGTTTCCCAAGACTCCAGGAACATCTGCTTCAGTTTCCATTGGAGTTAGATGCGGGAAACTGTATAAGCTCTTATTTCAGCCTCGACATTCCTTGGCACATAGTAGTGACAGTGAGCTTTGTGAGCTTTGGCATAAGAGGATGGCTCACTTGCATCATCCAACTTTGGGGTTGTTGAGACATATGGTTACAGGTTTATCGAAGTTCAGCACAGGGAAGAGTGATGTGTGCAAGGGGTGTTCTTTGGGAAAGCACACCAAGACTGCTTTTCTGAGCAGTGATAGCATGCATGTCAGCAAGGGTCCTTGACTTGATACATTCAGATTTGTGCGGATTGATGTCTTCTGTTTCCTTGAGAGGATATGAGTATTATGTGACATTCATTGATGACCATTCCAGGAAGACCTGGATCTACTTTCTAAAGAGCAAGAAGTCTAAGGAAGTCTTGCAGAGGTTCCAAGAGTTCAATGCTCTTGTGGAGAACCAAATAGGGAGGAAGATCCGAGTTCTCAGATAGGATAATGGGGGTGAGTATTACCTCCAAGAAGTTTAATGGATATTGCAGACAGGAGGGTATCAGGCGACAGTTGACAATTCCTTATACTCCAGAGCAGAATGGAGTAGCAGATAGGAAGAACAGGTCTATTGTTGGAGCAGCGAGCTATGTTACATGACTAGTCTCTTCCTTTCTTTCTCTGGGCTGAGGCTTGCAGTACAGCTGTCTATCTTCAGAACAGGAGTCTCCATTGTGCCGTGGGGAACATGACACCTAAGGAGCTGTGATACCAGACACGTCCATATAGGGCAGCGTGTCCCGTGTCCCCGTGTCCGACACAGATACGCTGACAGAGTGTGTCGGACACATCTCTCAAGCGTGTTCCGATTTCGGACACACGTGTCCCTCGCCTGTCAGGACGTGTCCTGAAAACAGGACACATTTTTTGCAGAAGGGATGCCCAAGACCACTTTAAAACGAAAATTTGACTTATTTTTGTCATTTGCAATTGTGGAGAGAGCTCTAAGAAGTGTCTTTTGTGCAGGTCTAAGAAGTGTTTTTTGTGCAGGTGAAGAAGATTTGAAGGCTTTGTAAATGTGTAATACTATTTACTAATGATAAATGTGTAATACTAATTACTAATGTTAAATGTGCATTGATTTTGATTTCTATTAAATATTTGTAAAAATTTGGATCTATATGTCTATATTTTTAATATATATAAGTTTTAATATATATATATATATAACGTGTCCTGATTTCGAGGGTCATCGTCTCAGTGTCAGACACTCGAATCCCGATGTCCTTCGTGTCCCGTGTCCTTGTGTCAGGTGACTTAGCTGATAAATGTTTTTCAGGCAAGAAACCTGAGGTTAGCCATTTTCGGATATTTGGTAGTTTGACTTACTCTCATGTCCCTTTTGAGAAGAGAACAAAGTTGGAGCCCACTGCAGAGAAGGGCATCTTTGTGGGCTATGATGAGACTTCGAAGGCCTTTTGTATTTACCTTCCCTCTTAGAGGAAAGTTGTTGTGAGAAGGGATGTGAAGTTTGAGGAGGAGCGGGCCTTCAGGAAGTCGAGAGAGTCAGAGCAAAGAGAACAACAGGTTCTTGCACCTCAGGTTGTTACATAGGTTCAATCAGCACAGCAGTCAGGATCACATGTTTCCGGGGTTACAGGACCACTTAGTGCAGGCACATGTTCACTAGTTTTAGTGGTTCAACCAGCAAGGTCTCCAGGAACAGGTGATGGGTCTACGATTAAAGGTACACTGTACAGAGCATCAAGATCACAAAGTTCTCCAGTTGTTGGTACACCAACTTCTGGTTCACAGGTTACTGGGGTTTCTAGTTCTGGTAGTACCCAGATGAGGACATGCTAGTGTGGGAAGAACCTTCAGGGAAGAAGAAGCCTAAGTGGCTTCGGGAGACCTTGAAGGAAGCTCTGAAGGTTGGGACACCCAAGGAGTCAGTGAGGGTCATCAAGATGCCTGGCAGATTGGGCATGCTGTTGGTGGTTAGCTATGTCACACGGTTCGGGTTCGAATTCGAATTCGGCAACCTTGAAATTCGGTTCGAATTCGAATTTTTTGATGAGATTCGAAATGAGGTTCGGCATTAAGTTTGCCAATATACTTTTTTTTTAAATATAAATATTTTATCCATATAATTTTTCCCAATATAAATGTTTTATATTATATTTTATAACATAATAATATAATATACTTTTATGTTATATTTAATAACATAGTAATATAATATAAAATAACAATAATTATAATAATATATATTTATTATCGATCCATTTTAAAGTTATGCTTTTACATAAGCTATATTTACTAATTAAAATAAAAGACAAATAAAAATCTATTTTAATGAATCCAACCACAAACTGGGAAGCCGAACAAAATTGGACGCGAATCAATATCAATGTAAACATGACCATAATTGGGCGTTGAAGTCTTCACTTGATGCACTGGGAAATTTACTGCGGTGAATAAAACGAAAATTACTGCAGCGAAAAAAAGGTTCACGGACTACTTTGTTTGGCATCCCGAATACATGGAATTCGAGCCACACTTGACTACATATATCGCACCACTCGAAACTTTTAAACCGACGAATTCAAAACTCTGAAACTGGCGGACTACTTTGTTTGGCATCTCGAATACATGTAATTCGAGCCACACCTGAGTACATATATCGCACCACACGTAATTAAACTGAAAATTCGAAACTGTTAAACCGGCGAAATCAAAACTCTGAAATTGGCGAATTTAATGGCCCAACATCAACGAATCGTAAAAAAAATTTGAGGTTCGCCGAATTTCGAACCTGAAGGTTCAAAATCTGCGAACCTTGTGACATAGGTGGCGAGTACCCGATTCTGAGCCTTCTACTTTTGAGGAGGCTTCCCAGCATCATGCTTGGTGAGATGCCATGATGGATGAGTACCATTCAATCATGAAGAACGATGTGTGGGAGATAGTTCCGAGACCTGAGGGGAAGTCAATGGTGACTTCTCGGTGGCTTTACAAGCTAAAGCATGCAGCAGATGGGAGTGTGGAGAAGTACAAGGCCAGATTTGTAGCATGGGGGTTTTCACAAGTTGAGGGTATTGATTATGATGAGACCTTTGCGCCGGTTGCTTGGTATACTTCGATCAGGGCATTGATTTCCATTGCAAAGGAAATGGGTTGGAAGATCCATCAGATGGATGTGAAGACCGCATTTCTCAATGGAATCATATAGGAGGAGATTTATGTTGAGCAGCCTCATGGATTTGAGATTCATGAGAGAGAGGCTCATGTTTGCAGGCTGAAGAAAGCCATGTATGGGTTGAAGCAAGCTCTTAGAGCTTGGTACTCCAGGATCGATTCTTACTTGCAGAGGATGGGGTTTCAGAAGAGTGAAGCAGATCTGAATCTCTACTTCATCATGGTTGGAGATGATTCGCATATTCTTCTGTTATATGTTGATGACTTGTTTATCACAGGGGGAGAGAGACCCATTGCAGCTTGCAAGAAGGATCTTGCTACAGAGTACGAGATGACAGATATTGGGTTGATGCACAATTTTTTGGGATTGGAGGTTTGGCAGGAGCCTAGATGTATTTTCCTGGGACAGGGAAAGTATGCAATTGATATTCTGAAGAGATTTAGGATGGAGGATTGCAGGCCGATGTCGACACTGATGATCACCAACTGGAAGAAGCTTCATGCTTCTGAGGGAGAGTTGGTGGATCCTACATTATACCGTCAACTCATTGGTTCATTGATATATCTGGTCAACACTCGACTAGATTTGTGTTTTGCAGTGAACACTCTTAGTCAGTTCATGGTTGAGCTTAGGAGTGTGCATTGGGTAGCTGCAAAACATGTTTTGTGATACCTAGCAGGGACACTGGATTTTTGTCTGGACTACAGGAGGTCGAATGGGATCAGGTTGGTTAGCTTCATAGATTCAGATTGGGCAAGCAGTGTGGCAGACCGGAAGAGCACTTTCGATTGTTGTTTCAGCTTGGGCTCGGCAGCAGTGTCGTGGTTCAGTTGGAAGCAAAAGTCTGTTGCATTGAGTTCTACAGAGGCTGAGTATATGGCAGCGAGTCAAGCCAGTTGCGTGGCTTTGTGGCTTCGCAAGTTGCTGGTGAATTTATTTGGTCAGGAGCTGAGGCCTACGATGATCTACTGTGACAATCAGAGGTGCATCCAGCTCCTTGAGAATCCAGTATTTTATGACCGGTCAACGCATATTGAGATCAAGTATCATTTCATTCGAGATTATGTTCAGAGAGGTGCAGTATCTTTACAGTACATTTCCACTGATATGCAGGTTGCAGACATTCCGATGAAATCTTTGGGGAGGGGTAAGTTTGTCTTCTTCAGGGACAAGTTGGGAGTGGTGCAGAACACCTTCCTCGGTAAGAGGGAGTGTTGATTTTTGTACCTAGGAAAGTGTTCCCCTAGGTTACTTTAACCTTAGTCACTTAAAAGGGGAAATAAAGTGACCCTTGCATTAAATGACTTAAGTGGAGCATTTAATGTGACTTTAGAGATTAAAGTCAAGTTTGATAAAT
>LPNX010655904.1:274361-296627 GCA_001517045.1 Pseudotsuga menziesii
CTTGTCCCACAAACAAGGGGGGTCTCATACACCAATTGGTGTCTCGCTTTGCGCTGACCTTAAAAATATATTATTAAGTAGGGATGCTACTGTACATGACAAATCGAGTATCTTTCAATCTTATTCAGATCTGACACCCAATGGAAATTGTTGGTTTTAAGGTGAAAAATCAACTAAATTGCAGGGGAAAATTGTAAGATGAAGGGCAAATATTTGGAGTATGTGTGCAAGGAGCATGTGATGATGACGAGGGTGGAATTTCTCCAGGAAAAAAGCAGGAAATGGGGCTGATTTGGAGGTGATGATAGGAAACCTTTACTAAAGTGGTATTGTTCTACATTAGAGGATATGAGGGAGGATGTTATCCTACAACCCAAGAAGAATGGCCAAGCGAGAATCGGAAACAGAATGTAAGCAAGCTGTAATGTGGGTTTATTTTGTTTTGTATTCTGCTGTGGTAAATTCTTTTTACCGTGGTTTGGTAGAGGTGAAAGGAAAAGGTGAGTGGAAGAAAGTTAGAAACCACAAATATTGATTGAAGAATTTTTTTTCTTCTATGACAAAGCTGGACATATCCAGGTTATTGCCAGCCATGTAAATAAAATTTGGCTACTGGTTCTGAAAGCTGGATGTAAAGAGTGGTAAGTGCAGTTCACAGGTAAGAGAGATCTTGTGGATATTACTTTTTATAGATTGAGCAAGGCTTCAAAGGCCTGGTTTTTGAAATTAAATATTATAATTATAATAAAATTTAAAAATAACAACCTATTTTTAAGGTTACGGATTAGCCGGATGGTAAATTGATATATGAGATCCCGTTATTTGTGGGTGCGACCTTGCTATCTAGGTATAAAAAAGAGTCATTTATTGGAGTTCAGATCAGCTTCTATATCCGTGGTAGGTGGGTTGAAATTTTTAGCCAAAATTGACTAATGTGGCTAGTGAGACAATGAGTAGATCAGTGGTTGGTGACTTGGCATATTTTGCATTGACCAGGTTTGTTACATGTCATGCAGTCTGCTTTTTCTTTCACTTTATGATAGCATCAAAAGCTGGTTTTGGACTGCAGTTGAGAAGGGGCATCTTGCACATGCAAGAGACATCAGGATGTGAGATGACTTCATCAGAAGGGAGAATTTTCAGCAGATTGACTGATCAGCAGAATTATCATCATATTCAGTTGCTGATCAGAAGTGAGAATCTCGATCTGCATCATTGTCCATTCTAGAGGTGGACCATTATGACGCTCTTGGTACAGATAAGTTTGCATTTTTTTTGGACAAGCCTTTGTTTCCGAAATGACCATTAAAGGATGGTGATAGAGTCTAATTAGTCTAAGACTCTATTGGTACTTTATTATAAATAGCTGGTACTTTTAGTTTTGAGTTAGTAGTCATAATGGCCAGATAAAGTGACTTAAGTAGTTAATTCACATTTGCTTTTAGTTAGACAATGTTGGTTGCCACTAATATCCATTTCTCACACTAGTCATATCACTTTTGTATCTCATTTTACACACTGTTACATGTTGAATAATAGCAAGTACGCCATCTCTGTAACTATTCTGTGTGTGTGCAATTTTATACTCAATTGTTGTACTAAGTGGATTCTCCTTCTGGAAGTGGGGAAGCATTGACAGCCCCTTGGGATCTTTTCAGTATCTCTTCTGATTTCCTTGTGTGAATTTAAGTTTCTGTTTTGTCTATATATACATGTCTTTATGGCTGATCATGTTGGTGTATGAATGCATTGCAACTATTTCTTTTGGTTTTATTTTAGTTTTATATTTTATTGCGAAAGGTAATTTATTTATATTTATATTTAAAGTCCATCGGATATATAATCATATATTGCATATGCTGATGACTTTTTTAATATTATCCTTTCCAGCCTCTTATGTTCGTTCCCTTGCTAATTCCTGCACCCCATAGGTATTTATGTTGTAAGCGGAATCTTGTTCCCTTAAAGCAGCACTCAGTCTTTGAATTATTGTCAATTGCTTGTGCAGGTTTCTCATATCTTTTAGTGGAAAATATCTTCAGTATGGCTCTTGTGAAGCCATTCCTTTTGGTAAACCGGAGTCGAGTTTTAGAAGCAATGGAAATATTTTCCACTCATCAAATCATGAATCGTTCCAAATATTTATTCCATCGACTGATTCCAGATTATTTGGGCCTGCATTTATAGAGGTAACAGCCAATGGGATTATTATGTTGTTCTATGTTTGAAAGGCATGCATTGACACACATAAATATATTTGTGAAAGAAAATTTGAAAGCTGCAGCGTTGATGATTATAATACTTAGATGTCCATGGTGCCATGGTAAATGCTGCTGATTAATACCGATAATGTTTGCATTCATGCTTTATGAGAGTGATTGTAAGTCTAAAAGTGTCCTATGAAGGAAACATTCATGGGTCAAAGTTTCAAACAGCAAGTTGTTGAACTTATGAATGACAAAGTCTCCATTTCCATTCATTTCCGTGATCTTTGGGGCCGAAGGTGACTTTCCATCAGGATCTGGTTTCTTGGATTCTTATTAGCTCCTCTGAGATTCTGCCATGATCTTATTATTTAAAATGTACTAGTATTATAGGTTAGTATTGTCTTTGGTGAAGGAAACCTTCCTGTGGAATTAGAAAGTAAAACTTTTCTCCAAATCTGCAATGGACTATATAAATAACGAAATGAGTTTACATCCACGAGACTCTGCAGTCTAAGGCACTAGTGTTTTTGAGTTATTATGAAGCTTCTGGTTAGTCTAGCATCTATTCTATGGAATGGATATTTAACCAAAAAGAGAAAATCAAAGTTACAGCTCTGAATACAATTTATATTTCTTGTGAAAGCCTCTTCGTGATTTTGAGTGCCTGTTCAGTGCTCCTGATGTTTTACTGAAACAGTGCTTCAGTCAAACATTTCATTCTTATTTTCTTCTGCTTTAATAGAAAAATTTCTTAAAGTTATACCTAAGTTCCTTGAAGGCCTTACTTGCCATCAAAATTTACCATTTCATCTACGCCTTTCCCAAGTTATAGACCTAAGTTCCTAACATGTCTTTTTCTGATGGGAGTATGTTGTTTGGGGTCTTATGTACGATTTCACATTTTTGCCCACTCTTAATATTCTTTTGAATTGCTTCTCTTCTCGTTTAATCTTCACATATTCAGAATTTGAGTCACTATAAATTTTAAATCTGTAACTTCAAATTTTGAACCTGTTACCTCCAAAACTAACATGTGTGATTAAAGTCCCGAAGATGCACACTAGCCCAGAGGAACCAGTCATCACACATACATTTGCAGCTGGGCTACCATGATGCAGCATACAGATTGATCTCTTTATTTTTCTGAGATTTCCATTCACATGGGGTTTCGCATGGATCATTACAGCCTCAGCCATTTTAGAGCCTTGTTCAACAGTTTTTCCTTTCCAGGACTGAGATTCACTAGTCCATTAAGATGCTTTCAGCGATGACCTAGTTCATTTCAACAGAGTAGCAGAGCAAATATGTAGAATTTTCTTCACTTTCCCAATCCGGTTTCCAACTCCGTTTTAACACATTGTTTAATGCCCAACCCAATTTGATTACTGCTGCAAATTAGATTTTTTTCTCATAAACAACATAGGACTGAAACACAAGAAAAACTTCTACAACATTTTCACTAACAACAAATAAACCGCATTCGAAGATAAATTTCAGACACAGTGTTTTTGGTCAAATGACCCAGGAAAAACCCCAACCTCCGGGGAAAACCTGTGAGAAATTTTTATTTTCAGGGAAAATTTACAGCAATGGACAGAAAATTTTGCAGACCAACTTATCTCAACCGGATGAAAAATATTCTGCCTTGTTTTTCGTGCCAAACAGAAAAATGCAAACTCAGGAATTTTTCTGTTTTGTCTCGATTGCTGTGCCGCTGTATGGACTGTTTAGACCTTGAAATCCATGTCTGCAAACTGCCTCGGGATTTGTGTCCAGGAGCTTTTTTTCTCGAAAATCGTGCCCAGAAATCTGCCTCGAAAACTGTGCTGTACTTTGTTCTTCAGGGCCTGTACTACTGTATGGAATCTGTACCGTATGGACCAGAAATAAATGCTGCCATACCTTGCCTCGATTTTCGTGCCCTCTTGCTGTACCTTCTCTCCTTGATTTGCGTGCCAAGAGAAAACAATTGCTGCTGCTGCTATTTTACTCCTTTTTCTCAGAAATGACTCTCTCTTCCCTCTCAAATGCAAAAGTGTCTCTTCACTTGGAAACTTTCCCTTTTGGTGAAAAAATTAGGGTGAATGAAAAGCCGTATAATTTTAGGGCTCAGATTAGTCTAAATGAGTGGTGGTGATTAAAATCACTTTTCTCCACAAAATAATTAATTTAATTCACTTTTTAAATATTTCACTTAAAGTGCACTTTTTCGCTGAAGTGCAATTAATGCTCATCTCAAGTCATTAATATAAAGTCCAAGTGACTCAAGGCCATTTTCCTAGTGACTTAGGCAAAAGTCACTTAGGGGAACAATTCCTAGGTAAAAATCAACACTCCCTCTTACTGAGGAAATTGTTCTTCACTACACCCAACTTGTCTCTGAAGTGAATATACTTGCCTCTTCCAAGAGACTTTGTTAGGATATCTGCAACTTGCTCATCAGTGGAAATATACTACAATGTCACTGCTACTCTCTGAACATCTAAGTCACATGACACGAGGACACGGGACACGGAGGACACGAAAATACGAGTATTCGACACGAGACACGACAACCCCAGAAATAGGACACGGGGGACACGTTTTATATATATATTAAAAAATTATATATATATATTAAAAAAAATACATAAAGATCTACATTTTTTAAAAACTAAAAGTATATACAATGTACATCAATCATAATATCATTCAATTGAAATTTGACAATGATGAATCAGTAATAAAATTATCAATAAATCATTGACTTTGAACCATAAATTGCATATTTGATATTTCTCATTAAACCACAAAAATCAAATTGTATTACATAGATATCGAGAGAATGCCACCGACAAATACAAAATAGAGTAGATACTACTTAGTACCAAGTCTAGTATCTACTGTACTACTAGATACAAAATGAAAATACTAAATAGCCACAAGTAAGAATATCATAGCTCATCAATGGTACTAGCCATTGTCAATCGCCTTCCTGCTCCTCCATGCCAAAATTAACATTACTGTCGTAGCTCTTTCCTCTATCCTCCTCCTCCTTTATACCCTTTTTGACAAGACACATGTCCAGAAATCAGGACACGTTCCTGGCAAGTGTCCGACACGTGTTGGAAAGTGTCAAGATTTTGGGACACGAAAATTATGGTGTCGGACACGTATTAGGGCAAGTGTCGTGTCCGACACGTAGAATACGGGACACGGGCCCTATTTGGAAGTGTCCTGTTACTTAGCTGAACATAATCACGGATGAAACGATACCTGATCTCAATATGCTTTGACCGGTCATGAAAAACTGGATTCTCAGAGAGCTGGATGCAACTCTGATTGTCACAGTAAATCAACCTAGGCCTCAGCTCCTAATCAAATAAATCCACCAGCAACTTGCGAAGCCACAACGCTTGCAACTGGCCTGACTGGCTGCCATATACTCGGCCTTTGCAGAACTCAAAGCAACAGTTTTTTGCTTTCGACTGAACCACGACATTGCTGCTGAGCCCAAACTTAAACAACATCTGGAAGTGCTCTTTCGGTCTTTCACACTACCTGCCCAATCTGAATCTGTGAAGCCAATCAAACTGATCCCATCCGATCTCCTGTAGTCCAGAACTTACTCCACTGTCCCTGCAAGGTATCTCAACACATGTTTTGCGGCTACCCAGTGCACCCTCCTAGGCTCCACCATGAACTAACTGAGAGTGTTCACCGCAAAACACAAATTTGGCTTGGAGTTAACCAGATACATCAAAGAACTAATGAGCCGACGATATAGTGTAGGATCCACCAACTCTCCCTTAGAAGCATGAAGCTTCTTCCAGTTGGTGACCATCGGTGTAGACATCGGTCTGCAATCCTCCATTCGAAATCTCCTCAGAATATCCACTGCATACTTCCCCTGTCCCAGGAAAAGATGACCAGGCTCCTGCCAAACCTCCAATCCCAAAAAATAGTGCATCAACCCAGTGTTCGTCATCTGATAATCTGAGGCAAGATCTTTTTTGCAAGCTGCAATAGGTCTCTTTCCTTCTGTGATAAAAAGTCATCCACATACAACAGAAGAATGAGCGGATCATCTCCAACCATGATGAAATAGAGATTTGGATTTGCCTCACTCTTCTGAAAACCCATCCGCAGCAAGTAAGAATCAATCCTGGAGTACCAAGCTCTAGGAGCTTGCTTCAGCCCATACAGGCATGGAGGAGGACTATTGATGTTAATTTTGTACCTAGAGAAGTGTTCCCCTAAGTGACTTTAGCTTTTTAGTCACTTAGTGAATGGGGAAATAAAGTGAACCTTGCATTAAATGACTTTAGTGACATTTAATTTGACTTTATTGTCTAAAGTTAGTTTTTGATAAATTTAAATGGGTGAGTGAAATTAATATTTTAGAAATAAAATATGTGCAATTAATTTCAACCATTGATCTAATTCATTCTTAGCCATTGGATTGAGATCTCTTCACCTACCTAGGGTTGAGAAGCGAAAAGCAAGGAAAAAGGCCAAATGAATTTCATTCTTGTGAGAAGAAGGAACGTGAGAGTTGAAGGAGAGCAAAGGCACGAATTTCGAGGAAGCTTGCTGAAGAGATTTTGGTGGGCACGGATTTCGAGACAACCACCATTTATTGCTGCACAGAAAACAAGGTGTACGAACAACATTTATTGCTGGCACGATTTTCGAGACATGGTAGAGCTCATTTATCACTGCACAATTTTCGAGGTTGTACAGATTTCGTACTGTACGTTTTGGGCACAGTTTTCGAGGCACGGTTTTGGCACAAAAAATGAGGAGAAATTAGGCACAGTTTTCGAGCTGGTCATTGTACTTTCTAGGCATAGTTTTCGAGGTATGTATGTCAACATTTAATGTTGTCCGTACTATACGGATTTTCTGCAAGTGTGGGCACGAAAATCGAGGTCTAAGTATTTATTATTCAACACAGAAATCGAGGCTGATGTGACTGCTGATTTGGCATTGTTTTTGAGGAAGAAATATTGCACAGAAATCAAGGCAGCTCATGCATGGAAAACAAGACAGTCTGCTGGTTGAGATAAGTTTGATTTTGAGTGTAAAATGGATGTCTGATTTTTCCAGAAGCTTAATAAAAACTCTTTCTCTCCCTGATTGGTTTTCCCCTTGTGGGTTTTTCCAGGGCCATTGGCCGAAAATTCTGAGTACTGTGTGTTTGAATGGTGTGCTGAATATTTACTTTCTGTCAGTAAAAGATTTAATTTACAGCAGTGTTTTAAGTCTGAAAAATTCATGTTTATTTCTAGCATGTTAATTTTTGAGAATGAAATAAACTGAGACAAATTTTTACTTGAAATCGGTGTCTGAAAACTAGTGAAAAATCTACATGGTATCAGAGCAGAGTTGGGCAGAAAACTAATTTTTCTAGCAGAGAAATAGTCATTTCCAAAATTCAGAGAAAACATTTGTGACAGTAGTACATTTTGCTGAAACTTGTTCTTTGGGAAAAATGACTTCTGTTGAGTTGAGAAGTGAAGATAGACTAGATGGGTCTGGAAACTTTGTCTCGTGGAAGGCCAGGATAGTGCTTTTGTTGAGAGAGAATGAGCTGTGGGATGAGATAGTTAACAATACTACTGCTCACCCCATTGTCATTCCAAGTGCTACCACTAATGCGGCAGCACATACTGCCTTTGTGAAAAAGGACATTAAAGCCATGAGGATTATCTTGGATGCTATTAAAGATCATGTTATTCATCACATTTCCGGGAAAGATCATGCACATGAAATGTGGAGTGCTTTGACTGGGCTGTTTCAGAGTACTAATGAAAACAGGAAGATGGTGCTTAGGGAGAAGTTGAAAAACATCAAGATGGTCAAAGGTGAGATGTGTATGACTTATCTTACTAGGATCTCTCAGGTGAGAGATGAGCTTGCAGCTGTTGGTGAGGCGATTACTGGTCCTGAGTTAGTGCGGATAACCCTGAATGGGGTGACTGCACCTTGGGCTGTGTTTGTTCAGGGGTTGGTGGCCAGAGAAAACTTACCAGATTGGGACAGAGTATGTGATGTCTTTGTTCAAGAGGAAACTCAAAGGGGTTTCTTACAGTGCAGTGGTTCCACTAGTAGGGGAGATGAGGAGGATGTGGCATTGGCAACAAAGGGGAAGAAGAAGAGCAAGAAGGGTCCCAAGAAGGGTGGCGCCAAGCAGCAGCAGGATGGACAGAAGAGGGATATGAGCACTGCGAAGTGCTTTGCATGTCACAAGATGGGACACTATGCAGCTACGTGTCCGAACAAGAAGAAGAAGAAGCAACAGCAGGCAACCACTTCAGCTGAGATCGATGATTTTGCAGCACGATTTCAGAGAGAGTTTTCTTTATGCACTGGGCATATTGAGAGAGAGAGAGAGAGCATCCATTCTCACCAGTGTGGATGTTGACAGACAGAGGGAGTTTTCTTGTGTGACAGACCATTCTTACAGTGCATCTACTTCTAGCACATGGTACATAGATAGCGGATCCTAGAGCCACATGACAGGTGCTCGTGAGATGTTCTTCGAGCTTTCAGAGGCAAAGACAGATGTGGAGGTTGTGTTGGGAGATGACTCGGTAGTCAGTGCAGTTGGACGTGGGACCATTACATTTCAGAGTGAGTCCATGAGTCCCATGATATTGCGGGATGTATTGCATGTACCCGAGATGAAGAAGAGCCTAGTGTTAGTTTCCATGATCAAGGATCAGGGTCTTGGGGTGTCTTTCCTAAATGGACACGTGCAAATGTTTCCCAAGACTGTAGGACCATCTGCTTCAGTTGCCATTGGAGTGAGATGTGGGAAACTGTATAGGCTCTTGTTTTAGCCACAGCATGCCTTGGCGCATAGCAGCGGTAGTGAGCTTTGGCATAGGAGGATGGCTCACTTGCATCATCCAGCCTTGGGGTTGTTGAGGCACATGGTGACAGGTTTACCAGAGTTCAGCACAGGGCAGAGCGATGTGTGCAGGGGGTGTGCTTTGGGAAAGTACACCAAGACTGCTTTTCCGAGCAGTGATAGCAGGTCAGTTGGTACTCTTGGCTTGATACATTCAGACTTGTGTGGACCGATGTCTTCTGTGTCCTTGAGAGGATACAAATATTATGTGACATTCATTAATGACCATTCCAGGAAGACCTGAATCTACTTTCTGAAGAGCAAGAACTCCGAGGAAGTCTTGCAAAGGTTCCAAGAGTTCAAAGCTCTTGTGGAGAACCAAACAGGGAGGAAGATCCAAGTCTTGAGATCGGATAACAGGGGTGAGTATACCTCCAAGGAGTTTGATGGATTTTGCAGACAGGAGGGTATCGAAAGACAGTTGACAGTTCCGTATACTCCAGAGCAGAATGGAGTAGCAGAGAGGAAGAATCGGTCCATTGTTGGAGCAGCTCAAGCTTATGCTACATGACCAGTCACTTCCTTTCTTTCTCTGGGCCGAGGCTTGCAGCACCGTTGTATATCTTTAGAACAAGAGTCCCCATCGAGCAGTAGGGAACATGACACCTGAGGAGTGCTTTTCAGGCAAGAAGCCTTAAGTTAGCCATTTTCGTATATTCGGTAGTTTGACTTACTCTCATGTCCCTTCAAAGAAGAGGACAAAGTTGGAGCCCACTGCAGAGAAGGGCATCGTTGTGGGGTATGATGAGACTTCGAAGGCCTTCCGCATTTACCTTCCCTCTCAGAGGAAAGTGGTTGTGAGGAGGGATGTGAAGTTTGAGGAGGAACGAGCCTTCAGGAAGTCGAGAGAGTCAGCGTAGGGAGAGCAGCAGGTCCTTGCACCTCAAGTTGTTTCATAGGTTCCATCTACGCAGTAGTCAAGATTATAGGTTTCTGTGGTTACAGGACCACAGAGTGTTGGCACAGGTTCACCAGGTTTAGTGGTTAGGCCAGCAAGGTCTTCGGGGACAGGTGATGGGTCTACTATTACAGGTACACCTTACAGGGGATCGGGATTAGGATCATGATTACAGGGTACACCTGGTGTTGGCACACTAGCTTCAGATTCACAGGTGATTGGGGTTTCTAGCTCTGGTAGTTCTTCAGATGAGGACAGGCCAGTGTGGGAAGAACCTTTAGGGAAGAAGAAGCCTAAGTGGCTTCGGGAGACCTTGAAGGATGCCTTAAAGGCTGGGATACCTAGGGATGAGGTGAGAGCCATCAAGATGCTTGACGGATTGGGCATGTTGTTGGTGGCTAGTACACAGGATTTTGAGCCTTCTACTTTTGAGGAGGTCTCCCAACATTCGGTATGGAGAGATGCCATGATGGATGAGTACCATTCCATCATGAAGAATGATGTATGGGAGATTGTTCCGAGACCGGAGGGTAAGTCATGCGGCAGATGGAAGTGTGGAGAAGTACAAAGCCAGGTTTGTAGCGCAGGGGTTTTCACAGGTTGAGGGCATTGATTATGATGAGACTTTTGCGTTGGTTGCTCGATATACTTCTATCAAGAGCTTGATCTCCATTGCAGCAGAAATGGGTTGGAAGATCCATCAGATGGATGTGAAGACCGCATTTCTCAATGGGATCATACAGGAGGAGATTTACATTGAACAGCCTCAGGGCTTCATGCTTCTGAGGGAGAGTTGGTGGATCCTACTTTATACCATCAGCTTATTGGATCATTGATGTATCTGGTCAACACTAGGCCATATTTGTGTTTTGCAGTGAACAATCTTAGCCAGTTCATGGTTGAGCCTAGGAGTGTGCATTGGGTCGCTACAAAACATGTGTTGTGCTATCTTTCAGGGACAGTGGATTTTGGTTTGGACTACAAGAGGTCAGAGGGGATCAGACTGGTTGGTTATACAGATTCAGAATGGGCAGGTAGTGTGGTAGACCGGAAGAGCACTTCCGGATGTTGTTTTAGCTTGGGCTTGGCAGCGGTGTCGTGGTTTAGTCGGAAGCAGAAGTCTGTTGCATTGAGTACTATAGAGGCTGAGTATATGGTATCTAGTTTGGCCAGCTACGAGGCCTTGTGGCTTCGCAAGTTGCTGGTGAATCTATCTGGTCAGGAGCTTAGGCCTACCGTGATTTACTGTGACAATAAGAGTTGCATCCAGCTCTCTGAGAATCCAGTTTTCCATTACAGGTCAAAGCACATTGAGATCAGATATCATTTCATCCGAGACTATGTTTAGAGAGGGGCAGTGATGCTTCAGTACATTTCCACGGATGAGCAGGTAGCAGACATTCGGACGAAGTCTTTGGGGAGGGGCAAGTTTGTCTTCTTCAGGGATAAGTTGGGCGTGGTGCAGAGCACCTTCCTCGGTAAGAGGGAGTGTTAATTTTGTACCTAGGAAAGTGTTCCCCTAAGTGACTTTAGCTTTTTAGTCACTTAGTGAATGGGGAAATGAAGTGAACCTTGCATTAAATGACTTAAGTGACATTTAATTTGACTTTATCGTCTAAAGTCAGTTTTTGATAAATTTAAGTGGGTGAGTGAAATTAATATTTTAGAAATAAAATATGTGCAATTAATTTCAACCATTGATCTAATTCATTCTTAGTCATTGGATTGAGATCTCTTCACCTACCTAGGGTTGAGAAACAAAAAGCAAGGAAAAACGCCAAACAAATTTCATTCTTGTGAGAAGATGAAACGTGAGAGAATTGACGGAGAGCAAGGGCACGAATTTCGAGGAAGCTTGTTGAAGAGATTTTGGTGGGCACAGATTTTGAGACAACCACCATTTATTGCTGCACAGAAAACGAGGTGTACTGACAACATTTATTGCTGGCACGATTTTCGAGACATGGTACGACTCATTTATTGCTGCGAGGTTGTACAGATTCTGTACTGTATGTTTTGGGCTTAGTTTTCAAGGCATAGTTTTGGCACAGAAAACAAGGAGAAATCAGACAGTTTTCGAGGGCTCACTGTACTTTCTAGGCACAATTTTCGAGGTATGTACGACAACATTTAATGCTATCCGTATTGTACGGATTTTCTGCAAGTGTGGGCACGAAAATCGAGGTCCGAGTATTTATTATTCAGCATAGAAATCGAGGCTGATGTGATTGCTGATTTGGCACAGTTTTCGAGGAAGAAATATTGCACAGAAATCAAGGCAGCTCATGCGTGGAAAACGAGACAGTCTGCTGGTTGAGATAAGTTTGATTTTGACTGTAAAATGAATGTCTGATTTTTCTAGAAGCTTAATAAAAACTCTCTTTGTCCCTGACTGGTTTTCCCCTTGTGGGGTTTTTCAGGGCCATTGGCCGAAAATTCTGAGTACTGTTTGTTTGAATGGCGTGCTGAATATTTACTTTCTGTCAATAAAAGATTTAATTTACAGCATTGTTTCACGTCTGAAAAATTCATGTTTATTTCTAGCATGTTAATTTCTCAGAATGAAATAAACTGAGACAAATTTTAACTTGAAACCGATGGCTGAAAACTAGTGAAAAATCTACAATTGATAGAATCTCAGATTCTTCATTCTTCCATCTTGATCTACCCCTTTTTTGTATTTATTATTACTATTGGTCTATTTGGCATTTGCCAGTGGCATTCCGACATCTATGTAATACATTTTGATTTTGATGACTTAATGAGAAATATGGTTGTGACTCCTGAGTATTGGCATCTTGATCTATGACTATCACAAGTATCATGAATTATCTATGTCTCATAATTTCATTGTGATTATTGATTTGATTTGTAAATGTGTAATACTAATTACTAATGTTAAATGTGTATTGATTCTGATTTTTATTGAATATTTGTAAAAATTTGGATCTATCTATCTATCTATATATATATATAATGTGTCCTATGTGTCCTAATTCTGGTGGTCACCGTGTCCGTGTCGGAAACTCGAATCCCGTGTCCTTTGTGTCTCGTGTCCTCGTGTCAGGTGACTTAGCCTGAAACTCAATCACAAACTTGCATACCTATGAGATCTTGAAAACATATATAAAAAGAGACTAAAATAGCATGGAAATAAACTTATTTGACATGCAAATCTTTGATCTCTAAGCACACATAAATAAATAGAAATGAAAGTAAACTTACTTACAATTCCTATTCCTACCGATTCAGAGGAATCCTGACGAGGGAAGATCTATATCAGGAGTAAGCAAAAATTGCAAGAAAGAAACTAGTTACTTCATGAAAACGTAACAATTTTGGCCCACACACCAAAGCAACACACCATTAGCCTCCAAAGCTTCTTTATTATCAAACAAAAATATCAATGGCATAAGCTAGTTACAATAGCAAGGCCTCTCTACTCCCAACTTGAACTAGTTTCAATGGGTAGAGTGCTGCTCAATTTATAGCTAGGGCAAGAATGAAGGGGGTGCATCGATAAGTGAAGATAGAGTCGAGTGTATGGAGATAAGCTTGAGTTTGAAGTGGAGTGGCGATTATGGAGGAGGCACCACCTCCCATGAGGTAGGTGACCTCACTCCACCTACTTTCCACCTCTCAAAACGCCAATCCAATCACGATTCACTAATTCAACTAACCACCCGTGCATGTTCAACCAACCACTCGCTAATTTGGCGTCATCTTCCATGCCAATGATTCATAACTTTTAAATTTTATCCTAAGTTTTGACTCTTTGATGGATTAGAAGGGGTCGCATACCATGGGGGACCCATTTTCCATGTCACCCCATGTATTGATTGACTTATTTTTTACTTTTCAAACTTGGCCTTTTGTGCCAATTTGTTGCAACTTTAGCATTTCAATGACGTTTTGATCCATCGCTAGCAAAATAACGCTTTACGGGATGTTTTAGCTGCCCGAAACATAGGAAAAGTGGGTCATCAAGTGAAGAGGACGTCTTGAGTGTGAAAATGAGCCTCCACACGCCAATTTTCGCCTCTGGAGCAAACTTTTAGGCCTTTTACAAATTTTTTAATTAAACCATTAAAAAATGGCCTAATTTTGCGAGAAAAAATAATTTATTTAGAATTGAACAAAAACCTAGGGGGACCTAGCACATGTCCATATGACTCAATTCAAATGCCTAGCATGTTTATAAACACTGACACTTAGGCTCTAATAATCCCCCAAGGCCTAACCACCAAGATGACTACCCCAACTTTGGAGGTGTGAGTGAAAAACTCAAATTATTAATCGTTTGTTTAACAATAAATTACCAAGGGAAAAAACACTATGGGCTAGTTGACTTGATGTGTAAGTCTAGGAAGCCGAGTCTTTATAAAATTGACCATGCAAGCACATTTTTTACAATTTTCCCAAGGGGGTATGAACCAGTGTTAAATGGGGACTCGCCCCCTAGGGTTGGGGGCACGACCCTTCGCTCCCTATGCCCCGAGGACTTTAGGTTTCTTGGTGAAACTTTTCCCCAGCGTCCCCAAAATTAGGAAATTCTCAAAAACGCACAAGGGGGCCTGTCCCTCTGTTCTGCAGCGCGTTACGGTGAAGTGGGGTTCCCACACGCCCCCTCCTGAAACTGGGGGGCTCCTAGATGTCCCCCACAAAAAACGCACAAGGGGGCCTGTCCCTCTGTTCTGCAACGCGTTCCGGTGAAGTGGGGGGAAATTCTCAAAAACGCACAAGGGGGCCTGTCCCTCTGTTCTGCAGCGCGTTCCGGTGAAGTGGGGTTCCCACACGCCCCCTCCTGAAATTGGGGGGCTCCTAGATGTCCCCCACGATTTTCCCAATTTCAATTAATTTTTTTTAAAAATTTTAATTGTTGTTTAGTTTCTATTTCAGGCTTAGTCTTTTGTAATTTACTATTTTACTATTTTAGCATGCAATATCATTCATTCAATTTTTCAATAACAATGACTAAAATCAGAAATATGAATATCAAGATTGAAATGACAAATTTGAAAATTATCATGATGAATTGTATAATGTGTTTGTATTATTAATTTGCTATATTCTGATTTACATTGCACAATGATAAACTTAGTATTTACTATTTATTATTTACTTTTAGTAGTTTACATGGGATGAATCATTGAATTGTTATTGCTGGGATTTAATAATTTATAATATTAATTTTTATTAAGACCTGGACGTCCCAGACATGCTCATTAACTGGAGGGTTGAAAGACATATCTTAGCCATAATGTTATTTGTCATGCTCCAAGGTGATGTCATGCACAATAATGACTCTAAGGTGATGTAGCTACACAAGTCAAGTCCACACCACTCAATCACAAGCCTCCACGGACTCCAACGATCCTCCTAAGCAATGTAGTCCATTATGTCAACCACCCATTGCAAGAACACTATTAAAGCTCTAGGCCTCACCAAACCATCTCCAATCCTCCAAACATGAATCCAAGCTGCTACATGCTATCTAGGGCACGAAGCCTTCCTCCATGATGCAGAATGCTCCTCATCCTATGTAGGGCATTCTCCAACCGGGTGATCCTTCCATGTGACCACAATGAAGGGTGTCCACCATCCAGACAGAGATCTCCAAAACCTAACAAAAGAACACCAGGCCAGCACCTGTTTGAGGTCAAACATCCACTGAGCATGCTATCTTCACTATGCATATCTATTGCGTACCATCTTTCATGCTATTATAATCGATCTCAGACCATCTAGGGTTGAATGTACACCATCTACCCCAAATCTCATGAAGCACCTCCAAACCTCGTGTAAATACTTTTGGAGTAACCTGAAAAACTAACAGAGGCGGGATTGTTAATTTTACAATTCTATTTCAAGGGGAGGCATCTTCTATCCTCTAGTTGAGGATCTGAATGTCCTTAATGCTAAGTCACATGACACGAGGACACGAGACACGGAGGACACGAAAATACGAGTATTCAACATGAGACACGACGACCCTGGAAATAGGACACGGGGGACACGTTTTATATATATATATATATTAAAAAATTATATATATATTAAAAAAATACATAAAGATCTACATTTTTTAAAAACTAGAAGTATATACAATGTACATCAATCATAACATCATTCAATTGAAATATGACAATGATGAATCAATAATAAAATTATCAATGACTCATGAACTTTGAACCATAAACTGCATATTTGATATTTCTAATTAAACCACAAAAATCAAAATGTATTACATAGATATCGAGAGAATGCCATCCGCAAATACAAAATAGAGTAGATACTACTTAGTACTAAATCTAGTATCTACAGTACTACTAGATACAAAATGAAAATACTATATAGCCCATGAAAAAATATCATAGCGCATCAATGGTACTAGCCACTGTCAATCGTCCTCCTGCTGCTCCATGTCAAAATTAGCATTACTATCGTAGTTCTTTCCTCTATCCTTCTCCTCCTCCTCTATACCCTTTTTGACAGAACACATGTCTAGAAACCAGGACACGTTTTTGGCAAGTGTCCGACACATGCTGGAAAGTGTCCAGATTTTGGGACACCAAAATTTTGGTGTCGGACACGTATTAGGGCAAGTGTCGTGTCTGACACGTGGAATACGGGACACGGACCCTATTTAAAAGTGTCATGTTACTTAGCCTTAATGCTAAAAATAGGTAGATATCCATCTTGATTCTTGACAACAATCCATGTGTTTTAATTGATAAGGCTTAGGCATTGATGATAATACATGCCCTATTAAATAATTTTGAGTTGATCTATTGATGAAGCTCTTGAGGGTGGTTTTCCAGTTGACCAAGTGGTAGGTTCAAAATTTGAATTAGTCCTAGTTTTTTGAATGATGAACATATATTAATTATTATACATTTTTAATATATTACAATATGCTGTTTAGTGTTTATTATAGTTTTTTATTTTCCAAGGAAAAAGGCGTAATTTTATTGCATAGGTAACAAAACTACATTCTGAAGAAAACTATTACAGCCTTTTCAAGATCAAAGCTTTTCAGCCCTATAATAGAAAGTTCCAAAAGATGGTGCTTCTTCAAAACCCACAAATACATAAAATACATCCAAAAATTTTCTGAAGCAAGGAACATATCCATATAAGAACTAGAGTAAAGCACAGTCACTTTGCCGGGTATTGTCGATGCGACAGCCACCAAAAAATGCTTGAAACCTTACCCCTGTAAAAGGGGAAGAGAACCGTCCGTGTATGTCTTGTTGAGCCAATTTATACCATCTATGAAGGGCCTATGATGGTATTCAAAACAAGTATCATTATTAAACTCACTAATTTTCCAATGACCATGGGGAATGTTTAAACCCAGCTTTGAGAGCCGATCTGCTTCACCGTTCCTTTCCCTGTAAACATGACGACAAGAGAAGGAGTCAAAATCCTTCAGACATCTCATAGCTTCAGCAAGCAAAGCATTCAGGAGAATGTTGTGACAGCATTGAACCTTGTTTATCCAATTTATGACAATCAACGAATCTCCACAAATCTGAAGGTGTGTGCAATTCTTTTCAAGTGCAAACAGATCGGAAGTTTAAGAGCTGAGTGTTCTGCGAAATTGTCTGACCCCCTGCCAAGTCCCAATTGATTATTTATTATAGTTACAGATTAAGGAGTTGTGTCAAATTTCCTGTTATATTTTCAGCAATGCATCATATAGGGCCTGAACGCTTTACATACTTTTGTTCAAAATTCTCCACGTTATCTTTCCTGGCAGAGTCAATGCACTGCCTGTGGCCACTTCATTAGGCATTTTCACTTTGCTCTTTTTGTGTCCACAATAAAGCTTTGTATTTTGCTGAAGTTCATCTTTCTTTGAGCTTTCTGAATATAACAGTTCTGTTATCACCAGTGAGAAGCATTCTGGTGAGGCCGTTGACTTATACACCCAAATTGTGTGTTTGTGGGACAGAGAAATAGAGAATGTATTATATCAATGTTCACAAGGTAGCAAAAGTGGCCAAGGACTAGATATTATTCAGTAACATTCATATTGCAGCAGTGCTTAAGGTCTCTTATCTAAAGAATTAAATTATTAATGTATCTGTAAGTGTGCAAATGAGAGACTGAGGGGGAGAGAGTTATATTTTGATGCCATCTATTGTCGCACCGCTGATTATAATTTGTAATCCTTGCAGGTTGAGAATGAATATGGGGTATCCAATTTCATCCCCATTCTTATAGGTGACAAACAAATTTGTTCGGAGTTACAAATGCTTGAGCAGGAAGTTGTGAAATCCAGATTCTGCTGCAGAAGTAATCATGGACTTCCTATCGGAAGTACCAATTCTGATATTTGTGAGCAAAATGTGGTGATGCGGCAGAGTATTTTGGAGCTACTTCTAGACATAGCTTGGGTTCTTAAGGATCCTGAACCCGATGAGAATAAAGTTCCAGTAAATTATGTACACATACAAAGGCTGAATTGCTTGTTCAGTTGCTTAATAAATGGCCGATTGCCTGCTATCACAGAGAAAGTTTTCCATTCACCTAAAGTTGTTGAAATATTGAGACGAGTGTATGGAAAATCAAATGAGGTCAATGGTGCCGACATTAAGTTGCTTCAGAAATATGTTGAACATGCATGGCAATCCCTCAGAAACAACCCCAATTATAAAGGTAGTACTGATTTCCAGTGGTTCCTGAAGAATGTGGTACTGCAAGGTATTCCCCCTTCATTGAAAATTGCAACTGTATCCTGCAATCAGCAGCTCTCTAAAATATCTCATGAAAGTCAGGTAAGACATTCCTGCAACAATCTCAAATTGCTTTTTAGATGGTATCTCTTCTTGGGACTTCTAGAATCTAGATGGTATCTAACATGTGTATGCCCTTAAATTTCAACTCTGTTATTTTCAGTGAACTGGTATCTAACATGTGTGTCTTACATGTGTGTACCCTTGAAGTCTATTTGTTTACTGCTGAGGCTTGTATTATGTTCAGGGTTTTTTCTGTTCATTGCACTCTTATTCAAGGAGCTTTCATGATTTCTCAGTTTCTGCTCTCTTATTTCAATATTTTTAGGACTACTTGTGACTTTGGATGATAGCTTTTTATATTCTGAACTGTTTGTCATATCATTCTGATCTAATTTTTCTACAGTTACAGAAACATGCCAAGGCCTATGTTCAGTTCTTATTGGTAACATTGCTGTTCTATCTTGTTTGGCAGGAAATGGGACCTATATTGGAGATCCAAACTGAGATTAGACCTTCCTCTGCAATAGAACCAATTGATACACGTGTCTTGTCAGTTGAGGAAAATGGCATTCTCATGCCCTTGCTCGAGAAGGAGTGTTCTAGCAATCTAGCAAGTGACTTGCAGTATAACGCAACATGGGGAGGTCCAAAAATAGATGTTGCTGAATGCACTCGAAAGATGAAAGTTGTCCTAAAAGGTGATATCAGGGTAGATCGTCGAATTTATGTCTTGGCAATTACCGTCCTTGCTGTTTGTGCTGGAATCTGTGTTGTACTTCAGCATCCACACCAAGTGATGGAGATCTCCATGTCACTAAGACGTTGTTTGTTTGGCTTGCGAAAAGCTCACGAAGACATTTTGCATCCTTAAGCAAGCAGAAGGCTGCTTAGTGGGCATCTCAGATTTACGAGTTTGTGTCTTTCTAAGAGACTTTCAGTTCAAGGGTTCTGCATTTTTCTCATTGTATCCTATTTATTCGTATGCGTATGGTGCAGACCTCCCAAGCCACCGAGACAACGTGGCTGCATGATAAGCATAGAGTTATATCAGCCCCGGGCTCTGTCAGCTCAAATAAAAATCATTTATTGTTCAATGTAAAATAACTATGAAATGAGATGGCAATTTTTTTTTGTAACTGCTTAGCTGTACTTGTATAGGTAATTACTAATTTTTGTAATTCCAGTCAAAGAAGTTTGTGGAACTGTCTCAGATTGCCTTCTACAAATCTGTTTCCAAATCTTGTTGTTTCTCTTTTTGGTATACCCATGCTTGATAATTATCTCTTTATTAATCTAGTTTTGGACTAGTCAGAACACCTAAGCTGCTGCCATTCACTGACATGCAATTATGCAGTTATTTTCCATTCAACAACAGGTTTCTGACAAATCTGGCACTTTAGTGTCTATAAGTGCCATTTAAAATGAAGTTTTTCGTTCTTTGTATGCCCACCATTAGCTCTCAGTTCACGTTGATATTGTAAATTATAGGACATAATTTGTCTAAGGGAGCAATAGAGTGATGATATGCAAGAAAACATTCTATAACATTAGTATGTTGTTCAAGCTTTCCCATTTATAACCTGTCCTACCCAAGGTTACACCAACCGTTGGTGCGATCGAAATCGGCTGAAGAATCCGATACGGGTGCAACACTCGTCCCAAAATTAGGAATCGGGGATTCAGAACCCTAATCCTATTTAACCCTAATTATCCTACATTTATACCATGTAAACAACTTTAGATGGTCAAAACGAGGTGGAAGAATCCGGGAATCCGATTCGGAATAATCCAATTCGGGTGTGGCTAGGCCTAGGGCCGAATCCGGTAACTTAGGTCCTACCTATTTTTCTGCATATGATCAAATAAACATTGCCCATGAAACAATTTTATAATTTTACAGATTGGTCTTTAAGAGGCCTTCTATATTGATTATGAAATTGTTGCTCAGAAACTACAAAATCGTTTCTTTAATGAAATAACTAGCACAAATAAGCCAGATTACAATGCTCCATGAATAATAAAATATGATTGATAAGATAAGCGATTACAATAAGAATGATGTTTGTATAAATACCCATACGGGGTGCCTTTTTGTATAGAGGCATAACCTTTCATCAATGTGCCTCTTCATTAAGTATTAGTTTATTTAATTATCAATGTTTAATTAATATAAATATTTTGTTCATTACATTGCCATCCCCTTAAGGGAAGCTTTGTCTTAGAAGCTTTATGAAGACAAGGCTTACGTCTGATTTCTTGGTTGTAATGTCATCTCTCGATCCTTTTATTTAGTACTTGCGACACTTTAATGAAATGAGACGATACGAGTTACGAATTCCAAGGAAAAAATGTCGCATCGTCTGTGATGTGGTTCATCCGAGATTTATTTTCATTGGAGGTGATTGTTGATAGTCTTGTTGGATAAATCTTCCCGTTTTTTGCTTAGGTTGGAGATTTTGTGTTCTTTTGCTTCTGAATTTATAACTCCTTTGTTTATGTTTGTTGACTCTGTCGTTGGTCAAAATGTTTTTGTAGTTTGGGTGTCGGTAAGGAGTTCTTGTTGCTTCTCTTTTTGCTGGATTGACTTTCTTTTGAACTGTGATGGGAAACGAATTTGTATTCGTTCCTTCTTCCTCATATGGAATTATTTTTTTGAATAGTTTGGATGCTTCCTTTTGGATTTGAACTAGTTTGTTATCTAATAAATTATTATTATTCTGAATCCTTTCAAACCTTTCATTTTGCGACTGTTTGTCTTTTTTTAACTTCTCGATTTGTTTCTCTAGTTCTTGATTAACTTTCTTCATGGAGAAATTTTCTTCGTCATTTCCCATTAAGTTTTGTTGGAGAGCTTGAATCTTCTCTTCTAACTTTTGACTACATTGAACTTTATCTTTTGTCTTCTTGATTTGCAGAAGTGAATTTTTATTATGATATCTTAAACAAAAGATTTCTTCTTTTTTATCTACAACAGCATTGTCGAAATCCTTTTGTATCGTCTGGATAGATTTCTCATTTCTTTGCGACATCACCTTTGATATTTCTTTGAAGTCTTCAGATGATGTGACTTCTGATTCTAGCTTCATGTTAATGTCCTGCAATGTGATTTTCTTCTTTTTGTAGGGAAATGCTGTACTTTTTTTTTTTTTTTTTTTTTTTTTTTTTTTTTTTTTTTTTTTTTTTTTTTTTTTAATCTATCTGCATTTAAGATAAAAGTCCTCAATGTTTCTAGCCACGGCAATCCCAAAATTAGGTCATCGTCACTACTCCACAATGATTTAACTATAAATTGCGAGACACCTATATAATCTCCAATGTCCAAAAGTCTAACATTTCACCTAAATTTGACTCTGGAATCGCTAATTCATTAGCAAATTCATCACTAATATAATTATTGTGTTTGCTAAGAGCAATTGAAATAGTAATGTCTTTCTCTCTAATTGTTTATTTTATTTGGATTAACACTGAAACATAAGTTTTTGAAGTGATTGGAAATCTTTCTTGTTTTTTGCCATGAGACTC
>LPNX010655904.1:296786-334698 GCA_001517045.1 Pseudotsuga menziesii
TTCTCTCTCTCTTGTTTTTTGCCACGAGACTCCATTTTATTATGCTTATATATATATATATATATATTAGAGACTTTATCGCCCCCTCTCCTTCTCTCTTAGAGAGAGAGAGAGAGGGGGGGGTGCTAAAGTCAAAATATATATATATATATATATCCTTCTTTTTTCTTGTAAAAATATTCTCCAAACTTTGGACTTCTCTTTTCAATTAAAAAATAAACTATTTATCTTTAACGTCTTGTAATATTTTATTTCTCTACTTTTAATACTTCCCTAAAATGAAGTATATTGTATTAGATTTCACTTTAAACTTCTCTACTTTTCAAATATGATTATTCATGTAGTCACTTATATAGATATTGGATTATGAATTAACCCTTGTAAATTTGATTAGGGCTTAAAATATTTTTATAACCTGTATTTATTTAAGGTCATGATTTTTTGATAAATATTGAATTCAAGGGCTGTGATCTTTGGCTCTACGATACGACATTCTTATCTTCACGATTCCACCCACAAATTTCCGTCGTGTATGATAAATTCGTCCTATGATCTCTAAAATGGTCAACTTGTTGCCCTTAACGCTGACAGTTTTGGTAATAACCTTGGAACGATGGTGGTGTTTAAACAAAATGCTGGTCTGATATGATAACTCTCTTCCCAACCGTTGAAAGCCACATCGACTAGCTCAGAATCACACATAGACTGTACATAATAAGCCTAGGTTCTCACTAACAACCAATACCAAAGGGAGCAGTCATTGGTTGCTATGCGATGGCGTCGATAAGGTGATTGGCGACAAATATCGGTAGAGGTAATGTTTGTTGAACGAGTCTAGTGTGTGAATCCCTACAATGGAAAGATGATACAACTGTTGATAGTGAACAAATATCACCCCTATAACCTTCTTTTTGTTTGATTTGTAGCAGACTAAAATCTTTTCACTTGAATTTCTATCTATATTTTAAACCACGTATTTTCTAGGCTACATCATCTCTAGGGTTTAAGAGGCCATCAATATATTGGGGTTGAAAGAGAGATGCATATAGTTCTGTAAGTGAATACAAGCAAGATCATAAATTAGAATGGTTCATACCTTAGTCAAAGGAATGTTGATCCAAGTTGTCATTCAATCCTCTTCTTGCTCTTTTTGCTCCAAGAGACCTGCAAAACGAATTATACATTCCTCAAACCATTATAACCACATATAAAACAATGATAATCAAATAAACATGAAATAATAATCCGACTAACATCATCATATGATCATAAACAGAGATTCAATCACGTCACCTCACGAAACCTTGACATTAGAGAAAATTTGGGGTCTAAAATGGGCCTTACAAGAAAACGAACCATTGATGCATTGGAATTCAAGAACCAATAGAATTTCAAGAAAATGAGTAAACCATAATGATTGACTTGGCATACTTGTCATTAAAAAACGACTTTTTTGTTTTTGTATTTTCAACTTATCTCCCTGTGGTTTTACTCAAATTTCAAACGGGAGCACTCACTAGATGTAGAATTCAATTCGGCATCCAACGAGTGCCCCCACTTGAAGTTTGAGTAAAACCACAGGAAATTAAGTTGAAAATATGAAAAGCATATTTTTTGTGTCTTTTCCTTGAACATTTATTTATTATGTTAACTATTATTTTATTATTTTCCTTAGGAGGCCCATTTTAGACCTCAAATTTCCTCTAATGTCTGGTTCTGCTGTTTCTCTTCTCCAAGGAACTCAGCCTCCAAACTCTGTAACACAAGGAGAATGCTTCTAGGGCAAAGATGTGGGCAAAGAGAGCTCCAAATCCTCCAGCATAACAATGCAAAGATTCAATTCTCCTCTCATGGACCTCCCTACCTCTATTTATATGCTTTATGAAGAGTCAGGGTCGAAGACAAAGTAGTTACAATTGAAGGAGTCAGTTGCATAACTACCCAAACTACCCGAATTTCAAAATACGTATTTTTTTGACATTTTCAGGAGGCGTACGCGGGTTGCAGAAACAACAGTCGCGTACACGAGGAGGTATACGTGGGTTGCAATGCAAAAAGTCATGTATTTAAGGCGTACGCAAGTATTATATATAGCAAGTCGCGTACATACGCGGGTTTCCTTAAGGAAACCAGCGTACACATAAAAAACTATTTTTTAGGGTACTTCTGAGCATTTTCAGACTTTGGTGTCTTCTGGAAAGTTTTAGCTAACATAAATATATTTCCAACGATGCATAGATGAGGTCAAACAGAGTTACAGAACTCAAGATACGAGTCCTCCAAGTTAGGTGTTTTTTCAGTGACTTTCAATGACTATCATGAAGTGTTGTCATGGAAGTGTCGATATGTGACGAAATCATGGGAAAGTAGTCATAGGTAGAGATGTGTCATTTTGAGCTATAACAGATGCCCCCTAATGTATGAGGTTAGAGGGGAAGACGATAGCTGGAATATATTATAAAGGAAACAACTGAGTATGGAGAGAGAAGAGAATCCAAGATCAGAAGGCTCGAACAAAGGTACTTGAAAGAAAGATAAATGTCAGACAAAACTGATTTCTGGGACATACAAGTCCATATACAAAACATCACCATAAAGATACAGGAGGATCCAACATATGTATAACTGATGAAACTATCATGGTTGCTCAATATGTAAAAATGCGTCATATCAAATCTAAAGGAGCCATGGCCACAAATGAACAAGGTGGATCCATACTCAACAATCAATCATAGCCACAAAAAATACAAGGTGGATCTATGTCTCAGCAAAATGTCATATAAAGTGTGACAAGGTCTTGCGCAGCTTGGGCAATAGCAAAAAATGACAATGCTACTGTTGGCCCAAGGTCTTCAATCCAAAACCGCCCAAAAAAGTACGAATCCTAACCATGCGAATAAAGGAGCTGAAGTCGAACATGGAGGAAACCGTTTGATTACCGGTCAATGATGAGAACCGTTAACAAATGCGAGGGAAACCACCATTAATGAAAATGGTCCCCAAGGTACCTAGTACATTCTAACAAGTGTGAGTACAAGGACTTGAAGTCAAACACTTGAAGAATCCATTGAGTAGGAGACATTAAGGTATTCCCACTACCCAATAGCGAGAGAAATTGCCACTGATGACTGCAATCCCCAAGGTATTGTCATAAAACTCTAAATCTCATTCCTAGAGCAAGATGTGTTGCAGTCGATAGGAAGAGATCCGTTGGAAGGAAGGCATTAAGGCATCCTTCATCATCTAACACGAGATAAGTTAAAGACTAATTGGATCTGGAATTGGCACCGAATTTCACGACAAGGACCGCCGAAGACATGATGTAATGAACTAATACCAGGGAATGGCCGACACAAAAGGTCAAGGCAATTGCATAATAGCCAACAAAGGTTTAATCCTTGAACAGTGAGCACGACACAAAAAGTGACTTAGGAAGCTTTTGACACAAAAAGGACCAACGACACAAATCTGCAATGTAGGAGACATTGACAGATTCCCCATATAACTGGAAAAGAAACCAATTGGAGGAGTAAAAAATCTGAATCGGGATAAGATAAAAAAACTAGGAACCAACTGTTGATAGACTCAAAACTGGTGCTTTGTTTAAGGAAACAAGACTTGCTGCCATGATGTAAAATACATGTGAATGAACTTCCCTTCCCCTCTTTCTTGTAAAGGTTTAACGAGTCCAAGAAAGCAAACTCAGGACCATCTTCATTTTTGGCAAGTTCGAAGAAGAGACAAAATAATGCTTGATAAAGCACTGATTCGTGGATTTTACGAGCCCGAACTAGTACATGCTCGTCGGTGTTTTCATAGTTTAGAGAGTCTAGAAACTCCAAAGAAGACTCCAGGGGGGTGTTTTTTCATCCAATTTAGTCTCCTGAGGTTGGAAAAGTATAAAACAAACCACAGAACAACTCTCTTAGCTTCCGAAGAAGTAAGGTGCACCTTTTTCGTATTTAGTCAGGAAGGTCCAAAAAAGGTTAAATTACCACCTACCTAACACTCCTTCAAAAGCATGACAAAGACATAAAGTACTCGAAATATTTTTCATGTTTAGGTCCGGAGCACGAAAAAGAGAAAACTAAGCTCGTACCGGGGGGTTTCTTTTCCGTAAGTTTAGTCCCTCGGGTTCGGAAAAGTGATAAACCTATGTCTAAGAATGCTCTTCTCAATTCTGAAGAAAATAGAGTGTTCTTTTTTCGTATTATTTCACATGGTCCGAGAAAGAGATAACCTACCACCAATGTGGATGCCCATTCACAAATTTTTAACGAGCTTGAATGGACAAGTTTACTCGGCAATCAAGTCTATTTTGAGGAGTCAGCCTGGGCCTAAAGAAACTCAATATCTTTTCCGTGAAGTTTTAACGAGTCTGGAAAAGTCAACTCGGGGCCTCCTTATTTTTTTTAACGAGCTTGAAGGAGAGCAAAAAGAATGCTCTAAATGCAAGGAGACGAGTGTCAGAGGAAAGCAAAACTAGTTCCAAGCGCAAGGAACAAACCTATTCATAATGCAAGGAACATGAGCAAGATAAAGACACTCAGGGAATGTCTCCTATAGGTAAAAGGTGTCAAGTTGCAAAAGCAAAAAGATATAAGGTTGAGTGATGATGAGAGCAAATATGAGGGCTTATACAACGAGCTAAAAGCGTGGAAGCTGGAATCAGGCTCATAAGCGCGAGCAAGGCACATGCAAATGAATTTAAAGCTTGAACAATAAGACAAGGCTAGTAAATAGTTGTCAATCCAACTAAACATCATGTCTCCAAGAAACAACATTATAATCATACTCAGAAGAAAGTATTCGATGCAGGTCACTTTGGCAGAAACACATGCAACTTTGCTATCTTCTACAAAAGGTAAAGTTAAGGCAGAATCAACGAAAGAGGACTCTATAGTGCCAAGGCCTGAGGGTTCACAATTAGTAAGATCAATCTCAGAAGAAAGACAAAGATTAACAAGGGAGGTAGAGTCTGCAGGAACAAACTCGATATCACAGGAGTTGAAAAATTCATATGAAAAATCAAACTCATCAGGATCACTGACTTGTTGTTCAAAGGAAGAGTCAAAAGACTCAACAAGACCAACATAAAAAGAAAGGTCAGACTTACTAGGAAAATCAGGGTTAGACTTAGTCACAACTGAACCAAGATCCAAAAAAAGGTCAAACTGTATCAAAGTCTCTAGGAAGACTTCATCCAAAGGAAGGAGATCATTCAAGATATGACACATGTCTAAACTTTCAAATGGATTGACAGAGTGGAGGTTAGGCCCCACAGTATGTATAGGATGACTCAGCTGGTCAACTGCTAGGACCAAGTCTCGAGAAGGTAAGCATGAAAAACAGAGGCTGCTTCTCAGTAGTAATTGAACGCAAAGGACATGAGGCCACATAGCTCACCTGTGGTGGGGTAGTGTCTATAGAAACACTGGGAATCAATACAGGAAAGACCTGGTCTCTAGTTGGGTCAAGAGACGGATCAAGAAAATCCAACTGATCGATAGTGACAATTTCTTCGTCACGATTAAAGTACATCACACGAAAGAATGTTGACACCACAGCTTGCATGGTATAGACATAATCACGTCCAATGAGCATATTGAAGTCTAAGGGGTCTTCTATTACCATGAAGTCAACTAAGACGGTCTTGCCACCCAAAGTAACAAGTGTTTGAGTGAGAATTCCCAAGGCTATACTAGTTCTTCTATCAAACGCCAGTAACTGACTAGAATTCGACACAAGGCTGGGAGATCCCATGCCTCGCCAAGCACGAGCAGACAAGATACTAACTGAGGCTCCTTCATCAACAATATAACAAGAAATTGTGTATGATTCAACTTTGACCTTTATCTAGAAAGGTGCATCAGAAGGAAGGCGCGACTCAACTAGGCTATCCCAATCAAAGGAAGCAATCCGAGAGCTTGGTGGGGGTTCATTTGAAGTGAGTTTAGTGCCCCCCTGTTCAGTAAGTTTTGAACTGGCAGTGAATAAAATGTGACTAGCTGACACTTCACTCTCCGAAAGAAGAGTGGAATTGATCAACAATGGAATCGATTCAACCGCTTCGTGAAATTCACTATCCGAAGGGAGAGTGGGATTGACCAAATGTGACATTGGTTCAATCATATCAGGATCACTCTTCTTTCGAAGAGTGGGATCGACCAAAGCTGAGATTGGTTCGACCATTTCATCAACCAAATGTTGAGTAGGTTGTTGAGAAACTATAGGTTGTTCAGGAGAATAAAATTCTTGAGTCTTGGACTACACTCTTCGCACCTCTGCGATAGTAGGGCACTGGTGAGTAAGATGATCTCCCTTGCATAGCTTACAAGGGAACTTAAGTTTGCAATTCAAACGACTAGTTTTTGCAACGGTGTCAACATGACTAGCAGTGGATGACTGTTTGCTCTTAGCATGACCTACAGAGGCTAAGAGTTTTCCCCCAGCATGAACTACAAAGGCTGGGTGACTGGGTCCAACCTGACTAAGAGAGGCTGGTTGTTGAGAGACTTCAGGATGTTCAAAAATGGGATGACCTTGAAACCAAACTCTTCGCACCTCCACAATGGAAGGGTATTTATAAGTAAGGTGGTCTCCCTCACAAAGCTTGCAAGGAAACTTGGGCTTGTGTTTTGAACGATTAGTCTTTTCAACAGTGTCAACATGACTCGTAGTGGCTGACGGATTGTCTTCAACATGAACCACAGAGGCTGAGAGAATTCCCCCAACATGACTTGCAGAGGCTGAGACACTGGGTCCAACATGACTTGCAGAGGTTGGACAAGCACCATCAGCATGAACAACAGAGGCTGAATGGTTAGGATCAACATGCTTTGCAGTAGTTGAGTGTGTGCCCCCAGCATGAACCTCAGAGGCTGGGTGGATGGATCCAACATGACTTGCAGAGGTTGGATGGGGAGGTTCAACTTGAACATCAGAGGTTGAATGGGTTCCCTCAGCATGAACTGCAGAGGCTGAGTGACTGGATCCAACATGATCTGGAAAGGTTGGAAGGATCCCACCAGCATGATTAACAGAGGCTAGATGGTGAAGATCAACTTGAATTGCAGAGGTTGAGTGCTTAGATCCAACATGACCTGCAGAGGTTGGATAAGTACCCCTAGCATGAACTATAGAGGCTGGGTGGTGAGGTTCAACTTTACTTTCAGAGGTTGAACGGGTGCCCCCTTTCTTATGTGCCTTCTTCCTATTCCTCCTTTTAATCCTTCTAGAATGTCGGTTACTAGTATCGGTACTTTCACTGCATGAGGTAGAAAGAGGAGGAGAATCAACTATAGGTGAAGGGGAAGAAATGTTTTGATGCCCTTGATATAAGAATCTTACTTGAGAAGCATCAGGAGCATTCAAGACGGTTGGAGTGGAAAACAACCACACTGGTAGCCCTAGGGTGAATCCAGGTAGATTCAAGGTGGTCATCAAGGGAACACCAACATTCCCCATGAGAGGAATAGTACAAGGAGTTCCCAACATGGGGATCTATTGGTTTGTGTTCGAAGATGTGTTAGCCATAGTTTCAAACAATAAGACAGAGTCTGAGGTTGAAAGGAAACCAAAAGTACAAAGTACACACCTGAATGAAAACTAAGTACAGACAAACCACACAACACTCACTAAAAAATTCCCAAATCCAAACAGACAAACAGGTATAGGATATGCTTTCCAGAAGAAAGTTGATAGACAGTTACTTGGTGTCCCTGTAGATGTTCTTAGGCACAAGCGGAAGAATCACCCACCACCCTCCCACACCTTCTATCGGGGTTACCTTCCAAGCCCTTCCAAGGTCAACTAGAAATAGCCTTCCGATGTACCTGTGTATGAACCCTAGATGTCAAAGAGACTAAAGGCTAGCTTAACTATATTGACAGTTTGGAGGGACAGTCGCAAGCTTGGTTCGTACGCATGGGTAGGGTAGCAAATCCTGAAACCCTGTCTAAGACAAAATCCCTAGATGCGCAAAAACCTTGGTCTACGCTTTGATAAGGAACCAGAGGGTTATCTCCTCAGTCCAAGCCTCCACGCGGCCTCGTGCTTAACTCCCGTTTGAGAGAAGCTTCCCAGATACAATCAAAATAGAAGAGGATTTACCTAGTGATTGGCCAACTACGTCTGAAATTTTAACACTTGTGGAGAGTTTAAACTCCCTATCCCACAAGTCTAGCTTGAGCTAGTTGGTGTATGACCCTATAAAACAAAACTTACTAATAATTTTTAAATTATATCATTTATTTTAAGGGATGTTTTTAGTCAAAGGGTAAATGGCGTGAAACTTATGTGGTGTTTTGACTCAAAGTTGAAACAAAATGACTAAGAAAAGAGAATTGAAATGCAAAAAGCAAAAAGTATTCTCTTTATTTTTCAAATAGAAACTTGAAAGCCAGAAAATAACAATTTCTTTTTATTAATTTTAAAAAAAATAATGATATGTAGTGTATTAGAAACAAAACCTTAATCTACATGCATATTAAAACACTATATGTTCTTTTTATTTTTCTTTTATAAATGCAAAAGAAAAACTACCTACAAACAAAAGCATGCAGACGACAAGAACATAGCAAAATGAACTCTGCTATACAACCACCAAACAAACTCTAGAATGCCCTAAAGTCAGTATAAACCCTACTTGAAAGGAAGGCTTGCATAAAAGACAAGTCAACTATTTTGGCATGGTGAAGTTAACCACCAAAAGAAGAAGGAGGCAAACACCAACAAGCTTTTGAACTCAGACAAAGATCACTAACAGAGGATGACCAGAAACATAAGCCAAAAATCATGCCAAGTAAATGGGGTGTTATCCCTAAAGTTGAACCTAGACTACGGGATTCAAGCTTAAGGAAATATTTGTTCAAAAATGCATAAATCAAATGAAATCAAATTGAAAACATAGGTTGGTATCAAACTAGGGCTAATGGAACTTCCCAGCACTCGAAGGAACTAGGCTAGTATAACTGTTTATACAGATTACACAATTCTGGTATGAAATCAAAAAGCTTTGAAAAGCATCACACAATTTACAATAAAGAAAGTTGATATATGTCACAGATTGGTAAATACAAGTATTTATAAGAAGATCAAAGCATTAAAGAGAAGGCTGATATGAAATCAGAGCTGCAGGAGAATCAAACAAGTGCTGTATAACATGAATCAATCACAAAGTTCAATATCCAGATTACTATGATCCTGAAATCAGGAAGTGAAACTGCCACTGTCTATAAAATATAAAGATAATTGTCTCTTCAAGATAAGAATTAGTGTAATGGAATATGAATGACCATATACATAACAGAATTATCAGAAAGACAATTGATATAACACAAGGGAAAATCATCATCAAGTTTCATTCATAAACAGAACCTGTTACTGAAGTTGCAAAATGCTCATGCTACACAGATGTGCTTACAATTTACATGCATTACTCTCAAAACTGCCAACCTGCAGTCCCCTTCTCGAGACCTCTGCTCTCGAGCCCTTAGCTGGGACCTCTGCTCTCGCTTACATTGAACAATGCTAGAATTTATATCCATTACATCAACTCACAATTGCTCCATTAATTACAACTCGTTACAAGACATTTGAAGCTATTTGGTCCTCTGCCTCTTCGATGAGATCTGCCACCTGTAAGGTTAGTTGTTGAAATGCTGATTCGATGCCTGGAAATCTGGAAACCAACAGCCATCAAATATAAAAATAATTCTTTGTTTTTAGGTGTCTACCATCTGGAAATTTGGTCCTTCTTCTACGCTGGCGTCCTCATCGTTTTCACCCATTTAGCAATTCATAAAGGCTGCTTCTGGCGTGCATAGAGTTCCCATCATGAAACTCTAAAGTAGGAACAGTGCATGTACAATGTCTGTGTGATCTGATTACATCAAAGCTTTCATTCCCAGACGGGAAGCCAACCTCTGGCCAAGTCCCCCGTCAGACTGAGCCCAGTATGATAGCCAGATGCTCCTGATCTCTGGGGTTACTTTAGGAGTAGAGAAGACATTTGCGAAACGTTTGATGAATCTCTCTTGTCTGTCCCGTGGCCATGATCGAAAGAGATCCCTCGGCTGCTTGAAGTTATTTTCTTTCGGAATGACGGTCTTAATCCTCCGATCACTGATAACATTGGTAGGAATTGGCACTTTTTCAGAAGGCCGAACTGTATCGAATCGTGATGGGAAGTAATCCACTTCCTCATCTCTATGAACAAAGTTCATGGAATCGTCACGATGGTTGTTATAATGAGGACACTTGGGTGCATTCACAGGAACCAAAGCTTAGGGACCAAATCTGTCCTCTTTCCATATGCTTGCAATTGAACATTATTTAAAGTTGCTTTGCCATATTTGCCATATTTGCAATTGAAGAATCGTTTACAGGAAATCTAACAAGGTGATTACCTTACCAAAGAATTATTTGTAACACATATTCAAGTTCAGGTTTCGGGCCCAGGCACCCAACTCTTAGTGCCTTACAACATAACGAACCGCATGGTTTCTGGCTCATATATATTGATAGGTACTCCATTCCGCTAACATTTATTTTCTGCAGGGCATTTTCAGACTCTGGAAGATGCTAGTCAAACTGTATGATGTTTGCACTCTTTGCTTGCTCCAACCACTCTTTATTTTCTATAGTAATGAAATAGTTTGTGTCTACGATTTCAACTCCCTGTTCTCTTGTAAACTCTTCAGTCCCATTAAAACCAAGGTAGACATATAGAAAATTTTCCATGACAAGTCAAGCAAGGGAAATATGATTTTTAACAATAGAAAGGCCATAAACAGCTCCACATTTATTTCTGAAATCATCCATAATGCTTGCATCCATTTCTACTGTGCCTTTTGTAGACAATGCTAAGCCACAACCAGAATTTAAAACTGGGTTGATCTCAAGCTCCCGTACCAGAAGCTCAACAACGTCAATGGCAGGAACAGAGGCCTTAAGAGCAGAGACACCCAAAATAATATAATGCAAGAGCAGGTCCTTGGCTTCCTGTTGGCGCTCCATTGGCAGGCATAGGTCGATTCCTGCACCTCCATGCACAGCTATGGCCCTTCCCATTGCTGAACTAGGGATCCTCCTTTTTATCTCTGTCGTTATTGATAAGAGCAGAATAATCCACTCATTTGGACCTTTTGCCATCAGAAATCAATATGCTGCCAGTTGTGAGAATTCACCATATAACATATACTCCTTTGCACACACCTGGGCTCATAGTTAATGAATGAAAAGTTTGATGATTTTAGGTAACAAAGTAAACCCTAATGGCAATCAATCAACCATAAATTATAAAACAAAGGAAAATTAAAACAATAAAAACCAAGCATAATAAAAATTTAAAAATAAACAGGTGAAACAATCCTGGAGATCACATCTGGCTCCGCCTGGGGATGGCATGCTCCCTGCGAGCTGCCAAGAACAAGTAGACCTGTGCCTTTCCAATGAAACCATCTCTAATAATTACAACTTGTCCTGCCATTTACTGCTTTTGAAAATAAGAAATACCGGTGCCTTGTTTCCATTGGGCTGAAGTCTTCATCACAAATTTTTGCTACTGAACAAACCATTGACTGAATCTTTAAACTACTCTGCAAACTGAAATAATCTTCTCACAATCTGATCACACTGTACAAACTTAAAGAGATGTTTGAAAAATCAAACTTATTTATTCACAGCTCCTACACTAATCAAAACTACTTTCTTTTTATCAAGTAAAATCATGCATCCAGTGAAGCCATACAAGTATCTGAATACTTAATGAAAATCTTGATTCGTGTATTAGCAAAAAGAAAACAGGAACAACCATCATCATCTGTCTGTAATTTTGATTTTCAGTTTTATCATAAAATGTATACTGACACCTTGACTCGATAAATTCCTTGATGTAGTTATCTACCGGGTCATACCATTTTCTCAGTTTTGGATTATCAAACACGTTCTTACTCTCAATCCTAATATCGAAAGACAGCTGAAAAGAGCTTTGAAATGACAAATCCTGTATTTTGACCTCTACGGCTTCAATTTCTTTCTCAATGTGTACAACAAATTCTTTTAAAAAGATGACTTTAGATTCTGAGTTACATGAACTTGACCTTAGATAAGAAGACAAAATGGAAGAAAAAATTTCATATTTTTCCTCATCAGTGTACATATCACTCCATTCCTCAAAATATTTAATGGAAAGAGAATCTGCCCTAAACTTTGTCTTTCCCATCCATGTCTTTAGAAATATAAGCCAAAAACCCGGTAATGATCTAATTGACCCAACAGGCAAATCTTCAACTCAACTTTTACACTTCCCCTGTAATGAATCATAGAATAATCTAATGAAGACATCTTCATGTTTAACTCTGAGTAACTTTGTAAAGTCATGGAAATTAGATATGTGTTTCACAGCTAAACTCAGATCTTCCCCATTGAATTTAGGACCATTTCTCAACAAATATTCATCCGAAGGAAGACGATTCGAAAAACCGGGAAGTTCTGCAAAATCTAGACATGCATACCTTGAAACAATAGAAGCTGGATTAGACGTCCTCATCAGTTAAATGAAATCATCATCTAAGCTTTGAAATTTTGTAAAATCGCCTCTGGATTCTTCAAACATGGAGTCGCCCGGTGAATAAATCTGTAGTCCAACGAATGCCCTGCTCCTGTTCACCGTCAAGAGCTGGATCTGATCTTTGTCGTTCTTTCCCGGGGAAGATATCTTCACTCCTCCGTCCCCGGCAACGGCACCAGAAGATGTTATCCCTAAAGTTGAACCTAGACTACGGGATTCAAGCTTAAGGAAATCTTTGTTCAAAAATGCATAAATAAAATGAAATCAAATTGAAAACACAGGCTGGTATCAAACTAGGGCTAATGGAACTTCCCAGCACTCGAAGGAACTAGGCTAGTATAACTGTTTATACAGATTACACAATTCTGGTATGAAATCAAAAAGCTTTGAAAAACATCACACAATTTACAATAAAGAAAGATGATATATGTCGCAGATTGGTAAATACAAGTATTTATAAGAAGATCAAAGCATTAAATAGAAGGCTGGTATGAAATCAGAGCTGCAGGAGAATCAAACAAGTGCTGTATAACATGAATCAATCACAAAGTTCAATATCCAGATTACTATGATCCTGAAATCAGAAAGTGAAACTGCCACTGTCTATAAAATATAAAGATAATTGTCTCTTCAAGATAAGAATTAGTGTAATGGAATATGAATGACCATATACATAACAGAATTATCAGAAAGACAATTGATATAACACAAGGGCAAATCATCATCAAGTTTCATTCATAAACAAAACCTGTCACTGAAGTTGCAAAATTCTCATGCTACACAGATGTGCTTACAATCGTGATGGGAAGTAATCCACTTCCTCATCTCTATGAACAAAGTTCATGGAACCGTCACGATGGTTGTTATAATGAGGACACTTGGGTGCATTCATAGGAACCAAAGCTTAGAGACCAAATCTGTCCTCTTTCCATATGCTTGCAATTGAACATTATTTAAAGTTGCTTTGCCATATTTTCCATATTTGCAATTGAAGAATCGTTTACAGGAAATCTAAAAAGGTGATTACTTTACCAAAGAATTATCTGTAACACATATTCAAGTTCAGGTTTTGGGCCCAGGCACCCAACTCTTAGTGCCTTACAACATAACGACCCGCATGGTTTCTGGCTCATATATATTGATAGGTACTCCATTCCGCTAACATTTCTTTTCTGCAGGGTATTTTCAGACTCTGGAAGACGCTAGTCAAACTGTATGCTGTTTGCACTCTTTGCTTGCTCCAACCGCTCTTTATTTTCTACAGTAATGAAAAGTTTGTGTCTACGATTTCAACTCCCTGTTCTCTTGTAAACTCTTCAGCCCCATTAAAATCAAGGTAGACACATAGAAACTTTTCCATGACAAGTCGAGCAAGGGAAATAGGATTTTTAATAGTAGAAAGGCCATAAACAGCTCCACATTTATTTCTGAAATCATCCATAATGCTTGCATCCATTTCTACTGTGCCTTTTGCAGACAATGCTAAGCCACGACCAGAATTTAAAACTGGGTTGATCTCAAGCTCCCGTACCAGAAGCTCAACAACGTCAATGGCAGGAACAGAGGCCTTAAGAGCAGAGACACCCAAAATAATATAATGCAAGAGCAGGTCCTTGGTTTCCTGTTGGTGCTCCATTGGCAGGCATGGGTCGATTCCTGCACCTCCATGCACAGCTATGGCCCTTCCCATTGCTGAACTAGGGATCCTCCTTTTTATCTCTGTCGTTATTGATAAGAGCAGAATAATCCACTCATTTGGACCTTTTTCCATTAGAAATCAATATGCTGCCAGTTGTGAGAATTCACCATATAACATATACTCCTTTGCACACACCTGGGCTCATAGTTAATGAATGAAAAGTTTGATGATTTTAGGTAACAAAGTAAACCCTAATGGCAATCAATCAACCATAAATTATAAAATAAAGGAAAATTAAAACAATAAAAACCAAGCATAATAAAAATTTAAAAATAAACAGGTGAAACAATCCTAGAGATAACAGCGGGTGGGGGAAAAGAGCAAAGAGAAAACCCTAATGCTATAAAAAGGCTTACCACATAGATAAAGAACAACAAAAATTGATGACACTAACTCCCTGGAGTCATGCACCTGCAGAGGACACCAAAATACTTACCAAACATCCCACAATAGTAGAAAAAATCACAAAAATGAGGAAAAAACATTGTTTTAGGGGCACATGCGGGTTGTACTACTGACAGGTCGCGTGTCATACGCGGGTTGACAGTATAGCAAGTCGCTTGTACAAGTACACGTGGGTTGTACCACTGACAAGTTGCATATCATACGCGGGTTGACAGTATAGAAAGTCGTGTGTACCAAACTAGACATGTGACTGTTCAATTTGCAACTCGCATATGGGTGGAAAAAATCCCCAAAAAAGTCAAAAACTGCCTTTGGAAGGCAGGGGAGGTGTTCTATCAGATTAAGAAGTTGTTCCTAAGTGCCAAGAAGGACCTGAAACCAATGCAAAAGACTGAAAGAAAGACAAAGAAACCCCAAACAGACAAGGCTCTCCCCAGTGGAGTCGCTATTTCTGTTATAAATGAAAGTTTCCTATGGCTAGGGTTTAAGAGGCCATCAACATATTGGGGTTGAAAGAGAGATGCATATAGTTATGTAAGTGAATACAAGCAAGATCATAGATTATAATGGTTCATACCTTAGCCAAAGGAAGGTTGATCCAAGTTGCCCTTCAATCCTCTTCTTGCTCCTCTTGCTCCAAGAGACCTGCAAAACGAATTATACCTTCCTCAAACCATTATAACTACATATAAAGCAATGATAATCAAATAAACATGAAATAATAATCTGACTAACATCATCATATGATCATAAACAGAGATTCAATCACATATTGAACAAGAATTTTGGAAGAAGAAGGACATCACATCTTTATTAATCTTGAAAACAAGTACAAGTATACCTTCTCTTTAAGTTCGGCCCTTCACGAAACTTTGATATGGTTCTGCTGCTTCTCTTCTCCAAGGAACTCATCCTCCAAGCTTTGCAACACAAGGAGAATGCTTCTAGGGCAAAGATGTGGGAAAAGAGGGCTTCGAATCCTCCAACATAACAATGCAAAGATTCAAGTCTCCTCTCATGGACCTCCCTACCTCTATTTATATGCTTTATGAAGAGTTAGGGTGAAAGACAAAGTAGTTACAACTGAAGGAGTCAGTTGCATAACTACCCAAACTACATGAATTTCAAAATATGTATTTTTTTGACATTTCCAAGAGGCATACGCGGGTTGTAGAAACAACAGTTGCATACACGAGGAGGTATATGCAGGTTGCAATGCAAAAAGTCGTGTATTTAAGGCGTACGCAAGTATTATATATAGCAAGTCACGTACATATGCGGGTTTCCTTAAGGAAACCTGGATACACATAAAAAAAATCATTTTTAGGGTACTTCTGGGCATTTTCTAACTTTGGTGTCTTCTAGAAAGTTTTAGCTAACAAAAATATCTTTCCAACGGTGTAGAGATGAGGTCAAACGGAGTTACAGAACTTAGGATATGGGTCCTCCAAGTTATGTGTTTTTTCAATGACTTTCAATGACTTTCATGAAGTGTCGACATGCTACGAACTCATGGGAAAGTGGTCACAGGCATAGATGTGTCATTTTGAGCTTTAGCACCTAGGGAGGTAGAAAATGAGATAGCTAAGCCAGTGAGCTGAACCACAGAGCTACATGTTTCAGAATTTGACTTCAATTAACCTTGGCAGCCACATTACCTACCACACCCAACACAAGTAAGGTCCCCTTCTCTGCTACACAGTCCCTTAGGCGCCCCTTCCCTCCAACGCTCTTTGGGGTGGGCATAGAAAGTTCCAAGCTGCTAAATCCTCAAATTTTTTTGTCTTCACTGGGTTTATCAAGTAATTCCATCTTTTGATCTCACGCCCGCTTCAATCCACTCTTAGATTTTTTCAATTTCGGGGCAAGTGACTGACAATCACGAAATTACACTTTTGGGCTTTCAAATATGGGGTTTCCCATGGATTTTTGGGTTCTAGCACTCTCAATTTTGCCTTAGGGTTTGTATCTATGGATTCCCCATTGGATTTCACTCACGTGAATTTTTGGGCATTTTTTGCACCTCAAAATTGTGGTTGTTTCCAAGTTGGGATTTCTACAATTTTCATTGTTGGGAATGCATAGCAAGCTGAAAATTCATCTCCAGTTGTTCAACAATGAATTGGGAAACATGGAATACAAATTTTCATGAGGAAAATGACTTATGGATCAAGTAAACTGAGCCCATACTCAATCATACAAAATTATGGGTTTTCCATGATCCATTAATTTCATGAGTTGATTTTTTAGCTACCATTTTACAATAGAAATAAATGTCAGCAATGAAAATCAAGATGGGTTCTCAAGATGACATTTGACATACACAATTTTCCATGGCTTACTGGCATATGACTAATAAAATATAAATACATTTTTTTATTGTAAAAGACAAGCATTCATTAGTGGGGCCTTGGCCTTGAGCTCCACGCTAGGAATCATATAAGAATATACATAATATTCACATATGAAGACAATACATTTTAAGGGTCAAAATGATGGTATTACATTCTACCACCCCCCTTAGAATAACACTGTCCTCGATGTCCTCAAAAATTGAACAAAAATGTGTATGCCTCTTTCATGGCATCCTCTAACTCTCATGTAGCTTCATTGGGACCAAGGTGTTTCCATTGTACCTTTACTTATCGAATGGCTTGATTCTAGAGCAATGCCACTTTCTTGTTGAAGATGCATATAGGTTCCACTTGGAACTCTCCATCAGGTCCCACCTCTATCACATTCCAATCACTTATGTGATTAATATCATGTACGCACTTCTTAATTAAAGAAACATGGAAAACATTATGAGCTTTCACGTTAGAAGGAAATGCAATTCTATATGATCAAGGACTTCGAATGGCCCACAATATTTTGGTGCCAGCTTGACACAACTTCTCAATTTTAAGAAACTTTTCCTTGGATTTACTTTTAAATACCAATGAATTTTAAATTCCTTGTGTACTCTTTTTAAATCAGCATAATTCTTTTGCATGTTCTAAGCTTCCTTTAAATTCTACTCGATCTTAACAATTTTTTGTTCAATTTTCGTGAGCATTTATGGCCCAAGTACTACCCTGTTCACCGAACTATCTCAATTAATTGGAGTTTTGCATATTATTTCATATGTTCAAGATATTCTATAACATATAAATAAAACAAATAATTATCAGAAGATAACACATATAGAAACATGATATCATTATTAGAAGAGTGAGACCTTGTTAGAATATGGAGTAAACAAAATGATCAAATAAAAGAATGATATCACTTATAGATATGAAAATATAGCCATTAAACAACTAAGTCATAAGCATAGGTTTAATTCTTGATGTCACCATTACCATACTAGAGATCCATGTCCCTGAAAATATCAAAACATTTTCCACACAAAGAAGATATAGACATAAATAAGAATAAGACAACCTCTGTAAACATGATGAATAAGAACATAAACCCTAATGCAAAGAGATCAAGAAACTCATGACAAGAATTTCAAGATAAGAGATGAATACAAATTGAATTTTGTCACAAAAAGCGAAGCCAAACAACTGCTAAAAGACGAATCTGTTACTCTGCAGCAGAAAATCGAAAGCAGAAAAATGAAAAATTTAAAATGACCATAAGTTGGTCAATATTTCTTGAAATTTTTAATATAACCTAATTTTGGAATTGGAGAAGTCATTGTGCATGCTCCTTCATTAACATAACATAAATCTGGGCACTCAATTAAAAGGTATTCACTCTGCAATATTTCCATTTGTATGGAAAATTTCTGAAAAATAACTGATTTTAAATCAACGATATCTTTGCTTTCTGAACACTAAATCAGACGATTTGTTTTTTGTAATTGAGTATTTTTGCGAGAGCAACTCATGTATGCAATTTATTTCTTAAAAAACTACACAAAGTGTTACAAAATATCTAAAATTCGTCGCCTAATTTTACATTTAACACTTCTCCACAAGGGTCAGGGTTTGAAAGAAAAAATTGAAATATGTAGAATAAAGCCCAGATCTAAAAAAAAATCACATGGATATTATAAACCGGGTCACAAAACCACAAAAAAATGAAAAGCCCAAGTAAAATCATGAACAGATGTTGTTTGAATTTTTTTTTTACCGAAGAAGGTAGAGCATAGAAACCTGCTTTGATACCATGTTAGAATATTGTGAACATATGAAATAATAACATAACACTATAAAATATGGAAAACATGACTAGTTTATCATTCTATATACCAAGCAACATAAAGCATGAAATAAAATTGGGGAAAAGAGAACAACAAGAGAACAACAAGAGAACACCGATATACGTGGTTAACCCAATATGGGTCACGCCCACAAGAAGGGTTGCATATTCCATCATTCTGAAAATACATCTCCAAGATTACATGGAATCCTCGCATATGCATCACATCAAGCTCCATCACCCAATCATGTCACAATCATGTGTGTACATGACATACACAACGTGTGATGTGTGATGAACTACAATCAACACATACCCAAAATGGTCTCTTTCACTTCTCTTGGACAAAAGATTTGGATTACAATACATCCCATAACATAGGTGGGATAAATGAATTTCTGCCTCTTTATATAGAGAATGGTTACAAAGGATAAAATTACAATGATGCATGTGGGATAACTCTATTTTATAATATTAGAGTTATTTTATGCCTTTAAATGATATTTTACCAATATACCACATAATTCATCATTACATATTCTAACAGAGATGATATCCTTTACATTTTTCATCTACTTTTCTTTGTTGCCATTTTGTTTTAACTTGAACGTAAGTTTCATCATTGTTTTGGGCTCCAAGAGCTCTTGTATTCAAATCTGATTTGCATGCACTTAATGCTGCTATATGAAATCTTCTACAAAGAGCATGTGCAACCTTATTCTATTTCTCTTTCACATGCTAAATTTCAAAATTGAATTCACAGAAAATTCCAGTCATCTAGCTTGCCTAACATTCAAACTTGGTTGGTCAAACAAATACTTTAAGCTCATGTGGTTTGTCCTAAGTTCGAATATTCTTCCCAACAAATAATGTCTCCATATCTTGAGAGCATGTACTATGGCTAATAATTCTAAATCATCAGTTTCATAATTCTTTTCATGCTCTTTTAAGTTTCTTAACTCACAGTAAATCACAAAGCCTTCTTGCATAAGCATTGTACCTAATCCTTCAATGCAATCATTCATGCACACTACAAATCCTTCTTTGGATCTACAATTTTCAAAACAAGAGCGTCGGTAAGTAACTTCTTTAACTGCTGAAAGCTTTCTTCACATTTTTCAGACCATACAAACTTTGCATTCTTCCTTTGTAGCGATGTAATTGGATGAGCGATCTTGGAGAATCCTTCAATGAACCTTCTATAGTAGCCTGCAAGATCCATAAAATACCTAACATCGATAACATTTTTTGGAGTAGGACAATTCATTATGGCTTCAATATTTTTTAGATCCACTGCAACTACTTCTTCTAAGATAACATGACCCAAATATTGTACCCTTCTTTGATAGAATTCAAACTTGCTTAGATTTGCATACAATTGGTTCTCTTTAAGAACTTGCAATACCATTCTTAAATGTTCCTCGTGCTCTTCTTCATTCCTTGAGTAAACAAGATTGTCATCCAAGAACACTAATACAAACTTGTCCAAATATTTTCTAAAAACACTATCCACGAGGCACATGAATGTGGCGTGTGCATTGGTAAGACCAAATGGTGCCACCATGAACTCATAATGGCCATTTCTTGTCTTAAAAGTTGTCTCGTGAAAGTTTCCTTTCCTTATCCTCACTTGATGATACCCAGATCCCAAGTCAATTTTTGAAAACACTTTGGATTCCTTCATTTGATCGAACAAGTCATCAATTATGGGAAATTGGTACTTATTTTTTATTGTCACTTTATTTAGTTTTATGTAATCAATACACACCCTTAAAGACCCATCCTTATTCTAGACAAATAATACTAGTTCTCCCCAAGGAGACACTTGATCTTATATACTTTTTGTCCATTAATTCTTGTAGCTACATCTTTAACTTTATCGATTATGGCGCTCATTCTATAAGGAGCTTTGGAAACTAGCGTTCCAAAGCTCGATCGATTGTAACAAGATCGATCGTAAAATAATGTCTCTTTTTGGTGACAGTCTCGACACTTCATCTGGAAACACATCTTTGGTCTCTTGTAACAATGAATAATATTTTATCTTCAGTCCTTTGTCTCCTACAGAGTCTGATATATGGGATTCATATAATCGAAGAAATTTCTTGTAAAGCTTACTTAATTGAAAGACTGAAATCTACCTTACTAAAACTTGCTTGGGAATTCCTCTTACCAACCTCGACCTTCCTTATTCATCAATGCATTCAAGAACTTTTCCATAACAGTCTACCTTGGCTCTATGATTTTCCAACCAGTCCCTGGCAATAAGAGCACCATCGGACCCTAATGGCAGGACATTTAAATTTGATTTTATGAGGAGTCCATTCAACTCTATGGGACATTCCATCACTACTTCACTCACTTTTCTTTTGGTTATGGTAGCTAAATGAACTAACCACGACTTATTATGCTTTGCCTTTCCAAAAGAAAAATTTTCAACCACTATTGGAGAAACATAACTAGGAGTAGATCCTGGATCAATCAAAACATTAATAGATTGCTTAACAATCTTTCTTCCAACTTCCACTCGTGTTGATTGATGGTATGCTTGATAGTTATGCAATGGTGCATAAATTTGGGGAGTTTCTCTTGTTATATCCTTCACTATAAGTATTTCTTATAAGTTGTGCAAGAATCGAGGGTTTTCCTTCCGATGTGGACACTCCTTAAGCATGTGGGGTTCTCCACATATCCAACATTGAAGCAGACCCTTTGGTCCCTTTTCTTCTACTACTGTCGACTTAGTTCCACTGTGTGCTTTCTTGCCTTGTTGGAATTTTCTTGGTTGATTTTTAAATAATGGCTTGAATCCACTCCTCCTTTGATTAAACCTTTCTTTTGGCTTTCCTTTCCATGTTGGATGAAACTCTGATTTTCCTTTACTCTGTTCATAGCAATGCATTGACATTCTAACGACTTTATCAAGATTTAGTGGATTACCAAACTCAATCCTATCTCCAAAATTTTGAGGTAGACTTCCAAGGAAGTATTGGATTTTTACTCTTTCATTTTGATGTAATCTACATACCTCAGCAACTCCAAGAACTTATGGACATGTTTTTACATAGACTTATATTCAAACTATATTTCAATGAATTCCTTCCTCTTTTTATCATAATACCTAGCATAAATGTATTTTTCCTTGAAATACTTCTTAAATAGCTCCCAACAGATCCTTCTTTCCCTGCTTTTGACTTGCATAAGGTGCTCCCACCAAAATACAACCCTGCCATTTAGATTGTAAATAGAAATTCTGGCCTTTTAATTTCATGAGTAGTCATGAATCCTAAAACATCTCTTCATCCCAATAAGCCATGCCTCTATCTCTTGACCCGTCCTATTTTCTCAATCAAATGTGGGAGGCCTTGCCCTTCTAAATTCTCCTTACAGAATCCCTTTGAATTTCCTTCTTTCTTCAAACCTGCTAGAATTACGCCTTAGGATGCTTCGAGAACCTTTGGAGTCTCACAACCTACTAGAAGAATATCTTGATGAAGGTGCCATATGTTGTTTTCTCATAGAACCCTTCAATTGGGCTTGGACTCTTATTCTTGGAGCGACCTCTGGAGCAACTCTCTCCATTTCTTCCTTCTTGGCCCACATTGCTTGGATTGGACCTAAGGTTTATCTTCTATTGCATATTAGTGAGGCTATGTGAAATAACAACATTGATTTGGTTTTTTCTTCTTGAGTCTTCATCAATCTTTGAAACTTATCACGGTGTTAACCAAATTCTGAGGAATTATTTGCTCCCTTTCTCCCATTGGATTTTGTCTTAGCATTTTATTCTTGATTATTCTCTCTTGTGACATCTTCATCATGTTCATAAGGGTATTGATCATTATTCATGGTCACCATTTTCTTTTGGAGACCCTTTTTCCTTTTCCTGCTGCCCTCTGCTACAACTATTTAATGCTTAACAACTGCAAACACTGTGCATCATAGAGATATTTCTTAGACACCTTAGGAATGCAAGTAAAAACATAAAAAATGTGATTTAATAGAATTACACTCATGGAATAATTCACAAGGTTCCATTTTTTTCTTTATTTTCACCCATTTATGCAATTATGGAATCTGCCCTTAATTGACAATTTTTTTTTGTCAAAACAAGGTCACATGCACTTTTTTGCTCAAATCTCTAGGACATATGGATCCCTCATTCAGATTTTGATTATGCGCCATTTTTTCCCTCTAGATAATATTTCCAACTCCTATCCTCCTACTCCATTTCAGCTTCGTATATGGAATTTACATTACTTCAAAAATGTCAGTTTTTCCCAATTCTACATTTTGTTTCACAGTTGCAAGTAGTCGTCGATGCCAACTTCAGATACTTGCAGAAGTAAATATAGAGAGAAATAAGAAAGAATTTATACCGAGAAAAAATAGTACCTATAAAAAGGATCACTCAACATCTTTCATATCTCTTATATGACCTTCTAGTCAACCGCTATAAAATTTTGGGTTTGACTACTTTTGACTTGTGCATTTTTTCACAAATTTAAAAACATTCACCAAAATTGGCCATATCCCAAACCAAGCATTTTCGGAAAATATTTTTCTAATGGAATTTGCTTGTTTTTATGAGTAGGTGAAATTTTGAGTTCATAAATTTTCTTGGTTTCGACATCTAGGGCCACTTTTACCTCCTTTAAGCTTTTCCAAATCACCAAAAGTGCTCTAGAATAGTAGTTTTTGACCTTCTTTCACATCCCGTTCCACACCCTTCAAAATTTGGATCCAATATTCCATATTTAACTACTTTCCTTGTCCATGACCTTGCCATAACAATTTCGGCCCAAACCGAGCTCCCATTGGGCCTCAAGACACTAATATTTGAAAGTGACTAATCCAAAATTTTGGGCAAATCAGAGCAAGATGGGATTGAGCCTCTCACTGGTGCTTCTATGAAATTCCCTAATGGCATCTAGATTCCTCAAGTCTGATCCAATTCATAGAAAAAATTCTCATGTTATTCCCAAAATAATTTTCGGATTCTATATTGGTTTTTTGGGCCTCCGACCCTGACATGTTGATCTCAACATTTTCCAAGTCCTTTTGATCTTTCTGATTGGAAATTGGAAATTAGAACACATAGTTGATCTAAAATGAGTCATTCTTGACTTTTTGACTCTGACTTCTATCTTTCGTACGTCGGGAGTTGGAAATTTGAAGTGCAAAATGGCTCCCACATAGAACTACGTCGACTTCTTGAATCCAACTACTATCTTCCGTATGTTGGGAGTTGGAAGTCGGCACGATCGAAAGAATTGTAAACATGAATACCCCGAATTCCGTACTCTAACTACTTCCTTCCGTATGTTGAGAGTTGGAAGTCAGAACTCCACCAACGCATTACTATGCAGTCCCGATCCTGAATTTTGTCATCGACACTCCAATGTTAGCACTTCGACGTCAGCACCTCAATACTATTCAAATAGTAATTATAATATGAACTTCCTGACTTTTTGAATTCGATGTTGGAAGTCAAAAGTAAATAATATGTCCATGTTACTGCTAAATTCTCATGTCGATATCTTTCACGTACGAAGTTCGTTTCTGATGAAATGGGTATTGCTGGAAATCTCTCGACAAGCTCTATGCTATGTTGTGCTCCTATGTAACATATAAAGACTTTGATTTTACACCATTATCTAACCCATCATTTCACCAAATATCTATCAAGACTCCCTGTGGATTTTTGATTCACTGCATGTAGGTGTAGGTTTCAGCCCAAATAGCCTCAGTGATGCAACCTATTGCTCTAATACCACTTTGTTACGTCCCCTCCTATCAATATGAAACATAGAGAGAGACATGAATTATATGATGGGTGCTGAATTTAGCCCCCACGACCATATTATGAAATTATTAACATCTAAATGCACATGTAAATTCATATTAAGCATACACAACAGAGTTATCCGTGAGAGGTAGAACAGTTGCTGGCGGGGTATGGATAAGACGCCCCCTAAGCGGAAAGGTTGCCGGTTCAAATCCCACGGATACAAAAAATACAACCATGTTAAGGGTTGGTGCGGTTCAGGTTGGGTGTGATCCCCGGGTGATTTTGACGGCTTAGATGTCCCTAGTTCGTGGTAACTTAGCCAATGGAAAACCTACTAGTCAGGGGGGTTCTTCCCATTAGCAAAAAAAAAAAAAGCATACACAACTGAGTTAAAAATTATTAATGCACAAAAACATAATGTGTATACCAAAATGCTTATCACATGCACAACAATGATTCATTTTCATGTTATTCATAGACATTCAATTTACAATTCAAACTGGATATTCTCATTTAATTCTACATAAATAAGCAACCATTCATGACATGGAAGTTTTGACTAAATATAAACAATAGTAAACACTTATATTTAATTGAAGTTGTCCATGCAATTGGCTATGGAAGAGAAACGTTCCACCCAATTGTAGATCTCTATCTAACCTGTATTATTTCAGTTGAGAGACCACCCCCAACATGGGTTATGTATCCACTAAGGAGGAACTACTCAGGCTCATTCACAACCATAAAAAAAATTGCTCATGATAATCCAACACACAACTGGGTTTGTCAAGCATGTAAGGAGGAAGGAAAGGAGGTAGCTAAGCTAGTGAGCTCAACCACAAAGCTACAAGCATATCAATTTGACTTCAATCAGACTTGGAACCCACATTACTTATTGCACCCAACATAAGGAAGGTCCCATTCTCTGCTACACACTCCGTCAGGAACCCCTTCCCTCTAATGCTCTTCAGGGTGGGAATAGAAATGTTCAAGCTACTAAATCCTCAAATATTCTTCCCTTCATTGAGTTTATCAGGTAATTATAGACTTTGATCTCAGTATCGCTTCAATCCACTCTTGGATTTTTCCAATTTCCAAGCACGTGATTACTAATCATGAAATTACACTTTCGGGCTTTCAAATCTAGGTTTTCCAATGGATTCTTGGGCTTCTAACACTATCAATTATTTAATGGAGTTGTAATTGATGTCAAAAGAGTTCAGTAATGACAAAGGAATAACCAAGGACATGATGACAGGAAAAATTTCGTGTAAGAAACGATGATCTAGCGAGGGGATCAAGTTCGATGAAGTGCAATCAAGATGGATCGATCCTCAGATCAATCAATGCAGAATCGTGGAGTTGCAGACAAATTATTTAGCAGAGGTTGGAAAGCTAAGATCGTAGATCAACATACAAGGTGGATTCCGCAAAGCAATCGATGGTTAATAGGAGTTGCAGAAAAGATTTGTGGAAGCCCATTTCAAAAAAGTTGGGAGGCACATCTGCAATCAGCAATGCGAAAGGAAGCCGCAATCCGAAAATTGTAGAAGCAATTTAGAGAGAAGTTGAAATGCATACCCGCAATTCGTAATATGTTTGCGAAAGGAAGGAGTTTCTGATTGCAGAAAGGTCGTTGCAGAAGCAATTTCGAGAGAAGTCGAAATGCATACCCAAATCCACAATCTGCAATTGTGGAAGGAAGGAATTTCTGATTGCAGAAAGAAAAATACGGAAACAATTTCGAGAAACGTCGAAATGCAAACCCACAACCCGCAATTGCAGAAAGTTCAATGCGAAAAGGTCTGTTGCGGAAAGGACATTGCAGAAGGTCGTGACTGATAAACTAAAACAAATTTAAAAATGATAAAACACATAGGTAATTTCAAATTTGTTTTTGTGTGTGAAAAGTCACGATGAAGATACATGACTGTTAGACGAAGATATATGTTTGAGGGTATATAAAAAATGCTTTAAACCTTCAAATAAGTGTCTTTGTACATTCAATTGGGAGATCCATTGGAGTGAATTCAAAGATCAAATTATCATACAAGGACGGTTGAGAGGCGTTAGGGAACGCAACAGGCCTGCAAGGGGTTCGTAGCCTCCTTCCAGTGGTATCTGGTAAATAGGGTGTTGTAGCATCCTTTCAATAGTAGTTGATAAACTAGGGGGTCATAGCCTCCTTCGAGTTGTTACTGGTAAATAGGGTGTTGTAGCATCCTTGTCTGTAGTAGCAGGAATGATATATTTGTAAATATGATTTTGCAGTATAGAAAGAGTTGGTGGTTTTCCTAATTGGGCTTCCACGATAATATTGTGTGTTATGTTTTATTGTTGATTTTGTCTTAAAGTGATAAAAATTTAAATAGATTGATTAATACTGATTCACCCCCCTCTCAGTATTTCTTGATATTCCAACATCAATTTTTCCCTAGGGTTTCTATATATGGATTCCTTATTGGATTTCACTCCTCATGTGACTTTCTGGGCGTTTTTGGCACTTCAAAACAATGGTTCTTTCCAAGTTGTGATTTCTGCAATTTTAATTGTTGGGAATGCATAGCAAGCTGAAAATTCATCTCTGGTTGTTCAATAACGGATTGGGAAATATGGAATGCGAATTTTCATGATGAAAATGATTTATGGGTCAAGTAAACTGAGCCCATATTCAGCCATATGAAATTCTAGATTTCTCATGCTCCATTAATTTCATAAGTTGATTTCTCAACTACCATCTTACAATGGAAATAAATGCCAACAAAGAAAGTTAAGATGGGCTCTCAAGATGACATTTGGAAACACAGGGTTCAATCCCACAACCTTTCACCTCTCCCTAGTGGATGCATATGCCCCCCCTCATTTTAGTAACTTCCACAGCCGGGTCTTAGTATTTTTTATTTGCATTAATTTTTTTTACATGCATACACAATTTCCACGTCTTATTAGAACATGGCTAACAAAATATAAATACATATATGTTTTTTTAAAGTCAATCATTCATTAGCGAGGCCTTGGCCTTGAGCTCCATGCTAGAAATCATACAACATATAACACAATATTCATATATAAAGCCAATACACTCTAAAGGTCAAAATAAAGGTATTGTAACAATAATTTGATATTCTCAAATATATAATGTGTTTATCCCACCACAATAAATAATCAATACATGTATTATTATAAATAAAATGTTATATGGTTGAGACTTATTTAGAATGACATTTTAAATGATTAATAAGTCTTAAATTCAAACTCATCATTTTATCGTAGTATGTTATAAATAAGTATTTAAGTTGTTTATTGAAGATTCATGAAGGGTGGTGTTGCCAACAAAATTTGTTTATATATTGTGAATTAAGTTAGGTAGCCCGAGACATCTATTTTATAGTTCTTGGGATATTCTAGGATTTGTAGGTGACCTTTAATTTGAGGTCAAATTTGTCATGATTTGGAAGTTTATATGCTTCCATATTTACGATTTAGATCACAATTTTATTCATGAATATTCTAGTTAGAATATTTAGTTTTTATTGTTAATAGAATATTTATTTTTATAGAATATTAGTTTCTATTGTTAATCATTTTGTTAGACATCACCTTTAATGCCTTGAAAGGGGTCCAAAAAAACAAACATTCATATGCTTTAAAATTCTAAATTGTGAAAAAACACCTAGCTTATTTCTAGGTTGTAGGATTATGTAATACTTCTTCACTGTTTGCTATCCCATTACACTTGGGGTTCTTATCGAAGAGATGAGAACACGAGCTATTTGGGTTAGCAAGTTTTTATTTTCCCCTAAATTAGTCTTTTTATTTATGGAGAAAAAAGCTTGAAAATAGAAAGCGCTTGGTCTCCCCGAAAAAGATACCATGCCAAGCGCCCTTTTTCCCATATGAGCAAGAACCAATTACTCCCAAGAGCTCTTATCCACCGAGTAATAATACTGAGGCTTAAGATAAAATAATAATAAGAGTTTTAGCCGAGGAAATAAGTAAACTAAGAAAGTATTTAAATTCTCTCTCCGTTTTGTTGACATTTTTTTCTATATTTTGATTTCTTAAATTATGGACTTTAAAGTGGTACTAATAAAATGGATAATTAATTATTTCATATTAATATTTATTAGATTTTAGCTTAAAAGGGGTGATTTTAGGGATTAAAGTTGACAATGTTATGGACCAACAGCTTTAATATAAATAACAACCTATGATATTTTGGATGCCTAATGGAAACCATTAAGGGAAGGAAATTCGAGCTTAAATTTGATAGGGTCACCAAAGAAAACCTTAGGAGATCAACAAAGGGAGGGAGGATTAAAAACAAGAGAGATTTATAAGCGATCTACATGGTAAACATAGGTGTTAACTCAAATAGTCAAAAGAATATGAGGGTCTTGATGAGAAGTATTGAAATTTGTTTTAGAATGGGGTTGAGGAGGGTGAGAGTCTTGATGGGAAGTATTGAAATTTGTTTTAGAATGCGGTTGAGGAGGATACTAATGGAAGGTGGCTTAAAATAATAATTGGTCTCATGAAAGGCTAATCAGATTTTATTTGGTGGGAGCTATCGGGATAATGATGGAATGAAAATCTCACTTAAGGCAATGTAGAGTTGGAGTTTACCATACAAGGACAACAAGGTGGCTAGGCTAGATAACAAACCAATATCTTCATGGAAAAATTGATGATTTGAGAATATTCAAGATATGGGGGATAAATGAACAAGGCCTTTTGTATCACATAAATTTGATATTTTTTTCTCAGCTCCTTTCATATTGGGATGTTCACCAACCAACTTAATGTGATTTGGATTTGGATTATTGTGACCGGTCCCCATGCATTTAGAATATGGTCTTTGGATTTTTCTAATACACCCCTAAATGCTTAAGCATGGGAATTAGGAGTTACAATTGGTAGAGAACACCAACAATTGATGGCCTCTCATTAATTGTTTTCCATATTGCAACATTATGTCCTCACCGTAATAATATCTAGGAAGTATGTAAGAGACAATTCATGTCATGTCTAGATTATTCCTTAATTTTTTTCAAATATTCTTTGAGTTGTTTTGCTTGTCTAATCACAACTTTGTGCTTGGTTGTGATTTCCATAAATATAGATGTGTAAAAGCAAAACATCAAAGGATAAAGGAAATGTGTGATGAGGTCTATGATTGAGTTATTGTTAGAAATGACCATTGTCTCAACATGGATAGTTCAAAATCGAATGTTATATATTTTTTCATCCCTTTTGGTGCTCTATTGGGAGGAACACTCGAGCTATTGTCTTGAAGGGGACATTTCTAGGATTGAACCTAAATTCCACTGGGTAGGCTCAAAACTAAAAATTGCTCATTTTTGGGCTTAAGCAACATTTTCTTGGTCAAAATTTGGACAAATGACAACCTTTTTACCACGTTATTCTTCTGGTTGAGAGATTTCAAAAGTTCCAACGATATCCTCATTCAAACTTCATATGAGAAAGTTATGCCCTTGACAACAGTGATTGTCGTTTTAACCTCTACAATGGCAAGTGTAATCCCCACCAATTCCTATTTCTAGCACATGTGGAGTAGTCATGTATGATATTTCATTAAGGTTCTAGAGGATACATAACTCTAACTTTAATTGAAATTTGGAAATGCAAAGAATCCTAACCCTAATCCTAACAATCATCATGAGGTGTTAAAACATTGATGGTTAAGAAATAAAGGTGTTACATTCCTATTGTAGTATTTTTTTTTTGTTACAAAGATGGGAACTGCAAATGAGTGGGATAATATCACATAGAAGAGGAGGAAGGCATGATCTATATTGTATTGGGAATGAAATGAAAGAACACAAGATTACAAAGAAATAAAACTACAATGTTGAAAGTGGAGTATTATAATGAAAATCAAATTCTATTAATGAATCAAATGGTGACAACCACTCCAATGTACATTGCAATACGAATTAGAATGGTGGTAGCTTATGTCTAAGAAGAGATGTGAAAGTTATGCTCATTTGTAAAAATATCATAACAAGATGTTAATACTACATTTTATCCTAATGTGAAAATCCCAAAGATATAAGAATCCTAACCCTGGGAGTAGAAGTGCCATTAAAATAAAATGTAGTGGCACATTCTATGGAGTCTAGTATGTATGTTAACTTCCTAGGGCCATGAATTTTACATGTGGAATTTGCAATAATTATTTCATTCTCTATGTGTTTAGCATGCTTTCCATATTTCACAAACATGTCATTTAAATCACCAAAATTGCATGGGAAGGGCCCAAAAATGCATCAAATGTACAAGCCCTGTAAGGCTGTTGTAAATTCGACAAGTTTCTAGACCATTTTTTTAGATGAGAACAAACTTAATGCACACGTTGGATCAGTTTCCCTCCCTTGTAAAAAAATGGTCCCCATTGCGTCAAGTTCCTATGTCAAATGGGAAATGTCTATTGAATATGGTTCCTATTAAACCACAAAATTCCCAAGTGAAGTAGCTGACATGCATTATTTGGGAAAATCTCAGAGACATCATGCTCTATTTAATTGATTTTTATTATAGAGATTTTTTTGAATGCAAATTTTATGTTTTGGGGTGGCTTCATGGCTAGATTGAAATCTCTATTTTTTTAAAGTTTTGGGGTTTTGTAGTTGTAAGGAAATTCATGGGAGTATGCCTATGCTATGCTACCTATAGAACACCATGGAGTCACACCATGGAGGCCACTTCATGGTTACAACCATGGAGGGCATGTCATTGGAATTGTTATGGTCATTGTTGATGATAGAACTAAGGAGTCATACCATACATTGCACCTTGAAAAGGCTAAGGACTTGAGAAGAGGGTGTTCTCTTGGGAAAAATCCTAACTCCTCTTTCCCACGTTTTTTGTAAAGAGAAAACAATGTACAACTTGCATCTTCAAATTGAGTTATTTATGGGTTTGATATTATAACAATGTCACCACCTTCAAACAAACTCAACCAAACTTGGGTATGAGATATTATCGACATAATCAATGTGAAAGAAACCATTAATGTTTAATTAAGTTTCCAAGTTGATTATATGATGGTTAAAAGAGATTATATCTCTTTTGGTTGTTGTTGTGGCCCTCATTATTCACTTGTTTCATTTAAGTAAATTATATTTTCTTTGATTAGCTTGTGGGGTTACTCCAAAAGTGTTTACACCATACTTACGAGTGCTTCATGCGATGTGGGGTGCATGATGTGTTAATTAACCTTCATTTTACCATAATGGACACACATTGGAGATATATTACACATAGATTGTTATACTTTGATTTGATAATTATGTGTGCAATTCCTTAGGAGGTTGGAGGCCTATGTGGCTTGGTTACATTCTTCATGCGGCTTACATATTGAGGTTTTTATTTCTTGATTGAGAGGATAGACCATATGGAGGAGCATCGTGATCTAACAGGAGGGTGTTGACCCCTATGTAGCATGCATACACTTGGTTTCTTTCATGGAGGTTTGTGCTCAACTTAAATATGTTTGGGTTGAGGGAAGTTTGTGTAGGTGTGGCAGAATTGGAGGTGCACATGGCTTAGTAGGGAGTGTTGGAACATTGGATACCTATGGAAAAGGAGCAGTGGACACTTCTTGTGGGGTACTCATCACATAGACACCCTTGCTTGATGGACATGAATACCTTTGGACGTTGACATGTGTCACTTAGAGTTGGAATGCTTCACATGTGGATATATATAATGTTTATTTAGGTTGCTTGTTGTGGAAATACCCTCTTTGTTATTGTGGATCTTCATCACCTTTCATATAAATAAAGAGATTAGAGAATAGTTTCATTCATTCATGTTGATCATATAATGTATTATAGATGTTAGATCTAGATTAAACTTGTATCTTTAATTGTACTTCTTTACTATAATTGCTCTCTTTTGACTTGAGCACTAGGGTTCTTGAGGTGATCTAAGAATACTAGGGTTAGGATTTTCCCTAAGAAGACAAGGGAAAATATGGGTTGGGAGAAACCCTAGAGGAGAAAAAGGAGCAATTGTTCTTATAGTTCTTGTGACAGAGGACTAGGGTTTTGTGGCATTGGGAAACCTTAGTATTACTTGGAGTGCTTAATGTGAAGAAAATGAAGGAGATATACCTTGGTTTTCTCTTGAAACACTTATGGGATACAATGTAGGTGTCAAAGAGGACTTGCCTGAGCGTAGTACTTGCTTTTTGTAAATCTTCAATGGAGGAAAGATTCCTAGCTAGGAGGATTTGGTGGGTAGGGTTTGTTGTTTTAGTGGTTTAGTTAGTTAGGGTTTGGAGAGCATGAATTGTATCAACTTGTATTATGTAGTTAGTATGTACTAGTAACTTCATATTATATATACATTAGAGAATTTTCTACCCAAAGTTTTTGTACTTGCATATTTTATTTTCAATGTATGTTCTCATGATGATTGAGAAGTTTCTAGAGTTACTTGTGCATGTAGGTTTGACATAACATTGAACAAATTTTATTAATTAATTTAAAAAACATATAAAAGCTAAGAGGAAGATTTATGGGTCTATTAAATTTGTTTTAATAAGTGTTTTAAGTTCTATTATATGTTGGGGAAGTGTTCTCTATGGGTAGACACATTATTCCATCAAAGTACACTTGTTTGATATAAGTGAAATATATGATGCCATAGTTTAGATTTTAGATTCAACCATGCCACTGAAATTTCATAGTAAATAGATTTAAGGATCCCCAATATTGAGATGAAATTTTGAATTTGCATTAGTTGTAGATGAGGGGAACTTCCAACGAATTTGAATAAAAGTGAAAAATAAATTATTATAACTACCGACTCTTACTTTTTAACTTTGTTGATAGATGATTGAAAGATGGAATGGATCTCATTGTTAGGTTTATATTGCTCAGTTATTGATCAAGAAGATTGCTAGTTTGAAGAGATGATACATTTTCCACAATTCATTTCAAAGTTTTGAATGAGATGGAGATTCATTACTTTTGTTGAGAATTTTATTTTCTTTTTACCAATAAAATCCAACAAAAGATAAGTCTCATTGATAAATGAACTCTTCAATCAAGTGTGGTTTCATGCATTTATTGAATAGAGAAAACAAATGATACATGTACCTCTATAGTAGTATCCAATCATTAATTGACATTCTTCTACTTGTGATTATGAGTACGAAGAAGAAAACTTGAACTTAACCAATATTAAATCTCAACTATTTTAGAATGTTAAACCAAAACTCTCTTAAATGAAATGGAAAGAGAGGAAGCATGTGATCATGGAACACTCGTTTTTATGTAGTCATAGGCAAATGTTTATCAACAAAGAGAGAAATAGATCAAATGAACTAGTTGGTTGTTGAAACTTGTTCATTTGAGAGAAAACATGTTATTTGTGTATAATCATATATTACTTTTAACAAATTATTGTTTGATTTATTAAAAAATGTATTGATGTAGGAATGAAATGATTTAGTAAGAGCTTCAAGCTCAACTAAGTCAAGTTTAAGGATACCTCTATTATTTGTAGGAAGTATGCCACTTGTAGATAAAGATGTGATCACTATTATTACTTAAGTTTTGAAAGAATCTATTAATTATCCCATCTATGATTAGAGTGATAATCAAGGATGCATTTGCATAAGGTCTCTCTTTGATGTATTGCCAAACTTGGTTCTTGATATTGTTTACACAAAAATACCTTGAAGATAATAAATTGTAATAGAGCTATTGGGTATACCAACTCATTTGAAGCCCCAATTTGGAAACAAAACACTGATGTATAGTTGTAACAAAAATTCATCGTTGGTTGTGATGGTAGACTCTCTTGTAGGAAAGGTGTATCTTTGAAGGGGTAGTGATATGAACAAAAAATGCCATCTTGGTTTGATTTTTGAGAATATTTGGAATCACATTTCCTACTATGTAAATTCTCAAGTTGATCTCATTCAATAAGGGATTCTAAGACCTTCTCATATTGGAAGAAAATGACATAGAAATGAAACCTAGTTTTGGGGAAACAACATGTTAAACTTCCTTCATGTGCATGTTTTCAATATGAACATCAAGTAGCCTCTTAAAAAATGAACAACCAAATAAATATTCAATCAATGTGTTCCTTTAATTGAAAGTAAAACAATATGTGCTCAAGAGAGCACCGATAATAAGATAAGAGGAGCTAACTTATGATATTATTTGATCCTATGGGCTATACATAAACAAGCTTTCATCTAATGTGTTGGTACCTTCAAAACTAGTAAGTTGAGTTGTACAATAATGCCAAGAAAATGAGTGATGACATTTAGGTATTTAATCTAATGAACAAACCTAAACACTATTAAGCCTAAAGTAAATGTGTATGTTTTAATATGAATGCTTCCATCTAATTCTTTGGTACCTTAAAAAATGTTACATCAATTTCTCGTCATCTTGACCAATCCTATGGTACCTTATTGCCTCGGTACCTGAAGTCAATCAACAGATGGACGAATCCTTGTTTCCTATGCTCAAGAGTCAATTTACCTTAGGGTATCAATGCAGATTGATTACTTAGCAATGTGCGTAGACCTCCAAAATCATGTTTTGCACCCTTTTAATCATGCGTTGTACGCATGTTTTCCCTCTATTTCATGGCACGTTAACCCATCTAGACGTTGGTTTCTCCAAAAATAAAACACGTCAACCTTTGTATGGGCATAAAAATGAGTCTTTCAAAAGGTTCTAGATTGGGATCTCATTTGGATAATTCGTCATCCCTATAACCCTGGATCTAGATATCCTTCCACTTTTGTTGGATCACATCCCATCCATTTCCCATAATATTCTCAACTCCTCTTATCCATATTGTCCTATAAATTGATGATATGGGCTATTGGTTAGGGGTGAGAAAGGCTAGAGTAGGTATATGCTCAAAAATTTGGTTCAGACTTCCATTAGATTGATGTTGTTCATCCCTTTGTAAGTGTGGCTTGTTAGTGGAAGGAAATCATCGGGAAGAGGATATAACACCAAGGCCTCAATGGTTGTACCCTTTCTTTTTTTATTTCTCTTAATACAAATGATATGTTTCTTTCCCATAATTTTATTGTGTTAATCTTGTTATATCAAGTCTCCTTGGCTATTTGATTGGATCAATATTATTATCATTAGTTTTATCAACTTGCACCTAGTTCACATTTAACTGATTGGAGGTGTTATTGCATGCAGAGATGGAACAGATTCATGTGGGAAAGTCATGGACAAAAATAGGAATAAAAGGTAATCCTTCCTTACCCTACCTCTTTGTAGTTATTTGATTGATCTAGGTGAAAGGATATACGCTTGTGGTTCTTTGTTATATATTTGTGTAGTACATACACGAGGGATTCACTCAATGAATCTCTAACATAGCACGTTCATTTGTGGAATTAGAAACAATACCCCTAATTTCAGTAAATATTGGAAAATACCTCCCCAAATCATTTTTTTAACCCCCTCCCAATATGCCTTCCCAATTAAAAAAAAAACACTATTTTCACTATATATTGTATGTATCCATTTTTTCATTTACATTTTTCATACCCCTTTATATTTCTACCTAGTATATTGACACGATACCCCTCTTATAACCCCACATGCATTCTACAATGCACCTTGCTTCTTTCGATGTATATTGTGGATGCACATTACTTCACCCACAATTATCGAAATCACATAGATCACATTCCTTCCATAATAACTAAATAGGCATTCTTTTAGAGGCTTGCAAAGCTTAAACATCAACTCCAAGGTTGCATGGATCCATGGCTACAGGGCTACGTTGAGGAAGACTGCAATGAGTACGCAGCATGATCCCCAAAAACGGGGGATGCAAGTACAAGAGTATAGCTATAGCTTAATACCCCATATAAATAAATGTATAAAATAATATAGACATGCATTGCATAAAGAGGAATTTCAAGTTTTAAATAAGACTCTAAAGTTTTAACTTCAAATTTTAAAATTCAAAAAATAAAATAGTAGTAGTTGTTCAATTACAATTTACTATTTGTTACAATTACTAATATTACAGATTAGCATTTAATGATACATAAAAGTCTATAAAATAGATCTAACTTTGTAGAAACATATCATTCTCAAACTTCTAATCACTCCAATACAATTTAAATATGGTTTAAAAAGATGGAGACTTACCAAATGTCAGGAGAGTAACGAACAATTGCAAAATCAATTCCTTTGATTTGGTTATTGGTGATGAAATATGTCCCCATAGAGAAGCCTGGATTAATCTCGGTTTTGTATTCTCCATAAAATCCTTCTGAACCAGCCTCCAGTATATGGTTTCCATCAATGGATTTCACATGGCTAGTCATCTCCTGAATCCATCCCTGTTTGATCATCACAACCAAAGAACTACCATGTTTACTCATAATTCCCACACACAATAATTACCAAAACAATTAAGTACTAGAAAGAAAAATTATAAAGAGAACCCTAGCAAACTATCAATATACAAGATCTGATAACTGTGTTGTTCAACAATAGAAACAAGACCTTAAACAAAACATCCTTGTTTGAATCTCTTGTTACAATTGCTTTCCATTTTCCAGTTTTGGTTCAAAGACAAAAGTTGTTAGCTAACCTGGATGGTCCTCCCAGAAGGATCACTTTTACAATGAGGCTCGTTCTTGAGCTTCCATGCAAATATTTTAGGTTCATCCTTGTAGGCTATTCCAGTGATGTTGTTTACTCTAGTCAATAAATTCTACAAGAAAATGCATTGACCAATGTAAATTTGAATAGCTTTTGTATGTATATGTATTGCATGCAAATTGGTCTATGTACATCTTTAAACATAATGAAAGAAACTTAAGCATATAATGAAACAAAAACTTACATTTATAGAGTTAGTTACTTTAACATGGTTCTTATAGTATCCTTTTACAGTGGGATTGGTGAAGAAATCATCAACAAAGTTGAGATTCTTTCTAGCATTGCGAACCCATTGTGCATATTGATCATTTCCTCCAAAGTTCTCATGATTATTTTCCAAGCTAAGAATGAGTCTGAGACCATACTTGTGGGATTTAGAGACCACAAATTCCAGATCTTGAACCAAAACAACCCCAAAAACCAGAATAAAAACAAACGTGAGTACACCGTGGGTATAGGAAAACACATTTAGAAATGTGAGTATGTATTTTTGAAATGGGCTTGCCTACCTCCTCCTATTCTCATACATATCTCCATATATTTATATGTATATATAT